>JAHWFO010101150.1:671823-760997 GCA_023313115.1 Rhysida immarginata | reverse complement strand
GGGGCTTCGACTAGTTTTTCATAAGTTTATGCAGGAATTGCGTTCCATTCCTCCCTAAGCGCGTTGGCGAGGTCAGCAGTAGATCCTGGGCAATTCGGTCTGACCCGCAATCGGCCATCCTAATCATCCCAAAGAGCCTCGATGGGATTTAGGCCATTTCTTCAACATCCATGTCATGGAACAATCAAATTTGTGAACTGGGGCATTAAGTTGAAACAGTAAAGGGCCTCTCCTGAATTTTTCCATGATTTTGGAAGTACTGAATTGGCCAGAATGTCTTTGGAAGTATCATTTAGGTGTCAATACACTAGAAGCAAAGGAACCAACCCAAATCATGAGAACAAGAATAGTATCCCCAGACAATGACGCCTCCACCACCAAACTTCACAGTTGGTACAACACATTCGCGTAGTAAGCGTTCCTCAGTTCCGCACACCCAAACTTTTCTATCGGACTCCAGATGATGTACGAGGGTTGGTCGAAAAGTAATGCCTCCATGGCTGTAACTTTTTTATTTGTTAACCGATTTTCAAAATTCTAATTGTACCTGATAATTACATTTGTCCTCTATGTGATGCAGTATTCACTTTTCGCCATAGTCCTCATCCCTTTCGTCGCATTGCGCCAACGCGTGACTAGTCAGGTGAACCCGTCGGAGAGGAATTCCGGGGTTGTTCTCGACTCCTGGATTAAGAGCCAGCTTTGGACCTTCTTCTGCAACACGATAACGCCCCCTCGCATACGATCGCCACACACCTGATGCGTTGCAGCGCCTACAGTTCAAAGATGAAAAACTGCAGTTCAAAGTTGAAAGACTTTGCACATTGCGACTTTCACCACTTTCCAAAGAAGTAAGAGCACCTTAAGGGGCATGAGTTGCGTTAAGATGAGGAGGTGAAAGATGCCATTCCATCCTCGTGTCGACAACAACTCCGGAATTCCTCTCCGACGGGTTCACCTGACTAATCACGCGTTGGCGCAATGCGTGGAAAGGGATGAAGACTAACTACAATACTCATTTCCAAAAAAGTTGGGACAGTGCAACATATAAGAAGAACTCCAACACATTTGTTTGGATTATTGTATTGCCGTTTATTTCAACGCATTACAATACATAAACGATAAATTAGGCATGGGATCACATAACTTATATGCTTAAAGAAAGATACAGGGGGTTTTCCTGTTTGGCACGTGCAACACACTCCCAAAAAAGTTGGGACAGCACGGCGTTTACCACGGTGTGGCCTCTCCTCTTGATGACACACTGTAATCTTCTGGGCATCGATGACACCAATCTTTCTAACACCGTAACCGGAATTCTGTCCCATTCCTGTTGGATATAGGTTTTCAGATGTTCAACTGTCCGGGGTCGTCGCTGTCGTAGTTTTCGTTTAATAATACGCCAAACGTTTTCTATAGGCGACAGATCCGGGCTGCAAGGGGGCCAATCCAACATACGAATGTGCTGCCGACGTAGCCAGGCAGAAGTTATGCGCGCAGTATTCGGTTTGGCATTGTCTTGTTGAAATATACACTGACGTCGTCCAAACAGGTGCCTCTTAGATGGCACCATAGCTTGTTCCTGGATCTGTATATACGCTTCAGCATTGACGGTGCCATTGCAGATGTGCAAGTCTCCCATTCCATGGCCACTAATAGGGCCCCAGACCATGACAGATGGTGGTTTCTGTACCGTACGCCTGTAGCACGCGGGAATATCCTTTTCGTCTTTGGTCCGGTGTGTACGGCGTCCATTATTTCCGTAAGCAATTGCAAAGGTTGATTCATCGGACCACAATATGTTCTTCCAGCGTGCTTGGGACCAATTGCGATGGGCCCGAGCCCATATCAGACGGCGACGTTGCTGTCGTTTGTTGATGTATGGCTTCCGTTGTGCACAGTATAACTTAAGTTAGCATTTGTGGATGCACCAGCATACAGTATTCAATGATAATGGCTTCCCGAAGAAATCGCGGGCCCCAGTGGCTATGTCCGTAATCGCAGCATTCCTATGCGTGACGTAGTGACATCGGAGGATCCGAAGAGCTCGAGCATTCAGAAAAGGTTTTCTACCTTGGCCTTTCCGAACTGTGATCTCACCACTACCTCGGTAGCGCTTGATAATATTATGTACTGTAGATGATGACAGGTTAAATCTTCTGGCTATTGCACGCTGAGAAACGTTGTTTGTGAATTCTTGAATGATTCGAACACGAAGATCTTCGCTAACTGGCTTGCCTCGACCCATCGTTCCGAATAAGTTACCTGAATGACGGATGGCAACTGTTATTTATACGGAATGTAGTACGACGTCATCATTCTAGATTATTCCCGAACAATTCGAAAGGTTCCACTACTAACGGCGCTTTCTACAACGTATGTCCCTACTATTTTGGAACGTGTTGCAACACCCCTATTCAAAATGAACGTCCCGTCCACGATACAAAATGTTTTGGTGCACACAGTATATTTAAGTCATTTCATAAACATATCTGCTATTTTGTATTCGCGAGAAAGTTTTGTTACATCATCCTTTTTTGTTTTTTCTATATATTTTGCACTGTCCCAACTTTTTTGGAAATGAGTATTGTACATCATATATATAATGTTTACCTACAAGCGTAATTATCCCGGGCAACGCCGGGTCCTCTGCTAGTCATATATATAAAATCAGCGACGGTGGACTATGTCACAACAAAGAATAAATCTAACAATGGTTTATCTAACAATGGGTTATTTCCCGATTATACAATCGGGTGGGCCAACACCACCTGGACAGAAGGCCTGTGCACAGACATTGCATACATTGTTACAATATCATCAAACGGCCAAATTTAGGGCATATTATTGGTAGAAATAAGATTAGCAATAGCCACTTTTGTGTAATGTAACAATGATGACGTTTCTGTGCGCAGGCCTTCTGTCTAGGTGGTGTTGGGTGGGCTCGCTTCTAGTAATAGATAAAATCAAAATACGTAGTTTACAAAATTAAAAACAATATATAAATATCCATTGGTTAAGTGAAAAGGGTTTCTTTAGAATATGATTCAAATTTTTATGACACTAAAAATGTTTTCAAGTTGAGAAAATTCAAATTGTACGAAAACGAAAAAAATTTGACGTCACTTCCGTTAAAGTTAGACGATTCTCGTACGTTACGAAAAAATTTTTCGATCTCGTTGACAAATGTCGATTGCGAATCGAGATCCTTGTTCACGCGCAGTTTGTGCATAGCGAGAACATTCGGCCAAAAATCCTCCATCTTATAGTTCTCTCGCTTAGTCGAGTGCTTGTTTGTGCCTTGTTATCCGCCAAACTGAGTCAGTTAGCAACCAGTTATCACCCTCAATGATCTATTTATGGAAAATGGAATCCCTCTGAGTACTTTTTACTCCGCCTAGAGAAATACAGTTGAATTTAGCGTATTTGCTATATTTTCTAACGTTAAAAAAACTTCCTTTCTGATGGTGCCACTTATACCCTAGTATTATAACTCGTTGGTTATTTCGAATCGCATTCGATACGAAAAAAAAACACAATATTGCAGATTTGCAGTTAACGAAAAATTCTTGCACGAGCACACTGCTTGAACATTTCGTAATTGATTTCTCGTAACGAAAAAAACTAACTCTCTATTACAATTGGAAAACAATTAGTTAATATGCACTTTACAAGCAATGATGAAGACTATAGTCGGGATATAATAAATAATTTTGAACTTAAAGAATTGTATCAACATGATATTGAATTTCGTAGGTTAGTTAATAATAGTAATGTACAACCCTAGCGTCAATGAACTTCGGACACCTACAGAATTTTGGATAAGTACAACGAAACTAATTGTAAACAAATGAAAATTACTTTATTGAGTGCACAGAGCTTTAATACAACTGTGATATAGCATTTTAACATTAAAAAAAAACGAGAAAATTAAATAAGCGACTTTTTGTAATGTTCCGTTTTCAACACGTTGCAATGAACTTCGTACACGGTACCGTTTATTGCACATTACCACTGAGTGGCGTCACATTTCCGACGAATGACGCTCCGAAGTCGTTGAGGCATGCTGGACACTAACTTCTGCGTTGTTTCTACTTTAATTTTGTCCCACTCTTCGGAAATACACGCCCGTAACGGCTGCAGTGTTTGAGGCTTCTGCTGTCTGACTTTTCGCTTTAAAATGCGCCATACATTTTCAATGGGTGACAGATCTGGGCTGCAGGCAGGCCAGTCGAACACCCTGAAACGCTGCTGTTGTAGCCAAGCCTTGGTGTTCCGAGCAGCATGAGGCTTTGCGTTGTCCTGCTGAAAGATGCTTGGTCTTCTAATGAACAACTTTAGGTGGGATGGACGCAGATGCTGTTGAACAATGTTTATATAGGCAGCAGAGTTAATAATGCCCTCGCGAAAGTGAAGCGATCCTGTCCCGGTTGCACTCATGCAGCCCTACTCCATCAGCGATGCAGGCTTCTGAACTTTCCTCTGGTAACAGTCGGGATGATTACTTTCGTGCTTGGTCCTTAGCACCTTGCGACCGTTGTTGCCATACATCACTGCAAAGGTGGACTCGTCGGACCACAGAACACTCTTCCACTGAGCAAGGGTCCACTTTAGATGGGTTCTGGCCCATGCTACCCGGCGACGCTTAGTTACAGTGCTCATAAATGGCTTCCTCTTTGTAGCGTATAAGTAATAGTTGCATCTTCTGATGTAACGGCAGACTGTGCTTTCGGATATGGGTATATGAAAATATTCTCGAGCCCAAACAGTCATTTCACTTATGGGAGCATGCCTGTTTTTCACAATGTAACGTCGAAATACTCGTAGGTCCCTAACATTCAATAATCGCTGCTTGCCTGGTGCCGTCCCTGGTTCTGTTTTCCCGATTTCTCTGAAACGCTTAATGATCCCATTAACACTAGAGAGTGGAACTGAATCCCATGGGCAATTGCTCGCTGGGACTTGTTATTCTGGAACTGCTGTATAATTTTTTGCCGTATACACGTTTCTACTGGCTTACCACGTCCCATGGTTCAAAACAACACGAATACTGTGCTCTGTCGCGTGGAAGGTGCTTTTAAAGCCTAATGCAAAGCATTCTGGGCGTTTCTACAGCCTTCAGGAAAGTTCTATATGCTGGCGACCCCTTGTGTACGAAATTCTTTGAAACCGGTTGACAACGTCATTTTACATAAATTTGAATAAATAATTTCACTCCATTAAATCGATTCTAAATCGATGTTGATATTGTTCCATATACTCACTAAATCTATTTTCATTAGCCTGCAATCCTCTGTATGCACTTTTCACTGTGTTTTTAGCCAAATTACTTGGTGTCCGAAGTTTATTGACACTAGGTTTGTAATTTATGAAATTCCGTGCCTTAATTGCGATGTTAATTATGTGGGACAATCTGATCGCTTTCTCAACTCCTGCTTGACTTTGTCATAACAAAGGACATAAAATTAATTTGGAAGGGAGGATAATTGTAAAAAAGAATAATTAAAGAGACATTTTTTATAAATAAATCAGAATACACTCTGGCTAAGGCATCACATAATATTCATAGTGACTGGTTGATCATGTGACTTCCGGAGTTTTTTGGGACTTCCTATTTTAATTCTTATTCGTTTTTTGTTTGTTTGTTGTGTCATTCCTCTTTTACCTTCTGAAGATGAGTGCCTGGTACACTCGAAAACGTTAAAGTTATGTATTATTATTTCATTATGTTATCATGAATAATAATTGGCTATTCATTTGGACTCAACCGTGACCACCGAGAGAGAAGGCCTCCGCAATGAAACTGAATAAATGATGATGTAACAATGTATTCAGTTTCATTGCGGAGGCCTTCTCTCTCGGTGGTCACGACTCAACTCTTCACATCATCGAAGTTTTATTGGAACATTTCGGACTTTTTAACCACAAAATTCAAAATTCTTCAGGATTTCCAAATTCAATTTTGAATTTGGAAATTGAATTTCATCAATATCCATTCTTTATCTTTTCATGTGTGTCTCTTTTTTAAAAAATGGCAGTGTCAGCAATGAAAATCGACTCTACGAGATGTGCAAATTATAGATTATTAGACTACATTGGATACTTAAAATCTTGTTATGTAGTAATCTTTTAAATATTATTATTTTTAAGTCCTCACTTTATATATTTCATGTCCTGTTTAGTTAGTCAAATAATTTTATCTTCATGTTGGCTCAGACACATTTTTTGTAACTTAGGGAAGGGGTGTTTATAATTTTTTCATTATCTCAATATTATGATTTTTTTATGTCCTTGACTTTTTAAAATTTGATTTGTTGGAGGTTCAAGTTGGTTGTTTTCCGTTTTACACTTTTCATTGTAGGAAGAATATGAAAGAAAGGCAACCATTTGAAACAGGTTTAAACCAGCCCTTCCAATACGCACAATCATTCCTCGTTTTAAATTACTCAAATCATCCAGGTTAACCATTTTTCTGACAAGGGAAGTACGCGATCGGCACTTCGGCTTTTTCCATAAAAAGTAATGAATCTGATAGAGAACAGATAGTAATTTATAGTCCAGGTGAAAAAAATGTTATTGATGCTCCATTGAAGCACAAAAAGTATATTTTGGTCGCACTCTTTGCAATTGCGTAATGTTTTTAACCAGCCATTTTACTGCAAATTCAATTGTTACAAATTGTTAATTTTATTTTATTTTGCAACTATGCCTAAACAATTGAAAGCTGAAATTTAACTGGAGACGCGTTGTCAAACTTTCGTCAGACAGAGTATAATACGAGGGGAGATCGAAAAGTAAGTTGCACTTCCACGGTATGGCCATTTATTACACCACTATACAAAAGCAACTCGGCTATAGCAGCATACAATGTAGGTTCACTTTTCCACATAGTCCCCAAGAGACCCTAAACATTTATCCGAACGATCAACCAACTTTTCGATTCCGGATGCATAGAAATCTCCTCCAGCGTTTTGTAACCACACGGTGACAGCCGCTTTCACCTCCTCATCGTTTCGAAATCGTTGTCCACCGAGTTCCGTTTTGAGCTTACCGAAAAGATGAAAGTCGCATGGCGCTAAGTCGGGACTGTATGGAGGATGTTGCCAAATTTCCCACTTGAATCGCTGCAGCAGTTCGCACGTTTGGCGGGGCTTGTGAGGTGTTGCGTTATCGTGCAACAAAATCACACCGGCGCTCAATTTCCATATACAGCAGTGATTTCACGATGAACGTCCGTGCAATTCACCCGTTTGGCTCATAGAAATCCTGTTGACGCGCCATCGCTTTTATCCCGCTAGTCACACAAAACACGACGGGAAACCACAGCAACCGTCCTATCCTTGTGCAGTTAGTGGTAAATTATTGTGTGGTATTACTTTTCGGTAAGAAATGACATAGCTACATATAAAACTGTTACTTCCCATCTGTTTTACGACTGAAAGTAATAGTAACATGTTCTCGTACATACGAAAAATAATGAGGAAGTGGCTTGTCATTTAAGCCTTTCTTTTTCACTTGATGTCATAGCAGGCATATTTAAATGTGAAACATCACTCTAATGGGAAAACTATTTGCTTTTCAGGCTGAAGAACATATTACAGTTCGTAGAGCCCCTGAAGAATTGGATGTGATTTGAACTTTCTGTTTTTGTGATACAATTCTGTATTGTTATTTTGTAGGCAACAGAATGAAATGCCACGCATATTTGTATTAATACATTTTTCTGCAATAAATTACTTCACAGAAGGTTATTTTTTGTTGATTACTATAGTATATGTATTGGACAACACAAATTGGCACAATTATTCCACGTTCTTCGAGAGTTGAGATTTATAGATTTTTTCGAAGTCTGAAAAATATGTGTTATGTGGCTTTTCACATTACTGCAATAAAAATTATATGTAATAAAAATTATTTTTTATGATAATTGTAATCCTGACATGATTAGTAATAATAAGCGACAGTCAAAAATTTTTCATGAATTTTTTATGGGCTAACGATAAACGATTAAGGGGGATAATGTTATAAAAAATAATAAACAATAAGTAAATAAATAAATAAATTATTATTATTTCTTTTTTTATTAAAATATTTGAAGAGAAATAAGAAATTATTCTAAAACAAATAAGAGGATCAATTAAATGAAAAGGTGAAGGTACTTTCCCTAATGGGGAAAATTTATTTTTCATGTGGTTTTTGTAATGTAATAAACTCCTTTACAGAAAATAAATAATAGTTATTAATTAAAAATAAAAATAAATAAATAATAATAACCAAAATAATAAATAAATAATAAATAAAATCAAAATCAAAATAATTTATTATTTATTTATTACTAGCTGATTTGCCCGGGGTTATTCGGGCGGTTTGTTTGATGAAATTGTGCAATATCTGAATTTGAATATAAACGAAAAAGCATTATAAAATATAGGCCTATATTCACTTTGGAAAAACGAAAAGAATTCTTTTAAATGATCGCACTGCAATTGTCCAATTGGGTTCACCCAGGAAAATTCGACATTGCATCCTTTACATTTTAAAATATCAAAGAAAGGCTATGAGTATCGATTTATTTCTGTCTATTTAAAAAAAGATTTAATAGATGGACTGAGAGAGTTAAGGAACTCTGTTTACAACAACTTCAGCAGCTCTCATCATGTAACAGTTTCAATAGAGTGGTATCCATTCATAGGGTGTGGAATCATGTCTTGAATGTGTTTATTTATATTGATAATATCAGTTTGAGAAGCAAGTATTGGCGTCTCTCACAATCAGTTGAGATCTTTAGAATTTTCTAATATGTTTAGATAAACATTATCTATAACTTTTCTAAAGAAAGTTACTACATGTATAAATTCTCTAAAGGAATTTACTTAATTGCAAAAGCCATATGAAAATAAATTTTCTCCTGTTATTTGATCAAGAGGAAAAGTACCTACCCATATTCAGCAAAAGCTTGAGCAGCTGCACGCCTAGAATTTGTAGTATCTTATTTGTTTTAGAATAATTTCTTACATCTCTCCAAAGATTTTAATAAATAAATGATTTTTTATTTATTTATTTATTTATTACTTTTTATAACTATCTCCCTTAAAACGTTAATCATTATGGCAAACATCGTACCTGACGAAAAAGACAGGCCCAGGCCAACACCACCTCAACTCAAAGCCTGAGCGCTGAATTTCATACATTGTTATATCAACATGCGGACTCATAATTTAGGGCTTATTATTGGTAGAAATACTATAAAACATGACTCCGTGTGATGACGTAAAAATATATGAAATTTTCGCGCTCAGGCTTTGAGTAGAGGTGGTGTTGCCCTGGCCAAACGCCTCCGAAAAATAAGGGCTGAGCCAACACCTTCTAGAGAGGCCTCCTCCAACCCCACCTAAAAACAAAGCCTTCTCATTGCCTGTGGACTGCGTCATCAAACCAGGGCTGACAATCCAATTTTCATTGTTTACAACAAACGAAAAAACGCTGATTACACAACGCCACCTAAAAAACAAAGCCTTCTCATTGCCTATGGACTACGTCATCAAACCTGGGCTGACAATTCAACTTTCATTGTTTACAACAAAAGAAAAAGCACCCGATGTAAACAATGAAAGTTGGATTGTCAGCCCTGGTTTGATGACGCAGCCCACAGGCAGTGAGAAGGCTTTGTTTTTTAGGTGGCGTTGGATTACAACGGGTGCTTTTTCGTTTGTTGTTAACAATGAAAGTTGAACTGTCAGCCCAGGTGTGATGACGCAGTGACCAGGTTTTGTTTTTTAGGTGGCGTTGCCTCCGCACAGAAACGTCATACATTGTTACATCACACAAAAACGTCATCTCTTTTGTTAATCGTATTTCTACCAATAATAAGCCCTAAATTTGGCCGCTTAATGATGATATAACAATGTACACAATTTCTGAGAGCAGGCCTTCTCCTTAGGAGGTGTTGCCTGAGCGCGAAAACGTCATACATTGTTACATCTTCATCCGAAGACACGTTTAATCGCATTTCTACCAATAATAAGCCCTAAATTATGTCTTCGCCGGTAGCCCACGAGATAGACAGGCCTTGGCGCGGAAAAGTCACCTGATCATCTTAGTCCGAATAACAATGTAACCTTCATTGTTTCCATCTTGTATTTTAACAATCAGCAATTTTTCGTGTGTTGGAAACAATGAAAGTTACATTGTTATTCGGACTAAGATGATCAGGTGACTTTTCCGCGCCAGGGCCTGTCTATCTCGTGGGCTATGGCGAAGACATAATTTAAGGCTTATTATTGGTAGAAATGCGATTAAACATGTCTTCGGATGAAGATGTAACAATGTATGCCTTTTTTTGCGCTCAGGCCTTATCTTTAGGAGGCGTTGCCCTGACACGGAAAAGTCACCTCATCGTCTTAGTCGAAGCAACAATGTAACCTTCATTGTTTCTAACAAACGAAAAGATACTGATTGTTACAATCCAATATGGAAACAATGAATATTATATTGTTGCTTGGACTAAGATGGTCAGGTGATTTTTCAGTGCTAGTGTCGAGGCCAGCGAGAGACAGGCCAGGGCACTCAAAAGTCACATGATCATTGGGGTCCGGGCAACAATTCATCCTTCATTGTCTCCATCTTGGATTTTAACAATCAGTATTTTTTCGTTTGTTGTAAACAATGAATGATGTATTGTTGCCCGGACCCCGAAGATCAGGTGATTTTTGAGTGCCCTGGCCTGTCTCTCGTTGGCCTCGGCTAGGGCGCAATGACGTATATTAAGATAGATTCCGAATCCTATTGTTAACAGCGGAAAAAAGTGAAGCAAATTGAGCCATGACAGTTCTGGGCAGGAGTGAGCAGTGGAGTAATTAGCTGTCTGGCTGCTTTGTTTTTGATGATTTTGGGCCCGAGGAATAATTAATTCAAAACCATTCCTCAAAGTTGTTCTGCAAACAGACACGAAAAGGGATCAGGAATCATTATCCACAGGCATAAATCAAAAATACATAACTAAAATGAAAATATATAACTGAAAGACGATCGAAACGAAATTTAAATTGAAACCATGATCGAAAAATTGTTTACAAAATATAATAAAATACTTCAAATCACGGTCTATAGATATTCATGGTCATCGAGCTTCGGCCATTTTCCATTGTTTCGAGAAGCTAAGGAAAACAGATCGCGCCAGGTGCCCCATAAATCGCACTATTGCCGACCGCAACCTGCGATAGAGATTTTCATTGAAACTGAATACGAAAGTAAAGTTTCTGTCTGCCG
This sequence comes from Rhysida immarginata, assembly GCA_023313115.1. NCBI lineage: Eukaryota > Metazoa > Arthropoda > Chilopoda > Scolopendromorpha > Scolopendridae > Rhysida > Rhysida immarginata. The sequence continues at coordinate 749,729 of JAHWFO010101150.1, read as the reverse complement.
ATAGGGTGGCGCTGCAGGCGCAGTTGGGCAGATTGTACCTGAAGCGCCATTTTTCAATATAGTTCCCGCCCTACCGGGAGCTAGAAACTTTAGCTTCATTTTAAAAATGGAGCTCGATGATCATGAATATCTATAGACCGTGCTTCAAATACAAAGTAAACGAAAAAATAAACTTATCACTCCGTGGTCGGCGTGTGAAAGAATTATTAATCAGCTACGCTCATGTTTAGCCTATGTTCTGCATCAATTTCACTCACTTTCGGCCATGACAGTTCTGGGCATGGAGCTTCCCAATTTGCTTCAGGTAACAACAATTGCTTCGGAGTCTATCTTTAGTATACGTCATTGCTAGGGCGTACGAGGCCAACGAGAGACAGGCCAGGGCACTCGAAAGTCACATGATCATCGGGGTCCGGCCAACAAGTCATCCTTCAATGTCTCCATCTTGGATTTTAACAATCAGTAATTTTTCGTTTGTCGGAAACAATGAAGGTTGGATTGTTGCCCGGACCCCGATGATCATGTGACTTTTGAGTGCCCTGGCAATGCAACGCCACCTAAAGAATAAAGCCCGGTCACTGCGTCATCACACCTGGGCTGACAATTCAACTTTTATTGTTTACAACAAACGAAAAATCACCTGTTGTAATTAGCGTTTTTTCGTTTGTTGTAAACAATGAAAGTTGGATTGTCAGCCCTGGTTTGATGACGCAGTCCACAGGCAGTGAGAAGCAATGAGGTATATTAAAGATAGACTCCGAATCCTATTGTTAACAGCGGCAAAAAGTGAAGCAAATTGAGCCATGATTGTTCTGGGCAGGAGTGAGCCGTGGAGTAATTAGCTGTCTGGCTGCTTTGTTTTTGAAGATTTTGGGCCTGAGGAATAATTAATTGAAAACCATTCCTCAAAGTTAAACTGCGTACAACTGTACAAATAGACAAGAAAAAGGATCAGGAATCATTTTCCACAAAAATAAATCAAAAATACGTAACTAAAATGAAAATACGTAACTGAAAGACAATCGAAACGAAATTAAAATTGAAACCATGATCGAAAAATTGTTTATAAAATATAATAAAATTCTTCAAATACATAGTAAACGAAAAGATAAACTTATCATTCCGTGATCGGCGTGTGAAAGAATTATTAATCAGTTACTCTTCTGTTTAGCCATGTGTTTTGCATCATCTTCACTCACTTTCGGCCATGACAGTTCTGGGCATGGAGCTTCCCAATTTACTTCAAGTTACAACAATAGGATTCGGAGTCTATCTTTAATATACGTCATTGGTGAGAAGGCTTTGTTTTTTAGGTGGCGTTGGGCAATGCCTCCTAAAGATAAGGCCTGAGCGCGAAAACGTCATACATTGTTACATCATCATCCGAAGATACGTTTAATCGCATTGCTACCAATAATAAGCCCTGAAATGCGATTAAACGTATCTTCGGATGATGATGTAACAATGTCTGCCGTTTTCGCGCTCAGGTCTTATCTTTAGGAGGCGTTGGCCCTGGCCTGTCTCTCGTTGGCCTCATAGGGTGTATCTTTTCAACACCTCCTAGAAAGAAAGCCTATCAACACCACCTAAACAAGAAGGCCAGTTCACGAAATTGTTATTTTATTGTTACATCGTCTAGAGTAGGCCATGTTAATCGTATTTCTACCAATAATAAGCCCTAATTTTGGCTTATTATTTAGATGGTGTTGAGCCTATGCACTGAAAATTCATGCATTCTTACATGATCATAAGAAGTCATAATTTAGGGCTTATTATTGTTAGAAATACGATTAACAATGCCTTTTAATGATGATGTAACAATGTATGAATTTTCAGTGCACAGGCTTTCTTTTTAGGAGGTGTTGATCCTTTTCGCTGGCTGCGGCACGTATTAATTTCATCCACAATTGTTCACTCAGACGATTGTTGACGCAAACACCACGGGCTGATACTTCACACACGCAAGGAAGCAAATATAAAGCAAGTCTATTTCATATATATAGATATAAAGATTATTAATATATACGTTTATAAGAGATTTATCTCCGGTTTTAGATTTTTTTTCATCATTGTGCTTGTATTACACTGCTGTGTGTTAAATTTTAACTTTATAGCTTATTTCTAAGTTGCCTTTAAAACCGGACAAACAAACTTACATTGCCTTTTATATGTATAGATTTTTGTTAATTTATTTTATAAAAAATTATTTTGTTAATTTTATTTTATAAAAAATTTATCAACATTTTGATTTTATTTAATATTTATATATTATTTTGTTAATTATTATTTATTTATTTTTTATTTTTAATTAATAACTATTATTTATTGTATATCCGTTCATCCTCCTTTACAGAAGTTATAGATAATGTTTATCTAAATGTATTAGAAAATTATAAAGATCTCAACTGACTGTGTGAGAGGGCAATCTTTGCTGTTAAAACTGAAACTGTCAATGTAAACAACCACATTCAGGACATGATTCCACGCTGTCTGACTGAATAGTTTTTTTTTTAATACAGACAGAAATAATTCAATACTCATAGACTTTCTTTGATATTTTAAAATGTTAAGGATGCAATGTCGAATTTTCCTGGGTGAACCCAATAGGAAACAAAATTCCAGTGCGAGGACTTCAAAGAATTCTTTTCATTTTTCCAAAGTGAATATGTACTTTATTAAGAGTTTTTCATTTATATTCAAATTCAGATATTGCGAAATTTCATCAAACAAACATCCCGAGCAACGCCGGGCATATCAGCGAGAAGAAATATAAGACAGCTAAAATTATTGACACTAGGATAACCCCAAACGAAGAAAAAAAAACATTATTCTATATAAATGAATTTATAAAACTTATATGTATATTTCGGAGCTCTCTATCTCCATCAGTGACAAACAACAAGTGATGAATGAGATAGAGCTCCGAAATGTACAGGTGTTTATAATGTAAGTTACACTATTCAGACCCCTCTAGAATGCGTTCTGCTGATCGGATTTTGAAGTAACTTGGAATCAAAGACGATCAATTATCGTCTCTGCTTGGAATATACGTTATATAGACCACGGGGAAGAGATTTTTGCAATAAAAAATTAGTTTCAAATTTCGACCACTAGGTGAAAAAGTGACACATGAAGAAGAAACACAAATTAGAAACATAAAAAAGTATTTATTCAATCTTCACTGTTCCATTTATCTCAATCACATGTTCAAATCGCGGTTTTAGCGTGTTGAACAGTAGCGCGAAGGATTTCTTAAGGAATTGCAGTAACATGGCGTGTTTTACTTGCTTTCAATTCAGGCAGAGTCTTATGTTTCCTCCACAGACACTATCTTTCAGAAATCCCCACAACTAGAAATCACAAGAATTCATGTCTGGAGAACGAGGAGGCCAAGCAGTTGGAAAACTTCTCGAAATTACCCCATCATCTTCAAAGTGGACACGAAGCAGTTCCTTCACTTGTCATGCAAAATGGGATGTTGTAATATCTTGCAAGAAGATAGTAGTCTCTAAATATTTTCGTTCTTGTAAGGCATAAATGATTTGCTGCTGCGAGTAACGGGCACCCGTGATAGAACACCTTCAGGAATGTTCTGATCAAAGAAAAAGGGGCCAAGAATGAAATCAGCAGTAAAACGATCCCATGCAATAATGAAGTCTGAATGCAGAGGCTGTTCATACACAAGGTGCTTCTTACAGTAACCCAGATGAGGCACTTCTTAATATCACTATTCCGTCCTCTTCCTCTCAGCACACCCAATTCCCCCGTCTCTTCAATTTTGTAATCATCTTTTTCAAACCTTTACTTGCATAGGCCCTTTTCGCAAGTCCTTCAAACGTCGATATTCTTGCAGTGCAGCAGAACCATTACTGCAGTTCTGATAAAACAGCTTGACCAGTAAAATTCGATATTTCTTCTGTAAAAGCATGGCGAAGAATGATGGTTAATGGTATTTTAAATCGTGTAAAAGCTTTAAAGTTATTAATCGTTTCAAAGCCTTCCGAATTGGCTTAGTGCACTTTCTTGCATGAGAAGCGCCACCTAGTGGCCAAAGTTTTGTATAATTTTTTTTTGCAAAAATCTTCTCCATGGTCTATATAGAGTGTAATAGAAAGGTTCATCACATTTCAAAAATCTATATTTTTAAAAAAATGAAGATACAGAGATGGGCGATATATTGAAATGTTAGTAATAATAATAATTGAAAAATGGTCAAGGAGGATTTTTTCACGCCATTACCTCGGGTATTAATTTTTCACCATTTATTAGTTTGTAATAATCTTAACTTTTGTTCGATGTCGATGTGTCCTCCTCCTGCCGATGATCAAATTCCTCCCTGCTGAAGCAATCTGGAGTCACTTCACGAATAGCGACTGCTACTCGAGCTTACAGCTCCTCCAGATTTGCCGAAAAGGGGGCAAAAAACACGGTCTTTTACGTATCCCCACAAGAAGAAGTCACAAATAGAGAGGTATGGGGATCGAGGTTGCCACAAAAAGGCTTTCTGTTGTACATTCGCCATCTTGAGAATAACTGATGGGACCTTTCTACGTCTTCCAGATAAAGCTCTGTATATACAATTATGGACATTGAAGTCATTTTTGCCATTTTTGGCCTTTTGGTAGGCTCAACTGCTTATTAAAACTCTCGAAAATCCCTCGTTTTTTTGCAATTTAAGGCTCATCGTAAGTATACATAAATTACATAAGAAACGAGTGATTTTCGAAGTTTAATAAGCAGTCTATAGTGAGTGAACCTACGAAAAGGCCATAAATGGCGTCAGTTGTCCGTACTTGTATATATATAGAGCTTTACTTCCAGATGCACCCTAGAGACCTCTACTGGCACTGAGCAAAAACTTGACGTTCCCTTTATTCAAAATGTTTGAGATTCATTGGCTTGTGACCAACCGAGCTATTTACGACTGAAATATGAACATTTATGCTACACCCTGTGTAATGTATATTTCAAGTTTCATCAAAATCCGATCAGCGGAATGGGCTCTAGAGGGGCCTGAATAGTGTAATTTAAATTATAATCACGCTGTACATAAGAGTTTTATAAATTCAATTATCTGGAATAGTGTTTTCTTTTCTTCCTTTGGTGTTATATATAGGGTTAGGCATTTGACCTGGAATTTTCGAATATCTCGGAAAAAAGCATCCTACGAAAAAAATGTCCGAAATCAAAAGTGAATTACTTCGTGGGGGGAAATTCATTGGACGAAAAATTATCCCCCTTCCTCCCTTTGTGAGGGGGGGGGTAACTGTAAAATCTTAAATAGGAACTCCTATTTTAATGGCATTTTCAGATTGTACACAGCATTTGAGAATTGTTTTATTCTTGATGTTTTTTCAATTGATCCAACCATTTAGGAGATAGTGCCACTCAAAATGTGGAACTTTTAAAGTTTGAAGCCAATTTTATCGATGAAGATAAAGAGACAGAGGGTAGATCTTACAGACATTCCTATTCTACTTTTTGATGGTCTTTATTTCAAAAATTCAATATTTTTTAATACGCACGCACAGACTCTGCTTCCACAGGCTGCTTCTAAAAACTCTCTCCAGTCGCGATCGAGAGTAAGCGTTCATGATCAACGCAAGCACTGCATCTAAAAATGACAGAGCGCCCGTCACTGGTGCCTCTAAAAATTCCCCGATCTCAACGTCGTGTTGGGAACGCTCAGGATCAAAGTGATCTTATTTCCATCGTGATCACTTCGCGTTGCCTCGCTCACTTTCACTACTTTCGCTTTCACTACTTTCGCAGTAATGGCCGACAATGAAAGCATATCCCACCTCGAAGTCCTTTTCCAATGCGGTTTATAGTTTTGTAATAAACCCGAAGGCACAGAACAGGTCAAGATACATGGCAGGGGAAGATAAAAGGAAGATTGTTTTATATATTTTAATTTTTCTCTTAGGTTTCGAATTTTCTTTAAAGTTTCATTTTATCGTACGTGCACTCTCGTACGTAGATTTTTTAACACTCTCTTATTTATTGTCATAAAAGAATAAATGCATTGAAATCTAATAAATCTCCATCAGATTATAATAATGGACAATGAAAATAAATAATTACGCTTAAAACAGAAAGTTTGAAAGCGTAACGAGTTTCTGTGGCAGTTACCTCTTATTTACTGATCGGGCTGTTATCTCGTTGCCCTTGGCGCTGTCAAAAAACTTCATGAGCGGGTGAATAGAGCGGGCGCGATCAGAGGTAAACGATCACGTGATTGAAAATGAGCGCTCGAGAGTTTTTATAAGCACCCATAGTGTCACATGTGCAGTGGAAGTTGGTAAGCAAAGTATGTGCAGAAGTATGGGAAATGATAAGCAACGAAATAAATTTATAGTAATACTTATTTATTAACCAAATAAATTTAAATTGTAAGGCTACTTGCGTCTAAATTAATTTCTTCAGCAATTCCTCTTGCCATGTATGAGAACACTGAACCTCTTTCAATTGGTTCATAATTAACTCACTATCAATATTTAGACGCACTCCGGATATTAACCAAAACTGCTCTTGAAGCAACACTGTAACAGGCACAACGGGACACAAACAGTAGCCCATACAGACAACTCAATGACACAAGTAAGTAAAACTATACGTGTTCGAGGACTCTTAGTAAAACGCGATATACTTAACACTTGAAACGTTTCACAGTAACTCAATAATTTACTAAACTGAGCGCAAAAGCTCTTCTGATATCCGAAGACGGATGGATAGTGTTAAGTTTAACTTAATTGGGAATCAGAAAATGCCCAGCGAGATAGGCGCACGAAACAGGAAAATTTCTGAAGGAGCAATAGTACTTGCCTTGATTTAAAAAGAATTAAAAGAATGTCCACGTCGAGTTTAAATTGCAGCAAATTTAATTCGTCCCGCAGTACATACGGACGTATATGCTATCTTTAACTTGGACATAAATAATTTTAAATCCAAATTTTCCAGAGCGCAAAAGCTCACCTGGTTAATATTGAAAATCCACGACTGGCCGCATTAACGAGATAATCCCACGAAGGCTCATAACGCCGACGTCTTCTTTAAAACATCCCGTTACGCCGAGTGGGAAAATTCCAAAGCAATGAGAAGTAGAAACGTTGAAACGATAAGAATCATAGGCCAAAGCCAATTGCACATTATACGACGATACCTCGAAAAATACCAAATTGTTCATAAGCGAAGGAGACAACCCGTGTCGAATTCTGTCATGGATAGTAGATAGTGTTACAGCTTTTCCATCTGTCATTGCACTTTCCTTTTTCTTAAAAAAGTCTCTCCGTTTTCGTATCCAAACGCATGCCGTCTCAAGATTCTTTTTCCATCCCCTTCTGTCACTCCTGCCTGCATTCGTTTCCCGGCTACGACTGTCCTAACTACTTTCTTTTACGGCCTTCCTGGGCGTACCATTTTCCCTGCCTAGGGACGAGGAAGATTTAAGGACCAGGTTGCTTTGCATGGGCTTCTCTGCAAACCACCCATGCTCTGCTTCGTATCGCTTGTCGCTGATCTCCGATGTCGCGGCCGTTTTCGATGAATCGAGGCCTTCGAGATTAACAAGGCCTGAGCATGCTGCTCTGTTTCAATGCTAAAATGCGTGCGAGAGCGATTTCCCCAATCTGTCGCCAGATGTCCTCTTTTCTCAATAAAATCTCTGTAAAACCATGTTGAACAACGGAAAAACATCGATGTTTGCGAGGCTTTTTCAAATTCAGTGAGTCTTCAAATAAAATATATGTTTCATATATTGCTTCCATTGAGCACAGAGCTAACTAATGTAACTTGTTCATTTTGATATTTTCAAAACTGTTCCAGAAATTCGCGGTGTTTTTCGTGTTAATGTCGCCCATGATAAAACGGTCAGGGCCAGTCAGTCAGCTGTTATCAATAGTATAAACGTCTCTCAAAAAAAAAACTAGCATAAAGTCTCAATTATATAATTATAGAGATAGATAGATATATACCTAAAGATAGTATATAATAGAAATTTTATCATAATGAATTTACTTGATTTTGACGACTTTGTTTATTGGATTGAGGAAAGAACAAATGAAGGGGGAGTTTCTTCCTTCATCTGTGGTGGTTTATTGGGTTGAGGTTTACATCCCTAATAATTATACGTAGCTCATATAAATTTCGTAATAAAATACCTGTAGTATGACGTAGCTCATATCGTATGACTGTAGTCCACGTGTTTTGTATATTTAATCCGATGAGAAGCTTGATTTGTTTTTTATTTAATCTGATGGAAAACCATGAAAACTTGTTTTTAATAAATGTTTTGCATTAGAAGTGTACTTTGGAACGCGGCAATAACTCATTTTGTTAAATTTCGCGGTAAAAACAAAATCTAAGACAGATTTTTATTTTTTGCAACTTAAATATATTTATACACGTGTAGCATTTTTTTTACACAGTAGTAATTTATTTTAAAAATATTTACTTAGCTGTATTTTTTATTAATTTATTTATATATGAAATAATGAATTTTAAATTACCATCTGATGGGAAACCATGAAAACGTCGAAAGATTTTAACTTTTTGCATTTGAAATACGTTATTCAGCTGTATACTATTTTTTTGACACAGGAGTACTTTATTTAAAAAAAAATTACATACTATTTTATTATTTATTTATTTTTGAAATTATCATGACTTTAAATTGTCATCTGACGGGGAATAAAAATCTTTCGATCGTTTCGTGGTTTAACCATGAGAAGATCTAAAGATTTTTATTTTTTGCATCTGAAATTCATTTATACAGCTATACAGAATTTTCTGCATAAGTGATGGTTTATTTAAACATTTGCTTAGTGGTATTTTTTTTATTTTTGAATTTATCATGGTTACAAAAGCACATGTAATCCAATTGAAATAGCTGGCTTTTTGCTTGTTTATAGAGAAAAGAGGACACCTAGTGATGAAATTTGGAAATCGCTCACGCACGCATTTTTCAGCAGCATGCTCAGGCCTTATTAATCTCGAAGGTCTCGGATGAATAAACGTATTTTGTTTTATAACGCTTGGAAACGGACCGTGACACATAGGATTGCTGCCCCCAAGACTTTGCTTATGCACTAAAAGATATTGGATTTTTGAAATTTTGACATCAAAAAGTAGAATAAGAATATCTGTAAGACCCACCCTCTATCTCTTAGTCTTCATTGATAAAACTGGGTTCAAAAACTTTAGCAGTTCCACATTTTGAGTGGCTCTATCTCCTAAATGGTTGGATCAATTGAAAAAACATCAAGAATAAAACATTTCCAATACCATTATCCTGTTCACAACAATCAAACTAATCATAATATCACACATTGTATTAGATTACATTGTTTTGTTTTTATTATTATATCTTCTATTATATTGTTTTTAACTGAAATTCATTCAAAAAGTTTATATACTGAAGATGGGATAAAAATCCCGAAAACGTTTTTCATAATACTTTTCAAATTTGTCATCTACGAGTCTACGGATCATCGAACTTTCATCATAGACCTTCTTCACCTGTAACTGTGTACCTCCCTTTGTTTCGTGTAATATTTCTCCACAAGACCTTCTTTTCATCTGTGTTTCATCTATATAAGCTCCACAAGACCTTTGTTTCAGTTGTGTTTCGTTCTTCAACCTTTGCATTTCTCCATCGGGTGGCTTTTATTCATTGTTTTTATTATTTATTTTTATTTATTTTCTTTTAATTAAATGGAGTTTTTATTTATTTTTTAATTAATCTAAAAATGCCATTAAAAGTAGGGGTTCCTATTTAAGATTTCACAGCTACCCCATGCTCCTCCCCCTCACAAAGGGGGGGAAGGGGGCTAATTTTTCGTCCAATGAATTTTCCCCGCGAAGTAATTCACTTTTGATTTCGGACATTTTTTTCGTAGGATGCTTTTTTTTTCGAGATATTCGAAAATTCCAGGTTAAATACCTCACCCTGTATAGCAGTTGTGTTTTTATTATAAAACAGACTTTACTTTAAGCAAAAACTCTCTTATTTGAATTTTTATGGTTTTTAACAGCAACTTATTCTAGTAATTTTATGTTTCACAATAAAGAAATCCAGTAGTTAAATTTAGATGACATACCGTGAAAAACCTTTGCGACTAGATCATTTCTTCCTATACTTTTGAGAGCACCAATGAGACCTCGCAGAGTTGCTTTCTCACCATTTCTTTTCTCCAAATAATGAAGACCATAAATAACAGCTTCTTGATCATTGTAAATATTTACGTTCCATTTGAATTCCATTTCCTCAATCTCTACATTTGCAATATTTAGAATCCTCATGATACGTATAAACTCCTCACGTTTGATTAGTCGAGAAAGAAAAATCTTATGTTCCATTGTAAATCCCCCTGAAAGAAATTAAAAGAATGGTTAAATTTTTGCGAGTTTTTGTTAATTTATTCGATAAAAATTTTAATATTTTTTGTCGATAAAAATTTTAATATTTTTTGCTTATATTTGTATTCTACCCCCTGAGTGGATGCTCCCTTACAGTGCGCCAGGGACGTGTACGTGTGTATGAGATTGTGTGTATGTGTGTGTGTGTGTTTTATTCAGGGATTCTGTGGGCTATGCTAATTTTAGCTATGCTAATTTCCAGAAAGGTCATGATTGAAAAGTGAGACGAAAAAGCATCCAATCTAGTAATCTCATGATGTCGAGAAATAGGAAAGTTTAAATTGCATCTGGTGTGGCCAGATTATAGTCACTCGCGTTCGGGAGTTAAGCAGAGGCTCCCATTCGATAAATAGTCGACAGTCTCCCGGCCGTTATTATTGCGGCAGTGTTCCGAAAAGCCCCACAGGCATTCGCTATGCGCTTGGAGAAACGGTCGGGATCAGTGCATGCCAATATCCTGGAGAATAACGGGATCGACATCGGGATCGAGTTCTGTTAATCGGCACATGGAACGTATTCTCTATGACGGGAAGGAATCCGAGTTAGTGAAGGAAACCAAAAGATATCGACTGAATATTATATGTATCACCTGTACGAAAAGTCTGGGTTTCTGGAACTGTGGACCTAAAAGGAAGATGGAAGCTTCTCTACTTGGGCGTTGACCCTAACATGACTGCCCAATTATGACTGGGGATACTCACAAATCCCGGCTGACAGATTATGTTGCAGACTGGACCCCTTTGGGTGGAATACTGTGTCTCCTGAAACGGACACACTCTCTCTCTGTCTCTGTCTCTCTCTCTCTCTCTTTCTCTTTCTCTCTGTTCGTTGCATATGCTCCGGATGCAGTCACAGAGTACCCACTTTTTCTAGATGAAGTTGATGCTTCTCGCAGCAAGAGATTCTGTTATCCTAGTGGGTTAGGTTAGGTTAAATTAAATTAGGTTAAGTTATGTTAGATTAGGCAGATAAAGTTGGGTTAGGCTGGGGATCAAACGTGGAATAACGTGATTGGGAAGAATGGTGACCCGGAAATAAATGTAAACGAGAAGTGTCTATTAGATCTATGTTGTAAGAATAGATTTTCCATCCTGAAGACCATCTTTCAGCACGGGATGTCCACATGTATGCCTGATAGATGTATGACTTTCCATCATTGATTGATTTTGTAATCGTGTCAGCTGACTTATTCCAATCCGTGTGGAAGAGGGGCAGAACTGTCAACGGATGACCTAGAACATGTTAGCAATGCCAGATCTCTCCGCCCTACCATATTTTATATAAACGAAATGAACGAAATGCTCTTTCTACCTTTTGATAAGTATTGTCTGCATTTTTATTACCAAATGTAACCGTATTATTACTTATAAAGCTGGAGGCAACCCTTACCCCTGCGCTGTTCATCAATATACACGGGTTTTCAATTGGAATTTTTCTCTTGAAACTTTCCATGCATTTACAGATGACGTAATTGCTACTTGTCACGGAATTCAATTAACACCGTGAATTCCGGTGACGTCAGTCGTCGATACCGAACACGTATTTTCCATCGTACGAAATCGGACGACGAGAGACGACGGCAGTTACGTCAACCACTGCGACACTCGGGAGCCAATCAGAAGCAGGAGCGGGGAATTCAAGAGGCGTCGACGGAAAAGAGAGATCGTGGCAGACGTTGTGAGGAGAGCGACCAGGGGAGATCAAGGAAAGCTCCTTCGACCGAGGCATCGAGTTTTAAGCGTCATGCACGTCTGCTAGCAATAGAGACATCAAGGAAAACGGTATTCACGCCTGGGATGCAAGGTCTATCGGCAGAGGCTCCGTCAACGAAACCCGGCCAGAGCATTACAGCCCGGAGTGAGAACCTCGCTATAAGGAAGCCTTCGGCGTCAACGAGCGACGGCGAGACGAGGCTCGTAGCGGAGCGAACGAGTCTAAGGCGACTGTGCATGATATTCACCGGGGTGGAGACGTGCCGCATATATCATCTGGTAAGCGCCCAGTTTTTTATTTGTGGATTTGCTGAAGAAGCAAGAGCGTGTTTTGCGGAGTTGTATGGCTCCGAGGTGAATCCGTACGCCAGTCTGCAGGGCTTATGGCCATTCGGTCTTTCGGCATACGTGAGCCGTAGCTCGGTCTTTGTTTATGTGGTTCGCCCTGAGTTCCCTCAACGAAAGAAGGTGGTGCAGTGGTGTTAAGTGTTCCCCGTGCTTCTTTGCGGCCTGTTTACCGACGACATTTTTCTTCTCTTAAAGATAGATGCCAAATGTGATTTAATTTTCTCCGTGGCCTTTTTGTTTTTCACATAGAGTTCACCGGAAGGAAAAGGGAAAAAAAATGCAGCATCGTGAGCAGCCTAAGTTAAAAATTAGTGTGTGTGTGCGTGAGGTTTCCTCATAATGCCGAGGCCCCGCTGTATTTCTCAATAAGAGTTTTTGGTGTTACGACTTGGCGAGGTAATTCTAGAATATCTAATTGTTAGGTAATTTACGGCTAAGTTTTTGTACCCTGTTGCCTACCTCGGTATTTGTAACGTATACTATTTATTGTTGGCTTTATACTTACCTTTAAATTGTGACTGTTTCATGGACTAAGACTTGTGTTGTTTGTTCTCAACTTAAGACTTACTGTTTCAACATATTCACGCTATAAATTAATAGTTAGCCTTATTATGACTGTTTAAGGAGGCGGCGAGCGTGAACGTACCCAATGTAGGGTTCAAAGTGTGAAAGAACAGTTTGGTTTTGTGTCTTTAGATTTTTCGGTTAAACATTAGTGTTTTAAGGACTGTTCGATATTATTGGACCTGAACTTTGATACGCCAGTCGGCCAGGTTATTTTTATGTAAAGCATATGTTGTGTGTTAGCTATGCTGGTGCTATTCTTAATTTTGCCTAGAAGTTAAGGCTCTATCACTTTTTGTAATTTTTGTGAGTTGATTCATAAGCTAAGTTCAGCTTTGCCATTTTGCTGATTTGTATCTTTTCATATAAACTTAGTTAAGCTGTTATTTGATGTTGATCGTATATTTACAAACTTAAGACAAGTTGATACTGGTAGCGTTTTGCTTTAAGTGTAATTTCTAACCAATTCAATCTAGGCTAAGATTTTGTATTTTATTTTTGCTATTTGACTTGATTTTTCAATCATTTCAATAAATGTTTCTTTTTATTGCTAATTACCGTTCCCCGTTGCGAGTGTATTAATTTTTCCACTGCGCCTACTCATTTTGCTTATTTCACACCGTGACACTACTAAGTCATTTTAATCAAAATCTTCGGTCATAATATTTTAGCTAATGAATGTCTACACTGGAGGAAACGTATAGCATCCACAGACCTAAAAAGTCGTTTTTGTTTAGGGATTTTACTTTTCGGCAGTTTGAAATAGAAATTCTTATTAATTTCATTGGAAGATTTTTGTTTCTAATTTTTAGCAATTTCTTTGTTAATGGAATACTTTTCTTCATTTTTGATTGGACTTAGAAGTCCTTTATACTTAGATTTATTTATTAATTTTTAAATTCGCTACATGAAATTCTTTATTATCATTATAAATTTTTAATATTTATATCTGTATGGAAGATTTACCTGTGTACAGTTGGAGTTGTATAAGATGCGATTCGTTTGTTAGCTGTTCGTTTTCACCTTGTATATTTTCACCTTGAATATTTTTAATTCCATTTGATAATGGAGTGGTTTCTTCATTAAGATCTGTTGTGCTCTTAAAAAATGAGAAAAAAGTGTCATATTATAAATTGGGTCATTCTCCAAGATCTAAATTATCATTCGATTATTAAAGAACGCTCTAAAGTACAGTAAACCAAAGGAAATAATCCACACGAGTTTAATACTTAATATTACATTTCATGCTAATGTGTTGTTTTAATAGCTTTTTTAATTATAATTATTTAAATTTAATAATCTTAATAATGTTAACTCTAAATGTAATATTAAATTATTAAAAATAAATTAATATTGAAACGGTAAAACTTAGGGTAAAATTCAAATGTGTATTATTTCCCCTTGATGACTGTACAAGGTCTTTATAATTAAAGTTCCATTTTGACATGGCCATAAAAAAAACTACTGGACCAAAAGCTATAATACTTGGTAGTATTATACAAAAGGGCATGGGAGGTTCATACCCACCAAAAAAAAAATTAGTTCAAAAGGTCATCACCAGCATGGAATGGCGCTCTATGCAATATTCGTATACGAAATTAGACACGAAGACACAGGTTAACAAGTCTTTAATCGTTACTAAAATTAGTTACGTGTTGAATGTGGCCTCCACCATTAAATGAAAATGAAATGTGGCCTCCGCCAGTAAATGAAAGCAGGTTACACTGGATTACTGCGTTGTCAACTGTAGCTCGTAGCATATCAGGAGGAATGTTGCGCACCTGTCGGCGTATCGCATCTTTCAGTTCCGCCAAATTTCTGACGTTATCACCATACACAGTGGCTTTGAGGTAACCCCAGAGCCAGAAGTCACAGAAGTTACCATAAACAGGGGTGACCGGGGTGGCCAAGAAAGCGGGGAAGTTTCGGCCTATAATCCGTTCATCTCTGAAATGTTGCTGAAATAACTGTTTGACACATGTACCAATATGAGGTGGAGCCCCATCCTGCATAAAAATCGTTGTGTCTAAAATGCCACTTTGCTGAAGTTCTGGTATCACAAAACTTCTTAGCATCGATGCCATGCGAGCAGCAGTCACAGTGCATGTCACGAGTCGATCTCTTGACTGCTCTTCAAAAAAATACGGCCCAATTATGACATTTGCTGTCATACCACACCACATGGTAACTTTAGGAGAATGCAATGGAATTTGGTGGAGAACATGAGGGGGACTGGTGGCCCAAATTCTGCAGTTATGGGTGTTGACATCCCCATTCAGGTAAAAATGGGCCTCGTCCGTCCACAAAATGTTCTATGGCCAATGCTCGTCCACCCCCATCCGTGCAAGGAATTCCAATGCGAAGGTTTCTCTACGAGGAAAATCGTTAGGTTCGAGTTGTTGGACAAGGTGGATTTTGTATGGGTAGTACCGCAGCACTTTACGTACGACCTTGAACACCGTAATCAGTGGTAAGTCCATTCGTCGTGCAACAGCACTTACGCTGCACGCCCCTTGTGAGGTTTCCATTTTTGCTTCCTCTACGGCTACTGAAACAGCCTCCACGGTTGCCTCAGAGACGGGTTTCCTTCCTCGGCCACGCGCTACCGATAACAAACCTGTGGCTTCAAACTTTGTTATCTTCTTCAAACTCTGCGGTGTCATTGGCCCCCGACGTACATGTATTCGTCGAACGGTACGATAATGTTGCAAGGCCTGCCGTACATTGCTATTGCATTCATAATAACATTTAACCAGAAACGCACGGTCTTGCATGGTAACATGCATCGTCGACTAGTAACAAATGAGGCGTACTGACAACGAGGCTCCCTTTCTTATTTCTGAAAACCAAATGACTTGTAAAGCGCATGTGCATAAACCACATTGATAACCTGTGTCTTCGTGTCTAATTTCGTATACGAATATTGCATAGAGCGCCATTCCATGCTGGTGGTGACCTTTTTAACTAATTTTATTTTTAGTGGGTATGAACTTCCCATGCCCTCTTATATAATATTACCAAGTATTATAGCTTTTGGTCCAGTAGTTTTTTTTTTATGGCCATGTCAAAATGGAACTTTAATTATAAAGACCTTGTATTATCTAAATATTAGATTGCAACATCTATTTGTCCGATTTTCTCCACCTAGTGGCGGAATATCGACCATTGCCAACTTCATACATGCAAAGTTTATGTTTCAATATACGAGCTCGTAAATGTGAGATTTCAGCATTGAGCTCAATGCTGTATTCTACAGAAGTGTCGAAGCCGATACGATTTTAAGAAAGCCATGGCACTACTTCACTTCTCTTTTGAAACGTCACGAAAACCGATGGGATATTTTGAAATGTGAATTTTGTATTTAAGATAAATAAGTAAATACAGTAAAATAAAATGCATTACTGCCAATCCTGGATCAATAACTTTTTAATAAATCAATTTATTTTAAATATCCTTATTTTGTTTTTAAATTTCTTTTTGCATGACGTCTCAAAATTTATCCGTTTGCATGACGTCACAAAAACAGTGTCACGGCTTGTTTAGATCGCGTCGGCTTCGAAAGTGCTCACTTCTATCGTCGTGTGTGCAGGAAAGTGAAGCAAAATTTGCCGACTAAGTGCAGTAGCAAAGGAATAACCAGTAAGGGTGTCGTCTCCCATAAAAGAAGTTGGTTGGAATTTTTGTTTTTTTCACAGAAAGCTGCGAGCGCTGAGGTCGCCTCTGTGGATCGCTGATTGGTTCTTTAATTTCCATGGAAACAAGAAGCAATCATTAAATGAAGAGAAATGCTTTTGCATGTGGGATAAAAGGGTTGAAACAATTAATCCTTTTGTTAAGGTTAAAAGGGGCTAGGAACTATAAAAGAAACCTCATAAGCATATGCTACAGCTACAATGCAGTTCAAGCATTATTTTTACAGGATGATCCCAAATATTATTCTTTTCAGTCTGTTGCCGGTCTCCTATTTGCTTTCGGGACAAAGTGTTCGCTGAAATATATAATGTGTAGCATGCTCTATATAGCGCTGAATTTTCAGGATAATTCGTCAATCATTTTTCTAGATATTCGACAAAACGTCTAAAATCGAAGGTGTTCAATTACTTTTTGGTAGATGATGTATATTCTTACGAAAGCTCTGTGTCATGCCGTCAGATTGAAGTGAAATACTAACTCAAATAGAGTTTTAGTAATTCTATAATTTTCTGCTGTAGACGAAGCTCCCGTTGTTCACATGTTTCTGACGTCCTGATAACTATTTTTTTTCTATACTAATACTCATTCATGATGATATAAAATTTAGTTTAATCAGAAAAAAAAAACAATCTGATGATATAACACGCGGAGTCGGGTCGGCAAGAAGCCAACAGAAAAGGAGAACAAGGCGAGGAGCGAGAATGAGTCGAAGAGCGAGCCCGGCGCCTCTCAAGAAGAATTGATCCTTCCCGAAGCTTGAGGAAGGAAATAGAGAAAACTGATTGGTGTCGCATAAACGAATGCGAAATGACCTAGTTATCGAGAAGGATAAAAACAGGTTGAGCGATAGAAAGGTTAGAAAGTGCTTGGTTTTCAGAGAAAAATCAAATCAACAAGATGATGCAGCCACACGCAGTAAACCACATCGACCCACGAAATGGTTATTGAAGAAGGCGAGCGGACCTGGATACACATATAATCGGAAAGGTACTGCTTTAATATTTGGAAGTAGATTTTCTTCATGGGATCCCGTGGATGTGGTTTCGTCAGCTGTTGATTCTTTCCAAGCGAACTCTTTCTCAGACGAACCCCTCCATGCTGCTGCCATTTGAGAAAACAGTGATACTCGACAAGAGGAACTTTATTCATACAGCTCTGAGGACGTTTTAAAAGAGCTGAAAAGGCAAGGAACTTTATATGATAATTCTTTATATAATATAGTCTCATCTTTCTCAGCTATCCAATTCCGATGCGCCGGCCATTTTGGAAGAGAAAGAAAAGACGGCCTTTTGTTATTCAGCCTCCAGGAAAAGAATCCCAACGAGCTTCAGAGGACATCGTTCAAAATAAAGGTGACCACCTCGTTCAACCTTCCACCTCGAGCTGCCATACCATAAGCGAACACATAAGCACGCCATCAGTGAAACGGATTCTGGAAAGCGATCAGGGCACGTTTGGTGAGGAGCCTGCACTCATCGAGATTAGTAGTAACCCAGTTTCTTTCCGAGCGGTTCCGAGTCGCCAGCTGTCAGTTCCTTTAATTCGGCAGGCAAGGGTCATGCTTTTGATGTATGAGCCCTTCCTGGCTTCAAAGGTGTCAATGTTTGGTATGTTGTTCGCTTCAGTTGAAATTTTTCTGCTAATAATTGCCAAGTTCTGTCTTAATCATTTCTTATCGTTTAACTTTCGATTGGTTCATGATTCATAGCTTTAGTGCTAATGATATTTTTCTATTCCCTGTTTAGGCGCGGGCCGTTCATTGACTCACCAGTACTAGTCGCCGCTTTCCTGTTTCGCGTTGCCAGGTTCAGCTTCGTTCCCAAACAAGTCTGATTTCTTTGTAGATGAAGACCCGCCTTTCGAAAGCAACTTTTGTAACCATTATTAAGCACTCTGCTTTTTATTTAATATTTCTGTACTCTGGCTAAAGTTTGTAACTTTAATGGTTATTAACTTTGTAATTGAGTTTTCTACTTTGATTAAATATCATCGTAAAAAAATGAATTAAACGTCACCTCTCTCCATCTCTGTTCACAACTTGAACTCTGGGCGTTTTAAGGAATAATTTCTAATCAGTTAATTGAAAGTATGTGGCATTCTGTAATATATGTCAGGAAAAATGGCATTAAGTCAAGGCCGCTTATCGTGAGTGTGGAACTCCGTCAAGGGTGCGTACTCACACCCCTCTTGTTCATTGTCTTTATTGACTGGATAGACAGGAGCAGTCGATGAGCATATTAATGTGGGTGGAGAGGTTGCTCTTTGCTAACGATCTTGTCCTCCTTAGGCCTTCTTGAAATGACCTTAAACACACACAAAATTTCTTGCAGTCAATTGTGAAAATGCTGGGGTGAAATTCAGTATAGCTAAGGCTGAGATTTCGGTATTTTCAAGACAGCTTGGTCAGTGCGCTTTTCATTTTAAAGGAACCCCATTAAGACAGGTGGAGAACTTCAAATATCTCGGGACTGCAATCAAGAATGATGGGCGGCATAAAAGAGAATTAGATACTCGGTGCAGCAAGGTGTGTCAGCGTAAACTGTGGCAATCCGTGGTTACGAAAATTTAGCTAGGAAACAAAGCCAAGCTCTCTGTTCTCAAATCTTTCTCTGTCCCTGCTCTCAACTATGGTCATGAGTCTTGGGTAAAGATTGCGATCGCGAGTGCAAGCAGCCTAAATGAGATTTCTAATAGCCGTAGCAGATGTTACCCTATTAGGTAGGTTGCACAGCAGCTCTGTAAGGGTCTTTAGGTGTTCAGCCGCTACTTCTTCGCATTTAGAGATCTCAATTGTGTTGCTTTGGCTACGTATTACAGATGCCGCAAACTGATCTTCACAGACCGTTCCTATTTTCCAAGTTGATGGGTAAGAGACCAAGGGGTTGGCCTTGTACGAGGTGGTTAGACTACAGGGAGAATCTAAGTTCTATTCCCTTGGGTATTACCATTAAAGACATGCGCCTCTTGGCGAAAGATGCTAGCACTAGAGATCATCTGCGACCCTAACAGATAAGCGGGTTTGAAAAGTAAGAAAGGAAGGAAGGTAGGATAGAAATTAATTTTAATTAATTCTTTCTGGCCAGAATTTTTTCGTACTCTTATAATTTTCGAATTCAATTTTAATTATAAACTAAATTTTATAGAATGAAGCTAAATAAATCTGATCCAGAAAGATTATTTAAAATTCATAATTTTTCCTTCAAATAATCTTAATATATCCTAAATATTTACTCACTTTATCTGTTGAAGTCAACGATGTAACAGAAGAATCGGGAGTACGATTTTCATGTTTATCCGTAAGGTGTCCTGCTTCTGAATCTTCATCTGAAGGTGGCGATCTCTTCAAATGGAAAAGGGACATTTTAAATGACATTTTAATTAAACAAAAAAACAACTTAAATTTAATCCACTAAGCTAAAGTTATATGTAACAAAATTTTGTAATTCTTTATTTATTCCCCCTCTACATTCGAATCGCCGTTTTTGTTCCATTCTTCGCAGAGCGTAATTTCTTTGTGAAAACAGTTTAAATTAGAATAGAGCTACTGTATATAAATTTTCTACCATTTTAATTACCATATGGCGTTCGCATTATATACATTCTTCCGCTTGCAGTGCCAATATCTGAAGCCTGTCCGAAAAGTATCCGGATTGAGGCTACAAAAAAAGTAGAACTCGCTGCACCTCTTTCCTATCCGGATCGTGTGACGACATTTCTGCTGATGACGTAATGAAATTTGCAGCTGTTAAGAGTGCCGCGTGCAATTGATGTAGAACGCTAAAGCAGAACGTTTTTCTTTACTCGTCGCGTGGTGAAAATGATAGAAAACATTGAGCAACGGCAAAACACCACATCGCTCAGGTCAGGCATTCTCCCTACTCACCTGACCTAGCTCCGTGCGACTTCTTCGCATTTCCGAAGATCAAGAAAGAGCTCAAAAGAGCTCAAAAGAGATTTGAGGGTGGACGTGACAACACAAAATGCGATGAGCTCTTGGTCATCCCAAAGAAGGCATTCCATACTTGTTTCGAACAATGCTAGCAACGCTGTGCTAAATGCATTGCTGCAGACGGTGCTTATTTTGAAGGTGACTAAACATTTATGTGAGTTCGAACCATATTTTTGTAGCCTCAAACCGGATACTTTCCGGATAGGCCTCGTACACAGTATATTTTATATGATGGCGATTTTGGAAATATTTCTTATTATGACATTCTCTTCTCCTTGGTCTGATCGTGATCTGAACGCAAATATGCAGCGTTTCCTTTCATTGTTATCTCTGCAGATGGCACTGAACAGAGCTACTTTAATTTGGATTACCCTGAAATGAGTACAAATAATATTTAATACAGGAACCTTCAAAAAAGAATAGTCCAAATAAAGCTGATTCATTATTTATTGAATTAATATACAAAAACCTTTTGATATGAAAAGATAGAAGAACTTCATAAGTTTCATTCGGACATACGCTTCTTTTATTGCGTTGGATATGAGTACCCTGGGTGACACGATAGGTATCCAAACTGTAGTCTATTTCTTCTCCGATGCGCCTCAGCATATCCTTAGTTATCAGTTCCACTGAGATGGCTTCCTTCAAATCATCTAGTTGTTGTGGTAATGGGTGAACATTCACAACATCTTTGACATATCTACAAAAAGAAATCGCTTGGTGTTAAATCAGCTGATGGGAAATCATGATTCCCGGCACGGCCGATCAAGCGTTCAGGTAAAGTGGAATCAGGTGGCCGAGAACATCCTTGCGAAAATGGCGAGAAACTACACCCTGTTGAATGATCAGATTAGGGAGATCTCCCTGTAGTTGAGGCGTAAGCCATTCTTTTAACATGTCAGATAAGTGTGGCTATTATAGACTCGCCAATAAAGGACCCTCTTCACTTGCTTAAAACACGCACACACATAAACACACATGAAACTTAGTTCTTCTATAAATATGTTTTTTGTAAAATCAATCAACTTCACTTTTCACATCATGATGGGATAGTTCGCGACACTACTTGGAGACCGCTGGAATATTCTATTCAATGTGTAATGGTTAACGTGGAATCGGCGTTTTTGTGTACTTCGACGAACGCTTTTTTCTGTGAACCAATCTGGGAACTGATGAGTCAAAGTTTTCCCATGAAGTTACCACGTATTTTCACAATTTGCACTACTGGGCCGATGCAGAGGATAATCCTTACATGAAGAAGCTCAATAATTTTCATCACAACTCCCTCGAATATTTTAAATACTCTGTGTTGCCGGAGGTATCCGGACACATGCACATAAAGAAACAATGGTTTATCATGATGTGACTTACATGTATATGTCGTTGGATTTCCTTTCGCTGCAATAACAGCGTGCCATCTGCTGGAGAGGAGGGGGGGGGCTTCGACTAGTTTTTCATAAGTTTATGCAGGAATTGCGTTCCATTCCTCCCTAAGCGCGTTGGCGAGGTCAGCAGTAGATCCTGGGCAATTCGGTCTGACCCGCAATCGGCCATCCTAATCATCCCAAAGAGCCTCGATGGGATTTAGGCCATTTCTTCAACATCCATGTCATGGAACAATCAAATTTGTGAACTGGGGCATTAAGTTGAAACAGTAAAGGGCCTCTCCTGAATTTTTCCATGATTTTGGAAGTACTGAATTGGCCAGAATGTCTTTGGAAGTATCATTTAGGTGTCAATACACTAGAAGCAAAGGAACCAACCCAAATCATGAGAACAAGAATAGTATCCCCAGACAATGACGCCTCCACCACCAAACTTCACAGTTGGTACAACACATTCGCGTAGTAAGCGTTCCTCAGTTCCGCACACCCAAACTTTTCTATCGGACTCCAGATGATGTACGAGGGTTGGTCGAAAAGTAATGCCTCCATGGCTGTAACTTTTTTATTTGTTAACCGATTTTCAAAATTCTAATTGTACCTGATAATTACATTTGTCCTCTATGTGATGCAGTATTCACTTTTCGCCATAGTCCTCATCCCTTTCGTCGCATTGCGCCAACGCGTGACTAGTCAGGTGAACCCGTCGGAGAGGAATTCCGGGGTTGTTCTCGACTCCTGGATTAAGAGCCAGCTTTGGACCTTCTTCTGCAACACGATAACGCCCCCTCGCATACGATCGCCACACACCTGATGCGTTGCAGCGCCTACAGTTCAAAGATGAAAAACTGCAGTTCAAAGTTGAAAGACTTTGCACATTGCGACTTTCACCACTTTCCAAAGAAGTAAGAGCACCTTAAGGGGCATGAGTTGCGTTAAGATGAGGAGGTGAAAGATGCCATTCCATCCTCGTGTCGACAACAACTCCGGAATTCCTCTCCGACGGGTTCACCTGACTAATCACGCGTTGGCGCAATGCGTGGAAAGGGATGAAGACTAACTACAATACTCATTTCCAAAAAAGTTGGGACAGTGCAACATATAAGAAGAACTCCAACACATTTGTTTGGATTATTGTATTGCCGTTTATTTCAACGCATTACAATACATAAACGATAAATTAGGCATGGGATCACATAACTTATATGCTTAAAGAAAGATACAGGGGGTTTTCCTGTTTGGCACGTGCAACACACTCCCAAAAAAGTTGGGACAGCACGGCGTTTACCACGGTGTGGCCTCTCCTCTTGATGACACACTGTAATCTTCTGGGCATCGATGACACCAATCTTTCTAACACCGTAACCGGAATTCTGTCCCATTCCTGTTGGATATAGGTTTTCAGATGTTCAACTGTCCGGGGTCGTCGCTGTCGTAGTTTTCGTTTAATAATACGCCAAACGTTTTCTATAGGCGACAGATCCGGGCTGCAAGGGGGCCAATCCAACATACGAATGCGCTGCCGACGTAGCCATGCAGAAGTTATGCGCGCTGCATGCGGTCTGGCGTTGTCTTGTTGAAATATACACTGACGTCGTCCAAACAGGCGCCTCTTAGATGGCACCATAGCTTGTTCCAGGATCTGTATGTACGCTTCAGCATTGACGGTGCCATTGCAGATGTGCAAGTCTCCCATTCCATGGCCACTAATACAGCCCCAGACCATGACAGACGGTGGTTTCTGTACCGAACGCCTGTAGCACGCGGGAATATCCTTTTCGTCTTTGGTCCGGAGTGTACGGCGTCCATTATTTCCGTAAACAATCGTAAAGGTTGATTCTTCGGACCACAATATGTTCTTCCAGCGTGCTTGGGACCAATTGCGATGGGCTCGAGCCCATATCAGACGGCGACGTTGCTGTCGTTTGTTGATGTATGGCTTCCGTTGTGCACAGTATAATTTAAGTTTGCATTTGTGGATGCAACGGCGTACAGTATTCAACGATAATGGCTTCCTGAAGAAATCGCGGGCCCACGTGGCTATGTCCGTAATCGCAGCATTCCTATGCGTGACGCAGTGACGTCGGAGGATCCGAAGAGCTCGAGCATTCAGAATAGGTTTTCTACCTTGGCCTTTCCGAACTGTGATCTCACCACTATCTCGGTAGCGCTTGATAATATTATGTACTGTAGATGATGACAGGTTAAATCTTCTGGCTATTGCACGCTGAGAAACGTTGTTTGTGAATTCTTGAATGATTCGAACACGAAGATCTTCGCTAACTGGCTTGCCTCGACCCATTGTTCCGAATAAGTTACCTAAACGACGGATGGCAACTGTTATTTATACGGAATGTAGTACGACGTCATCATTCTAGATTATTCCCGAACAATTCGGAAAGTTCCACTACTAACGGCGCTTTCTACAACGTATGTCCCTACTATTTTGGAACGTGTTGCAATACCCCCATTCAAAATGAACGTCCCGGCCACGATACAAAATGTTTTGGTGCACACAGTATATTTATGTCATTTCATAAACGTATCTGCTATTTTGTATTCGCCAGAAAGTTTTGTTACATCATCCCTTTTTGTTTTTTCTATATATTTTGCACTGTCCCAACTTTTTTGGAAATGAGTATTGTATGTCGAAAAGTGAATAATGGATTACATAGAGGACGAATGTAATTAGCAGGTACAATTAGAATTTTGAAAATCGTTTAGCAAACAATAAAGTTATAGCCATGGAGGCATTACTTTTCGACCAACCCTCGTAACGTGATTCGTCACTCCAAAGAACTCGTTTCCGCTGGTCTAGAGTTCAGTTGCGTCGAGCTATGCACAACCGACGCTTAGCACTTATGTTACTGACATGGGGCTCATGTGCTGCTGCACGACCATGGTAACCCATGGCATGTACGAGGCTGAGTGAAGTGAAAACCGGAAAACCGCTGTAGAAAATCGAAAACCGCTCCCATTGCGATCAGACCCAATACGCATGCCGTGGACTCTCCTGCCATCAATTGGCGTTAGTCCCGCGTCCCCACGTGATCCAGCGGCGCCTTATGGGCGTTTCCAATATGGCGGTCCCTCTCTTGGAATGCACCAAAAATCAGCGTGGAGTGATCCGTTTCCTATATAGTGAAAGCACGAAACCAATAGAAATCCATCGACGCATGTTGGCACTGTATGGTGCTGCATGTGTATCGCAGACTCAGGTGTACGAATGGTATAAGAAATTCAGCAGTGGCACAATAAGTTTGGCGAATGCGCCGACGCCAGGCCAGGCACATCGTCTTGTGACAGCCGAGGCGATTGCAGCGGCGGAGGAGATGATTCTGCAGGATAGACGGGCCACTATCGATGATATTGCAAAGGCATTACAGGTCAGCATGGCTCTGCTCAGCAGATTGTCCATGATGAGCTGAAATACCGGAAAGTGGCTGCAAGATGGGCCCCTCGTCGGCTGACGCCCGAAATGAAGGAGAGGAGAGTCGATGCCTGTCAGGATCTGCTGCGTCGCTACGAACCTGAAGATGACACCTTTTTGTAGTGGATTGTGGCTGGAGACGAGTCCTGGATCCATCACTACTAACCACAGACCAAGTACCCCAGTATGGCATGGCAGCACTCGACATCACCAAAGCCGAAAATGTTCCGCAGCCAACCACCCGCAGGAAAGGTGATGCTGACCTGTTCTGGGACCACAAGGGTCCCATAGTGGAACATTACGTGGATAAGGACAAGACTGTGAGTGCCACCTGTAGTGAATTGATGCGTGACATTCTGAAACCTGCTATCCTCCTCTCAACAGGCGTTCTCATCCAGCATGACAACGCGCGACCTCACACGTGCGACCGTAGCGACTATACAGACCTTGCGTCTGGAGTGCCTCTCCCATCCTCCTTACTCTCCCGACCTCGCGCCCTCTGACTTCCACATCCTTGGCTCACTAAAGGACTCCTTAGGTGGCCACAAGTTCGCGACCGACACGGAGGTGAAACAGGCGGTGCATGAGTGGCTGCACGCGCAGCCAAAAGGTTTTTTTCCCCGAGGTATCTATGCCCTCCCGACTCAGTGGCGGAAATGCATAGAAAAGCAGGGGGACTACATTGAAAAATAGTGTATTTGTTCCGACTCTGTCTATATTAAGGAGTTGTAAAAAATATTCCCGGTTTGCATTTGACTGATCCTCGTAATTCTCTGCGCACAGTTCTAATGCTGGCCATGCTTCCTGATGCATGTCGGAATTCGTTAGCTAGTGATTTAGCGAGGACATCCGATTTGTGCACACAACGCGCTTCAGCGTTCGGCGGTCACTATCTGTCATTATCTTTGGTCTAGCTGTCTGTTCTTGGGCTGTTGTTGTTACATAACGTTTCCACTTTATGATTACATCACTGACAGTAGGATAGAAATCGCTCGGACAGACTTTTTGCACATGTCCCATCCAATGAAGTCACGTTTGAAGTCAATAAGCTCTTCGGAACGACTCATTGTTATTTTCTCTAGCTAAATGCCTGTTTAACACTGAAAAAAACTGCTATATATATATTTACGAGCCATAGTTATGTAAATTAGCAGATGGAACATTTCGAAGGGGTGTCTGGATACTTCTGACAACGTAGGTAGAGATGCCTATTTGAAATTTACGGATTTTATGTGCGTCTAATGTGCATAAAGGAATGATGTTTCAAAACATTATTATAGCAGCAGAGTGAAAGAGTTCCTAATGATGGAAAATTTTCCGGTAAATGGATTAGACGAAACGGTCTGGTTTTACGGCCTAACAGGACATAACGTCTATCGATTTTTCGTGTGAGGCGACCGAATCCGCAACCGTGATCACCTCGTAAGAAAATTAAATGACTTATCCATAACATTGATTATGTGTCACCACGCAGAAGGAAGAATGGCATTTCCCTGCAAACACGAATACACAAATGTCAGTATCACGATAACCTCTCTACTTTGCTTAAAAACACCTTATTTAATTTGCTCCTTTTTTACCTCCCCTGTCGGTTCTTTGAAGACGGACATCGATCATGAAGAGTGGAACTATATGATAAAGACATAATAGCCCCATTAAGCTTTTTATTATAAGAACATTTTTAAAATTTGGTCATTGTTGCATATAGGGTAAGGTGGGGTTATTTGGGTCGCGGGTAAAATGGTTCAAGCTAAGCATGCGTGTTTATAAAATCGGCAATTTTGTGTTTCACGAAATTGCCGATATTTGGCTCTCAGCAGCCCGTCCTGAAGGTGCTGTGGACCCCATATCATTTGCATTGTTGCCGTCGAGCAAGAGAAATAAAATTTTCAAATGTCCATTCCGCATGGTAAAGGTGAGTGAAATTTCCGTCATGTAAGCGATGCGTTAACTTCAGATGGCACAATTATTTACAGAAACATGTAGTAACTAAATTACTTACATAACACGACAGTGTACGTTCTAAGCTTTACTTAGACACATGGTTTCAATCGCTAGGCTCTCGTGCTTTTTATCATGATTTTTTTTCATAACACGCGTGCGGGGTTAAATGGTTCAGGTTTTGCTGGTAATGTGGGTCGCTTCATCTTTTTAGGATCTAAGGGAGTTTCAAATTAAACTACTCAAAAATGTTTGAATAAAACGTTGGAGAATTATCATAACCCCTACCGGTAATTTGTTTATTGATATGACGGATGGAGCTAAGTTGTGAGAAAATTAAAAAAAAAAATATTTCATCTGAAATGTTGGCATGCTAATGAGGAATTAGATTATGGTATCATGATAATCGTGCTAGTGAACGTAATGACATTTTAAAAATTATGAATTGTTTAATTAATAAACTGCAAGCATTTTTATGGTAATAAAAAAAATAATAATGTTTTTATTTTATCAGATTATGCCGCGAAACTATAAGCGGAAGATTATTGGAGGCTTTTTCGCTTGGGTTGAGAAAAAAAATTAGGACTAGGCCTAAATCCAGGGATAAAAAGGAAGAAACAGAAGAAAACAATGACTGTGGCTTCTGTGGCAAAAGCTTTTATGAACCGACAACATCAAAATTCAGACAGTGGATTCAGTGTCAAATGTGTAAGACATGGTATCACGAAGTGTGTGTGGGGATGACAGGAAAATGTGGCTTTACTTGTGGAAAATGTCTATATATAAATAAAAAAGTTCAATTTCAGTGTTTGACTTGTTTTATGAAATAATAATTCCAATTATTTAAGTGACCCATATTACCCACTGTTTTGGGGTTAAGTGGTTCAGAGGGGGTGATATGAAATTAATTTTTTTAGAATTAACTGTTTATTTTTAACTTATCAGATTGCTTGTGTGTACAGTACTTGGCCATTCAATAGTCAATATAATTTTTTGGAATTGCTTATCGAAAGACTTTTTTTTATTTGCTCATTATCTGCGAACTGACCCAAATAACCCCACCTTACCCTACTGAAAAACGTGTACTTATTGTACTTTCAATAAAAGAGACAAAAAGAACTGTGCAAGTGGTTCTAAAACCAATCTACAGAAAGTATAATGTTGACCTATATTTCTGGATTTTTCTTAATCATAAAGAAGAACCAAGATCTTATACAATAGTCCATTTCTATATTTTTCGTTATCATTCACGTTGTCGATATTTTATTTTTTTCAATACTCCACATCACATCTAAAATTCTGTGATTTACCTTTAAAAAACTATGAATTAAGATATCATTTCCGAATATAAAATATGATAGAATAAAAACTACGAAATCTCGAACTTTATTCTACATGCATTAATGTAAATCAATACATTCTACAATATAGAGTAATTTAAAAATAAACCTCTGGGATTGTGGTTATTACAGTTTGAAGAGCCAGGAGACACAAAATTTACACTGAGTGGCCAGAAAATTAGAGACATCCTCTAATAACGAGTTGGCCCATTTTTAGCTCTGATCACAGCCGATATTCTTCTTGGCATGGACTCACCAAGATGCCGATCGCATTGCTGAGGAATGTTGGCCCAATCTGATGTAATGGCAGCTCTAAGTTGCCTCAGAGTAGATGGTAGCGATTCCAACTTTGAAGTGATCTTTCGACTTCGTCAACAAATGCTCAATAGGATTGAGGTCAGAGGACTAAGCTGGCCATGGAAGCAAAATAAATTCTGATTGATGTTCTTCAGACCAATTTGTGACCGATCGAGCACGGTGGTAAGATGCATTGACCTGCTGAAAGTGACCATCTCCAGAGGGGAACATCATATCTATAGACGAGTGCACGTGATCGGCACGATGTTGAGGTAACCGTGCTGTTCAGAGTTGTGTCCACAGACATCAAGGGACCCTGTGTACTCCAGGAAAACATTCCCCACAACATAATTCCACCGCCACCAGCCTGAAGAATTGTTATTTGGCAGGAGGGTCCATGAACTCGTGCTGTTTGCGCAATAATCTGATCTTGCCATCTGCATGATAGAGTAGGAAACAAAATTCATCGGACAAGGCTGCTTTTTTCCACCCCTCAAGTGACCAATTACCTCGTTCCTGGGCCCAAAACAGGTGGCTTTTCCTGTTGTTTTGTGATACCAAAGGCAGTCCTGATGGTCTCCTGCTGCTAAAGCCCATCCTTTGTTGTTGTGGTAAAGTCCGTCTTGTTGTGCGTTGAGATACGCTTTGTGAGGCACCTACCTTGAATTCCACTGTAATTTGTCGTGTTGTTGCCCTTCTGTTGCTGTGGACTATGCATACAAGTCGCCTTTCACCTCTCTCGTTCACCAGCCTTTTTCGACCAGGATAGTTTTAATCGCTTGAATTTTTTTTCTCAACTGCCACCCTCTAAACATCTGAGATACTGTTGGGCGAGAAAATCCTGAAAGAGTCGTCGTTTCAGAGATGCTTGCACCGACGATCATCCCTCTTTCAAACTCACTTAAAACTTTCGTCTTCCCATTTTGACATTAAATTACGTCGTCCGAAGCTGAGCGTTCCTTATAGAAGCAGTTCTGCGTTGTTACATCACTTTCGGACAGGTTTTCTTTCAAACAACGGGTGTCTCTAAATTTTGTCCGACCAATGTATATGTTTCAAAAGAATACGGGAAATCACAAACTGCGGATTTAATACACTAAAGAAGAATATACATTTTCACAAATAAAATTTTTCTAGCTGCGGAAGGAGACCACATTTTTTGTATAATATACTGTTAATTGTTTGAGGTTATTTTGCTTTACTTCCTCTTCCACCATTTTACTTCGTTTTTCAGATTTCAACAGAAATATACATTTTGACCATCCCTGAATCCATTTTGATGTGTTTCGTCGTGACGTCTATTTTGTAGCTGAGGAAGGGGTCTTTGTCGCTGAAATGTAGGTACTTACAGTGAAATTTTATTTTGTATTCGGTTTATTCTTCTTTAGTATTTGTTTCAACTTTTTATCCGATTCGCATAAAATGGCGGTTTCAATTTTACCTCCTTGAATTTAGTATACTTCGTTTATTTTTTTTTAAATGAGAAATAACAAACTTATGTATACTTTTAATCAAGCTTTCAAGGATCAACGAAATTGAAAGAAATAAATTAGGCTCCTTTTCGTATGCCGCTATTTAAAAAGAAATTGAAAGTTATAAGATTAGTTTTAAAGCTTCTCTTAATACATCTGTCAATTTTAATATATGAAACAATTATTTCAGCAGTTTTTCAGTTATTCAGTTACTCACTCATTGCTGGCTCATATCAAAACTGTACGTTAATGGAAATTTTGAGAATTTTGTGAATGAGTTACTCTAAAATGAATACCACAAGAAGAGTAATGCCTATTCTCTCTTCAAAGGACAAAACTGTATCACTTCTATCCATAAAATTTTAAAAAAGGGTGCATATATTATCTAATTTCAGTGAAGGGACTTGGATTATGTAGAGGCACTTCTTAATCCATATGCTAATTATAGGTCCATTAAATTGATCTAGTTACGAAATTAAAAGAGTGGCCCAAAACATACCTACAAAGAATAAACGCTAGTTTCTCGGCTAGTATTAGTATTAACAGTAAATGTAATCTTATTTTGAAAATTGTGTAAAATTTTCGTGGCATTAAGGCTTTTGGTTTGACGTTTTTTTTTGTATTATTTCGCATGAATTTTTCAGAATGTCATTGCACTGGATCATCGCATGCATTCTGAATATGGCATCGACTAGCCCTTGTATTCACCTGACCTCAATA
Organism: Rhysida immarginata; assembly: GCA_023313115.1. NCBI lineage: Eukaryota > Metazoa > Arthropoda > Chilopoda > Scolopendromorpha > Scolopendridae > Rhysida > Rhysida immarginata. The sequence continues at coordinate 718,465 of JAHWFO010101150.1, read as the reverse complement.
TATTAGATTTCTTTTTGGGGTCACGTGAAAGATAAGTTCTACAAGACGAACCTTAAGACTTGGGCGAGTTGCGAACATGTATCGAGCGTGAAATTTTGACCATTCCAACATACGTTCTCATGAAAGTGGTGGCCAATTTTCAATCCGATTATGAGATTTATGGCAAACACCTCGAACATGTTGTTTTATAAATGCCAGTTCATATGCATTGTAATCAGCTTAGTTTGAATTGTCCATCATTATTTGTCCCGGTAAAACACAATTTTCTTCCTGGTGGGTAAATTTTCGGCCATCCTTTATTTAATAATAACTATTATGTATGAAATGTTGTTTACCTTTTTAAAAATCTTTTTCCGGCAAACGCACACCATAACCGTTGCTCCTGCGACAACAAATGCTGCAAGACCATATATGATGCCCAGATAAATTTCTTGTTTATTTGCAGTTTGATCAAAGAAGTAATTGCTTTTATTTCTTGTTATTCCAATATCTTCCATTACCGTTGACGCCGGAGTCATTATTGTAGTTCTCAACAGTGGTTCTCTTTCGATCGCCGGATAACTGCATAGCTGTTGCCCATTTTGCGAAAGACAAAGCCAGGCCGATTCGTAGTTTTTTACCTCCAAATCATTATGTGTGTAAATCGGTTGCGTTTCAGATGCACTGTCTATATATAATGAAAATTCCAACCTACTAATCCATTTAGAGCTTGTGATTTTCACTTTATATCCTCCGCTTCCTTTGATGAATTTGATCCTCAACACAGAAACACTTTTGTCGGGAGCCAATGAAATATTAGCTGAAAAGATAAACGGAACTAAATCTTTCGATATAGAAGCCTCGACAGAAGGAAACCGCTTTGGTACAATTTTCACTGCTTCATTATTAAACTGCATATTAATCTTCGAAATAGAATCACCAAATAAGTCTGAAACTGTCTTAATTTTAACCTGACGGTGATATAACGCTTCACGATTGAGGTAAAATTCTGCATCCAATTTCCACTGATAATTTGCAGGATAAGAGTCACATTTTAAAGGTGCTACAGTCAAATGTTTTTTTAAAAGGCGTAAATCAATAGGGGATAATCTTTTGTAATGATCCCATCGAAACCAGCCTATTTTATTTAGATTTGTTTCGCCTTTACCGTTTATGTTATCTGAGAATAATAATTTTTCACCTCCAGTGAAATACCAGTTTTCTGGTATTAAACCCGAAATATCCTGATAGTCGAGCTTTAGTACGTTTTCAGTATCTAAATTCAAATATCTGACATCATCACTAACAAAGATGGCACTGTTAAGCTTTAGAATTTGGGAATCCAATTTCAGTTTTAAAGTGATTTTGTCAAATTTTAAGAGGAACGCACTAAAACTGCTCAAGCCTAAATCTTCACCCTTTGAAACATAAGTTTGGCAACAAACGCGATAATATTTGGAACAAATAGAAGGATCTTCTCCAGCTCCATCGAAAACAGTGCAAGTGGTTGTTAAATTGGATAACGTAGCACATGAATAATGTAGTTCTTGTGTTGCACCCGTGCAATAGGATTTATCTCTATCATCGGTACAGACGCATTCGCATTCAACGTGCACTTTAGGAATAAAAAAAGTGTAAGTGTCGTCTATTCGGTAGAAAATTTCCGTTTCGAGTACAGTCACATTTACGGTAGCGGGTTCAATTTCATTTAAGGCGACTGAGAAAAACTTTCCATTGGAAAATGTTATAACATAAAAATTGAATATTACCACCGATAATAAAATCTGAGCACAAACAATTATGGTTCTTATTGAATCCTTTAATCTCTTCATTTTTTCATTTAATTTCTTCGCTTGTGAAACTCTGAAGTAAATAAAAAAAATAAATATAGTTATGAATATTTAGTACATTTTATTTCTAATAATTAACCTTAATTAAAGAAAGGTTTTTAGTTGATTATACTGTATCGGATTGCAGAAATACAAAATGAAATGAAAATTATCTTTTATATGTAATGCTTAAATTCAATTAAGCTTAATAAGAAAGATTATGTAGTTCAACTGAAAATACAGAATTGATGTAAACTAGAAATCCTTAATTAAATTCTCGGTAACATTGAAAATTTTCAATGCAAAGATATAGCATATAATACTTAGGCCTATATCAAACAACTCAGAAAGAAGTGTCATGAATAAAGAGTAACTGAAGAAACATTAATATCTATAAAGAGGTCTCATCATTTACTTAGATGGATCAAAATTGATTGGCATCACAATTCTTTTTTCCCCACGTAATTTACGTATGTAGACGAAATGAGTTCACGGTAAATTACAGGCGTTTCCAGTCAATATATATCCACTTTTGCCATCGGTGGTGACTTCACACCGTGCACCACCTGTTTTTACGTTGCGTTTTGGTTGTTGTTGTTTATAGCTGCATGCAGGTACAATTTTTGGCACTATGAGAGAGTTATAATAAATGTTCGAAAGGACCACCAGCAGCTTCTAAACAAGGCCGATGACTCCAAACGGCGCACCAAACTAAGGCTGTCAGTGTATTTGGCATAATAGTAGCACATGACGCAATCATTTTTTCACGTAGCTCGTTGATTGTAGCTGATTTTTGTCCATAAACGTCATTCTTGATGTCTCCCCACAGGTAGAAGTCCAAAAGCGTCAAACCAGGAGACCGAGGTGGGTACTCAATAGCACCTCTTCGACCTACTCACCGTCTGGGTAGAGTTTCATCTAGGTACGACCTGATGGCATGATGATAGTGAGGCGGGCTTCCATTTTATTGCACGTAAAATTTCATAGTTTCATAGTTACACTACACTTCTGCTTGAAATTAGCAAGTGTAAGTCTTTTTGTTTCGAAATTATTGAATTAGAAACAGTGAGTATATTTTTGGACCCCTCTGTATATAATGGCTGATTGTATTCATTCACTATATATTTAAAAAGACAGTGGTATGCTGTCACGTAATTAAAAGATATAAAGATAGTCGGAGAAAAAGGGAGAGATCGTCAAAAGTTCCCGACGAAGGTTTATTATAAGAGAACAGCGGAGACAACCTTCGTACCCGACAGAAAGGAATAGAACGGTCGAGCGGAAACGGATGGGAACGAGATTGCAGTACGAGAAGGTAGATGAGAGGATAACAAAGAACGACAGTAATGGGGAAGGATCCAGCGGGACAGGAAAGGAGAGGGAAGTTTTATTCTGACCGTCAGTAGACGGTAGTTTAATCGTTCTCTGGATAATAGAGCGGATTTTTTTATGCGAGGCTCTGAAAATCATTCAGGTAAAAATGCGTTTAAAAAGAAGCATGAGCGAAACGAATGGAGAAGTAGCGAGAAAACAAAATCTCAAAACGGAGCAGCTGTCCCGATAATTACCTGCATGCAAAGAAAGCCCACTCCAGTAAGGATGAGAAATAAATTTGGATTGAACTCTATTTCTTATAGTTTTTATCTTTCTTTATCCTAAGAAAACGTTGTGGATAACTCTTCATTTTGAAGCGCTCTCCTGTTGAGAAGGGATACCTATATTTCGTTACAAGACAATTATCGACAAACACAGCTTGTTCCGAATAATTTGCGAGACTCACAGCTTAAACAAAATTAAAAGAGGCCTTACAGTACAACATTTTAGTTTAAAAAAAAACAACAACTAGTTTCGGCTTTATTGCCGCCTTCTTCAAGGTAAAAAAGAAATAGGCTAGCAGCCACTACATAATGAAGAAGTGTAGTGGCTGCTAGTCTATTTCTTTTGTACCCTGAAGAAGGCGGGAATTAAGCCGAAACTAGTTGTTTTTTTGTTTTTTTTTTAAACTGAAATGTTGTACTGTAAGGCCTCTTTTAATTTTGTCATTAAAAACAGTACAGAGAACAAAATCCTCACAGATTTGTCACAGCTTAAAATTAATATCATGTACCACAAATTACTCATAAATTTATGCAGTAAACTTTGCATATTTTAACATAAAAAACGCGAATGTAAGGTCATTTTATTCTATCTTTAGTCTATTTAAAAAGCGTCGCTCATGATTAAAACAGAAGAAATCCTAAAACCATGCATTTTTTTGATAAACAATGAAAAGATCATTTTTACAACTTCAATTATACAATAAAAAAAGCAAATGTTAAATCATTTAAACATTTACAATTTTACATTTTCGTTAATACGACCTCTCGCACGAACGAATTGCCGGTCACGAATTGTCTTGTAACGAAATATCGGTATTCCGGAGGAATATGGGCATAGTTTACCTAATTGCATTTTTGATGTCACGTGATATTGGGTGTACAGGTGCGATAAAGAAAATCGGAGAAAAAGGTCCGAGTTCATACTATTTACAATAAAGCAATGTATGCCATTTTCACTTAGCTGAACATGGTTTACTTCTCCGAGCGAGCTGCGGTTCGGGACCCGCTCACTTTTCTTCACAGGAATAGCTAAGTGAAAATGGCTTACATTGCTCTATTGTAAACTGTATGAGCTCGGACCTTTTTCTCCGACTTTCTTTATCGCACCTGTACACCCAATATCACGTGACATCAAAAATACAATTAGGTAAACTATGCCCATATTCTTCCCAATCACCTTATTCAAATTAAGCCTAATCAACTGAATTATTGTAATATCGTATTGTATTAAATAGTTTTTATCAAGACAGTGATCGAGGTGTTTTTAAACGTGATATTTACAATACCTTATGCCTAATTTTATTTTTTTTTCTTTTCTTTATTTACCTATGGTTTTACCGCATCACGTTTCATCGATTCATATCTTCGAGCATAAAAATAAAGGTTCATACTTTTTAATCTTCTATTTTTATGCTCGAAGGTTCATATACTTTTGAAGAGAACAAAGCAATAAAATAGCATACTCTATATGTACAGGCCTGTGCACCAACAACCAGAAGTTATTCTCTATTATTCTCTTTGCTGTGACAAAGGATAGCCTTTATCCAAAACGTCCCTTGTGTATAATTATTATTTATTATTTTTGATTCCGGGTTCTTGTACTTCTTTTCTTCTTCATCCCTTATTTCAGGCTAATGATTTTTAATAATACGCATCTTTTATAGTTTAAATCAATGTGCATAATAAGATAGTTGATATTTTCAAACTATGATTTTGTAATTTACTTTTGTATACGGTAATCTCACATACACTGCTTGACAATTGCTAAGGAACATAAGCATTCCGTTATTTAGGTGCGCTGGAAAATAATGTAGGACGCATTAAAACATTGGTTGCTGTTCTGTTGTTCGATTTGCATAATTTGAATAAAAGTTACATATCCAATGAACTGTGGTTCATTGAAAATCAGTAGCCGTGCAGTGTTAGGACGAATACACGTGCAGGTGTTTTGCGAACATTACTGTAAATTTTCAGTCCCTCTAATACAAGGTCTTTATAATTAAAGTTCCATTTTGACATGGCCATAAATAAAAAACTACTCTACCAAAAGCTGGTAATATTATACAAGAGAACATGGGAAGTTCATACCCACCAAAAAAAAAAATTAGTTCAAAAGGTCACCACCAGCATGGAATGGCGCTCTATGCAATATTTGTATACAGTTGAGAACGCAGTAATCCGGTATAACCTGCTTTCAGTAAATGGTGGAGGAAACATTCAACATGTAACTAATTTTAGTAACGATTAAAGACTTGTTAACCTGTGTCTTCGTGTCTAATTTCGTATACGAATATTGCTTAGAGCGCCATTCCATGCTGGTGGTGACATTTTGAACTATTTTTTTTTCTTTTGATGGGTATGAACTTCCCATGCCCTGTTACCAATAATAATATTACCAAGTATTATAGCTTTTGGTCCAGTAGTTTTTTATGGCCATGTCAAAATGGAACTTTAATTATAAAGACCATGTACAGATCGTCTGCAGAATGCCGCAGAGACGTCATTTGAGTGATTACGATCGTGGACAAGATGTTGGACGGCTTGAGGAAGGGCAAAGTGTGACTGAAGTTGCGCGAGCAATGGGCGTTGCGAAAAGTGTTGTTTCTTTCTTGAAAACTGCTGCTGCCACCAGAGGATCCGCTTTACGTGTGCATGGGGGTTGCCGTCGAAGGAGCACAACCGCTCGGGAGGACTGTAGCATAGCCTTTTCAGCAAAACCAGGAAGAAATAGCCGCAGATCTTGCAGCTGCTGCAGGCACTCATGTTTCTGCCAGAACCATTTCCCGTCGATTGAATGATTTTGGGCTGTATGCACGGAAGCCTGTCAAATGCATTCCACTATCTCTGCTCCATCGACGGAAGAGATTAGAGTAGTGTAACGAGCATCGTACTTGGGGCGATCAGGAGTGGTCCATAGTGATGTTCTCCGATGAGTGTCGGTTCACTATGCAGAGTGATTCTGGGCATCTACTGATCTGGCGTGAAAAGAGAACTCGTTATCACCAACAACACGTTCGGGAAGTGCAACATTTTGGTCAAGGAGTCATGGCGTGTGGGGTGGGGGGGCATCATGCATGATGCCAGAACACCCCTTCACATCTTTGCAGGAGGGTCTGTTATAGCAGCACGGTATCGCAGGGAGATTCTTCTGGATCACGTTCGTCTTTCCGTGGAGCGGTTGGTTCAGACTTTGTGTTCATGGATGACAATGCCGCCCACACAGGGCGAACATATCGGATGTTCTTGACAGTGAGGATATCAAGATTTTGCAGTGGCCTGCATACTTCCCGGACCTCAAGCCCATAGAAAATGCCTGGGACGCTCTTGGTAGACGTGTGGCACAAAGAATCCCCATCCCAGAACTGCGTTACAGGAAGAAGGAGGACCTCGAAGACCTGGAGAGTGTCTTAGACTAGATCCCGTTCACATCCCATCTTCCGTTGGCCTCCTGCGCTCTTCTAATCGATATTCAGATGACAACAATATCGAAAAAATAGGAGATATCTCACCAACAATATGCACGGACCAACAAAGCAAGGCAAAGTTTGTGCCAACAATCGGCAAGTTGTCTTTTTATCAACAATCGGCTGTTTGTGTTTCTATGTTGCGTCTACAAGGGCTGATACGAGGCTAACGAGAAAGAGAGGCTCCGGCACTGAAAAGTCACCTGACCAAGATAGATTTTAACAATCAGTATTTTTTTTTCTTTGTTAGAAAAAATGAAGGTTGGATTGTTAATAGACCTATCTTGGTCAGGTGACTTTTCAGTGCCGGAACCTGTATTTCTCGTTAGCCTCTGGGCTGATATTAAATGCTTGCTTTAAGGAGACTTTACGTTTTAAAGGGATTGATAATAATAAGGACGGCTCAAGAGGAAGATCACTGTCTACATGAAATTTCTAATTGTTACTCCTGTCCCATTAATAATTATTGTTGTGTGGACAAAACTATTTTGAGAGTGTGTTTTGATCAGATATATATTCTTTTGGTTGCATGGGCATCCATATTATTATTTATTATGCACTCATAGTGAGTAAAACGTTTTAAAATTATTTACATTCATCCTTTTGCATTAACAAAGTCCAATTAAATAATATAAATTTTATATGATTCTGATGGTTTGAACAGTTCTCTTTATCGCAGCAAAAATGATTTGTCTTGTATCACTAGGAATTTTATTCCATATTGGAATAATATTTAAAGGGAAGAATTTTTCTCTCCATCTGGACATAATATATGGCGGATTTATAGTGAGATATTTAGCCTTTCTTACATCAGGGGAACAGTTGAGCCATTGGAAAACAAAATGAGCAGGATGAGTAGATATTTGGATAGCTTTAATCAGTTCTTTCAATTTCATGAACACAACCAAATAGGGGAAGGTTAAGAGGTCTATTTCAATTGCGGTCTGGGTTATAGGCAGATTTAAAGCCATACGAATAATGCTGTTATAGGCTATTTTCAATTTCTCCTGCCAACCTCTATGGGGTTTTTCCCAAAGGATTAAACCATAAGTTATTTTTGGTAATATTTTGATCTTCAATATCTTTATCATCTCTTTTCGGGTTAGTGTAGGTCGTAATCTTTTCACCAGGTATTTAAGTTTACTACATTGACAAATAACCTCCTCTATATGTGACATGAATATTAGTTTGTTATCAAAAATGATCCCTAGAACTTTTTGGGTGCGAACGGACATAGACTGGTTTTTATCCATAATTAACGGAGTTGTCTTGTCTACATTGATTTTCATGTTTCTCTTTTTAAACCAGTCACAGATAATTTCTGAGTCATGTCTAAGATCTTGTTCGATCATTTGATATTCATTCGGAGAATAAGATTTTGTCAAGATTAAGTCATCTACAAAGGCTTTCATTTTCAATCTAAGCGGTAATTCAAAAAGGGGCGCCGTCATAACAGCGAATAAAATGTTGCTGATCGCTGAACTTTGTGGGATTCCTCGACTAGATGGATAACAACAGGAATGATTATTTGTAGTTAACTTATTATATCTCATATCAAAGAGGTCGTGCAGTAGTTCTATTGATCGACCAGCAATACCAAAATACTGTAATTCAATGAAAAGTTGGTTTCTGTGCACGGTATTAAACGCCTTAGCAATATCAAAAGTTACGATAACAAAACGATGGCCTTTGTCAAGGGCCTCAACTGCCTCTAACATTATGGTAAGGAGTAAGTCTTGAACTGGAGTCTTAGGGCGTTCCCCATATTGATTAATGGGGAGCATTTTCCAAAGGTACTCCATCATAGGGATAAATAAAGTTTTTTCAATGATTTTATACACCGTCGGAAGAACAGAAATGGGTCTGTAATTCATTAAAGATGATTTATCTCCAGTTTTATAAATCGGTCGTATAAGAGCTTGTTCAAGTATGGTAGGGAATTGTCCTGTTTCCCAAATTTTATATATTAAAACGGCTAAGAGATTATTACCTTGGTGTCCCCATTTCCTAAGAGTCACATTATTTAAAATTCCATCGTTGGGATTGTTTTTAAATTTAATATTTTTATTTACCCAATAAATATAATGCGGTAAATTTGTGGGTAACTTCCAATCAATTTCGGCTTTACATGGGGTGTGTATTATCGGCTCTTTAACTTTTAAGTCCAGAGAATTGTCAATCCAGTGTAGGTATTTAATTAGCGTGTTCAGGTCTCCAATCTAAAGGTTCCTTCCTATTCCTACTATTTACATATTTCCAAAGATCAAACTCATTGTTGGTATTCACTACATATTGTCTTTTAGCATTTCTAATCTTCCGTTTATAGACTTTGTTCAAAGCTTTTAATTCATTCATTGCTTCAGTGTGTTTAGTTTCACAATAATCTTTATAAATCATTTCCCTTTCTTTTCTAATCTTAGTTATGTCCGCATTCCACCAAGGAGGAGATTTCTTACGGGCAGTACCTATCTTCGTCTTCAAACCGGCTTGAATTAAAAGATCATAAATAGTTTGATACAAGCTTGAAACATCGTATCAATGTTATCAGCTTCAAAATATAGAGACCAATCATGAACTTTAATCAAATGCTTCAAACTATTTTATTGGAAAGTATATTTTAATGTTCACCGACTGAAAAGTATATTTTAATGTTTTATTAGAACTGTTCTTCATTTGGTTAATTTTATACTTATTGGAATTCAATGTAGCCACTACTGTCAAGTGGTCACATTTAGGTAGAACATCCATTTTCAGATTAATCACCGGCCAAGAATCGGGTATAAAAATTTGGTCGATAAGAGTTTTAGACTTATTAGTAATCCGAGTAGGGCACTCAATAATCGGAATTTGTTTAATCATATTAACCGCCATATATTGATGAAGGAACAATATTTGAAATAGTCTTCTTCCGATATTGGCACTGCATCAATATTTAGTTGATGGTACATAAAAAACTACTTATTAATAGTGAATTTGATAATGTAATAAGATAAAAAAATTTTCGTGGAGCTCAAATTGTATTGTTGCTTCAACAAATCAACAATCAAGCACTCATCAACTCCTTCATTGTTGCTACATACAAAGCATTTCTCTCCGTGTACGCACATAGTTTTGCAGTAAACAGGGAGATTTGGTTCCACAGATTTCCACAGCCTGTTTTAAAGTTTTTTTATTTAAGTTTTTATTTTCTTTTGTGTGTGCATGTGTGTGTGTGTGTGTGTGTGTGTTAATGGTAAATGAGTGATTTTTATAACTGATTTGGTTGATATAATGATGCAATAATTGTTTATGGTTTTTCTTATATTGTTACCTTTATTGAGGTAGTATTACTGTGTATCCACAGCCTATCCCAACTCACCATTCTGAGGTGTGTGTCCCTCAAAAATGTCCCCCCCCCCTCCCAAAGAGGAGCAAGCTTGGCAGAAAATCCCAGAAATCACAGGATATGCAGGATAGGCGTGCTGCAGAGACCCAGAGCAGCACGAGGCATGACTTCAAGAGCAGCAACTGCGTCAGGCCGCAGCCCGAGAAGCTGAGCTTCCTGCCAGGCAGCAAATCCGACTGCAATTGGACCAGGCCCGTCATGCTACAACCCGAGAAGCTGAGACTCCTGACCAGCGTCATAATCGCCAACTGACGGAGAGGGCTCAACATGTATCTGCTACTGCAAGAGCCTGACAGGCCAAGCTCAATGATGCTTTCAGTTATGATTGCACCTTATCATAAGAGCTGAATCCAAGTCTGGCCATTGGAAGGTTGTCACAACGCTGTCAGTTCTGCAGCGCCCTTAAGTGGAAGCGTGAAACACCAGGTATGTGCTGCTCCAGTGGCAAGGCGCGACTTCCTCCAATCTTGCCTCCACCAGAGCCACTCTACTCGCTGCTTCTCGGTGAGCCTGCACAGTCAAAGGCATTCCTTCAAATCATCCGACTGCACAGTTCGCTTTTTGCGATGACGTCATTTGCTGCTCATGAGGTGAAGGATACTTGGATGCCAACATTCAAGATTCAGGGTCAGGTGTACCACCGAGTTGAGGCTCTGCATCCCCGTCCGAGAGAGGCTCCTGTATTTCTTCAGATTTACTTTCTTGGATCAGAGACGGCTGAGGCTCAGAGACTTTTAGAGATGTTTCCTGCTGCAACTGACCATGAAACTATTCTGAATCTGCAAAGAATGCTCCATGCCAACAACAACTATATACGTTCCTTCAAGACTGCGATGGAGCAACAGCACAATTCCACAGCAGACTACAGGATCCTCATTAGGGCAGACAAGCGACCTCCTGGCCAACACTGGGGTCGCTTCAATGAACCCTCAGTGGATGAGGTGGTAATCCTGATGGTAGGCGAGGGTGGACGTCCCCGTGACATTATTTTGCAGTCTCGCAATGCTCCAGTCCAGGCCATTCAGGACACCCACCGCTCATACGATCCCCTGAAGTACCCTCTTCTTTTTTGTAGGGGTGAGGATGGATATGATTTCTCCCTCATGCAAGTAGATCCAGCCTCAGGAGAACTAAGGCCAAACAAGAAAGTCTCCTGCAATGACGATTATGCCTACCGCATTATGTTTCGAGCCAATGACTTAACCCTCTGCTGAGGTCCCAGCGCCTCATGCAGCAGTATGTAGTTGACATGTTTGCTAAGGTGGAGAATGAGAGACTGCGCTGGATAAGAAAAGCCAGGACAAGCTTCGGGCAGAGGAATATGGTCTCCTGAGAGATGCTGTAGCCAATGATAACAATGTCACTGCTGAAAATGTGGGCTGCCTGGTGGTTCTTCCTTCATCATTCTCAGGAGGTCCACGGTATATGCATGAGTATGCTCAGGATGCCATGATCTATGTTCGTAACAGAGGCACCCAAGACCTCTTCATCACCTTCACATGCAATCCAGGCTGGGAAGAGATAACTGTGGAGCTGATGCCAGGACAGAGAATCACAGAGCGTGTTGACTTAGTGGTCCGGGTCTTCCGTCAGAAGGTCATCAAGCTGATGAAGGTCGTTGTCAAGGTCAAGGTGTTTGGATAATTTGCCTGCTTCATGTACTCCATTGAGTGCCAAAAGCGAGGTCTGCCAAACATGCATTTGCTGGTGTGGCTGAAAACCAAAATCAGGCCTAATCAGATTGATTCCATAATCAGTGCTGGCATTCCAAACCCTCAGATGGATCCTAAACTGTTTGATATGGTCACAAAACACATGATTCACGGGCCATTCTGCAATCGCCGCCCATAATTCCCTGCATCAAAGAAGGTAAATGCACCAAGAGGTACCCAAGACAGCTCCTGCAGGAAACTCAGACTGGTGATGATGGGTACCCTCTGTATCGCCGGAGGAAACCAGAGGATGGTGGCTAGCTACACTGCTCAGCGCAAATTGTCTGATGGCACTTTGCAGATGATTGACAACAGCTGAGTGGTCCCATACTGCCCCATGTTGTCTCGACTCTTTCAGACGCACATCAATGTGAAGTATTGCTATTCTGTGAAGAGCTTTAAGTAAATCTGCAAGTACGTCACAAAGGGAAGTGATGCTGCAATGTTTGCCATCGCAGAGCAGGTAAGACAGACTTGATGAGCTGAGTACATACCAGCAGGATAGGTATATCATCAGCAGTGAGGCAGTGTGGCGCCTTCTCAACTTTGCCATCCATGAGCGGTACCCCATTGTGGCACACCTGATTGTCCATCTAGAGGAAGGACAAAGGGTATTCTTCAGGGCTGGGAAGCCTCTGGCCCAGTTGGCTCAGGCTCCTCCAAAGACAACGCTCACATACTTCTTTGAGGCCTGTCAGACTGACCCACTGGCAAAGACATTGCTCTATGCCGAGATCCCAGGAATTTCCTCTCTACTGTTCAGAAGTGGAAGCTGAGGAAGCAGGGTGTGCCACTGGTCAACTTTCCAGGATATGTCACAGACGATGCGCTTAGGAGAGTATACACTGTGCATCCAAACAATCGAGAGGCCTATCACGTGAGGCTACTGCTGCAACATGTCCGTGGGCCCATCTCATTTCAAAACCTCAAGCTCATCAAAATTCGGGATGCAGCTGGAAATGTCACAGGCGCAAAGCAGTGTCCTACCTTTGTGGAAGCATGCCATGAGCTGGGCTTTCTGGAGGATGACTCACACTGGAACCAGGCAATGCAAGAGGCTGCACTTGCCAGATCCCCAGCACAACTGAGGAAGCTATTTGCCATCCTGGTGGCCTCTTGCGGGCTAAACAGCCCCATCACATTGTGGAATGAGCACAGGGAAAGCATGACAGAGGACTTTCAGCACAAAGCAAGGCAGCAGAATCCCAATCTCACCATAAACTATTCTGATGCCCTCTTCAACCAGACACTGCTCATCTTGGAGGAGAACGTGGAGGCAATGAATGGCAACAAGCTGACTCTGTATGGCTTGCCAGCACCTGTCAGAGATCAGGCTGTAGCTGTGACTAAGGATGTCTTACGTGAGACAAGCTACGATGTGCAGGCCCTGGCAGTCTATGTGTCTTCTCATAAGCCCAAGCTGACTCCTGGTCAAAGAGCTGTGTACACTGCAATAACTGCCATGTTAACCAGTGGAAAGAGTGGAATCGCCTTCTTGGATGCTCCTGGTGGAACGGGAAAGACATTTTTGCTCAATCTTCTCTTGACATTTGTTCGCAAGGAGAAGAAAATTGCCCTTGCAGTAGCTTCTGCAGGCATTGCAGCAACTCTACTTACTGGTGGAAGGACAGCGTATTCAGCATTCAAGTTGCCACTGAACTTGGCCAGTTCAGAGGGAGTGACTTGCAACATATCAAAAGGAACTGGCCAGGCACACGTTTTTAAGGAGTGCAAGCTCATTGTCTAGGATGCGGCCACGATGAGTCATCGAAATACTTTCCATGCATTGACAAGACTCTCCAAGACCTGAGAGGAAGCAAAGAGGTCATAGGTGGTGCCACTATAGTGCTCTCCGGAGACTTTAGGCAGTCTTTGCCAATCATAGCAAGGGGTACACCTGCAGATGAGATCAAGGCTTGCGTGAAGAACTCTCATCTTTGGAAGCAAGTTGTAAAGTTCACCCTCACAACAAACATGAGGGCCCATATCCAGGGTGACAAGTCTGCGGGACAGTTTGCCCAGAAACTACTTCAGATTGGAGATGGAAGGGTTAAAGAGGATAACAGTGGACAAATCACTCCTATGTGGTGTCATTGCTTCATCAGTAGATGAGCTCGGAAGCAAGGTTTTTTCCAAACATCAAGTCAAACTTTAGTAAAGCAGACTGGCTGTGTGAGACGGCAATACAGGCGACAAGAAATGATACAGTGGAGATGGTGAACATTCAGACACAGAATTTTATTCCAGGTCCAGAGCACTCTTACAAGTCAATAGACAGTCGATGCTGTCCAGTACCCAAGTGAGTTCTTAAACTCCATTCGTACTCCGGAGGTGCAGGTGCACAACCTCATACTCAAGGTTGGCTCACCAATCATGCTCATTCAAAATATTGATGCTCCAAGGCTGTGCAATTGTTACCAGGCTAATTGTGAAGCAGCTGCTGAGGCATGTCATCCAAGCCACAGTCCTGACAGGTTGCGTCAAAGGAGAACATGTCTTCATCCCAAGAATTCCAATTATCCCATCAGAGGAAACTATTCCATTCAAGAGGGTACAGTTTCCAGTGAAGATGTGTTTTGCCATGACAATGATACTCGAAGTTTCTAGTTCGAATCCAGGTCGCAGTAGTTTTCCTTCCATTTTTTCAAACGTTATAAATACCATACTTTTTCCAAACATATATGGTAATGTTATTCCTTGTTTGGCATGTTCTTGTCTTTTTGTTCTGGATTTTCAATTATTATGTTTGCTTTTTATGATTTGTCATTTGCATTCTGCTACATCATCTCCAACAACGCTTCCATCTTAAACCGGTATAATAAAAATATTACTGAACTTAAAAACTTACAGGAAAATGGTACAAGAAGTTTAGGTGCGATAAACGTTTTTAACCTCATTTCATTTCAGTAATTTAATAATTTTAAAAATTTTTAGGACAAGTGTAATTAATTTTCAGGTTATTTTTCTTCATAAAATAAAATTAACTCTTAATTGAGGCGTTGAGCGCAAAAGTGGCCCAAGCCGAAAAAAATATGTTCTGAGAAAATCCACAGAATTCTTCCCTATTATGTATGCAAAATGGAATTTAGCGACCTCTGTTGGTACGCACACCAAACTATGGATGGGCCACAATGGCACTGTAAAAAGCAATCTATCAGCAAGTTATTTCCACATGTTACTCTTTTTCAACATTATTGTTGGTTGGGCCACTATTGCGCTCAACGCCTCAATTATTCTTCTAAATAAATGTTTTCTTTTTCAACTTTTATAAAAAGGTTAATAAGCGGTAAATAATAATAATATTTTGCTTAAGAGAAGTTGATAATGCTGTTTTAGCATTGGATTTGGCTTAAGCGTCATTAGCTAGCGAGGACTATCTTTGATGACGTCACAATTAGATAGATATAGAAGGTGCTGAAGCGTGACCACCGAGAGAGAAGGGCTCCGCACTGAAACTTAATACTTTGTTATACAGGGTGATTATAAAGTCACTATACATTTTGGTGAAAAATCGGTTTTATTGGAGCAATTCCAGTATGCATCAACCAGATATCATACCAGGACACATTCTTAGTACATTTAAGTGTGTCCCCCTTGCACATGCCGGCACAACTCCCAGCGTTCCACCGTGGCCCGGAAAACATTGCGCAACATAGCCGGTGTATAATGTCCTCCGTAGTCCGTTGTTTCAGCTGTGCAATAGTGCGTAATCTTGATCTGGTACACTTTGGACTTGATAAAACCACACGCAAAGAAATTCATGGGGGGTCAAATCTAGGGACCGTGGAGCCCACAGTCTTGGCGAGCCCCGACCAATCCATCTGCCTGGGAATGCGCATTCAGGTAGTCCCGATCGCTATTGGCAAAATAGAGTGGTGCCCCATCCTGTTGGAACACAACGGTATCCTAAATCCCATCATCTCCAACTGTGGCTCCAGGAATTGCTCCAACATGTCGAGATACACGGTACCATTGATAGTCCCCTCGGCAAACATGAAGGCCCATAGACTTTGACCGTGTTACCCCCAGCCACACATTTACTTTGGGTGTGTTTGGATGTGCAAATTAAAGAAATTCGATAATGATTTCACCAAAATGTATAGTGACTTTATAATCACCCTGTATTATCATAGAAATTATTATAATCGTATTTCTACCAATAATAAGCCCTGAGTTTGCACTATCTATGATGATGTAACAATGATTAAGTTTCAATGCGGAGGCCTTTTCTATCGGTGGTCATGGCTGAACAGGAGCAGTGATTTGTTCCGTCACTGCTATAGGACCAAGGCGAATGAGAAAGACAGGTCCCGCACTGAAAAGCCACCTGACCAATACAGGTGTAGTAACAATGTTATCTTCATTGTTTCCATCTTGGATTTTAACAATCAGTGTTTTTTCGTTATTGGAAACAATGAAGGTCCGATTGTTGCTAAACCTACTTTGATCAAGTGACTTTTCAGTGCCAGAACCTGTCTTTTTTGTGGGACACGGTTGAAAAAAAAGCCTTGCCAGATCGGACCAGGAGAAAAAAAAAGCAATCATAAAAGTGATGTCACAGTTCAACCACAACTTCCATTTTCTATGTTGATGTTGAAGTTCTAAATAATTTTCATGTTTTAATTAATTTTAAGGAAGATTATATTAAGTTGGAATATTTAGAGTTATTAGATATTTTGCACACGGGAATGTAAAATATGCATTAGAAAAGGAAGGAATAAATTACATTGATGGTTATGTTGCAAAAAAAAAAAGATTTCAACATAAATATTTGGATTTGCAAAAAGAAAGTACTGCACTTATCTAAAAGAGCATCCAGATAGTTGGATTTCTTTTTTTTTATAAAGGAAAATTAAAATATCCTGCTAGCAACTTGTTACTACATGCTCATCAGCTTGATAAAATAGACTAATTCAAATTTACAAACGAGAAGTTTTTATAAAAACGACAAATGCAAACCAAAATTTTGTATAATAAGAACTGTGGATAGTAATTATACAAAGATTGAGCTGTACAGCTCTTTAACTATAAAAAATTAACAAAAGAGAGCAAACTGAAATAAAATTACAAATTAAAAGCTAAAAATAACA
The DNA here is from genome assembly GCA_023313115.1 of Rhysida immarginata. Classification (NCBI taxonomy): domain Eukaryota; kingdom Metazoa; phylum Arthropoda; class Chilopoda; order Scolopendromorpha; family Scolopendridae; genus Rhysida; species Rhysida immarginata. Next base: position 701,408 of record JAHWFO010101150.1, on the reverse strand, counting down.
AAATTTTCAAATAAATAAAAAAATTAAAATAATAAAAAGATAACATAACCGGAATACGTATTTCGAAAGTGGAGTTTTCATCTTTCAGCATAAAAGTAAAGAAAAAAAACCCCTTAGAAAACAGTTCATTGATTTTCAGGTAACTCATCGCGAAAGAAAAAGGTTGTCTTTGAGAAGCTTGTTAATTTAGTAAAAGCAAATATTTCCAGAAGAAAGTCAAATATCCATTAAAGTTTAGATCTGTTATTGAGAACAACAACTTACGTTAGAATTAGAAAAAATAATGAGGATAATTTACGAAGAAAAGTGAATAAGATTGCAAAGTAATGTTATAAAAATGTTTATTTTAACTGGGGTTTTTGCTTTCTGTAACTTTATAAAGAAAACTTTTCTTCTTCGTTTGTTTCTTGGTCTGTTTATTTTCGAAGTTTCAAGGAAGGGTTGAGCTTGCTGAGCTCGGATGGATAGAATCTGTGGTAACAGTGACGTTACGTCCAGAAAATATCGACTATGCTTGCTGAAACTATGCTGTTAAAACAGAAAAATCTATTTTTGGGGCATTGGGCAAGAAAAACTTGGGTCTAAAGTATCCAGTGATGTTCCCCGGTGGTGAAGATGGACATCATTTTAATCTAAGGCAAGTCAACAAGAGGTAAATAAAGTCCCGGTATATCACCCAGAATTCCTGTTTTTTCGGATTTTTCGTAGAATGGATAGTCCCTTCCCTGTGTGTTGTATTGAATGACTTATTATTTAACCTATTTGAAGTTATAAATAAAGTTTTTGAGATTGTTCTGTTCACCTACAAGTGTAATTATCCCGGGCAACGCCGGGTCCTCTGCTAGTAAATAAATAAATAAAAATCATTATTATTTCTTTTTTATAAAAAATCTTTGGAGAGATGTAAGGAATTATTCTAGAACAAATAAGAGAATATACAGTTTCTAGGGCGTCCAGCTGTTCAAGCTTTTGCTGAAAAAGTGAAGGTACTTTCCCTAATGACCTAATAACTAGAGAAAATTTTGTTTTCATATCGCTTTTTTAATGTAGTAACTTCCTGTAGAAAAGATATAGATAATGTTTATCAAACCAAATTAAAAATTATAAAGATATCATCTGATTGTGTGAGAGGGGAAATCTTGTTGCTAAAACTGGTACTGTCAATATGAACAACCACATTCAGGAGATGATTTCACGCTCTGTAACTGAATACAACTCTATTAAAAACGGTTACATGTTGATGAGGGATGTTGACGAGGCTGTAAACAGAGTTCCTGAACCCTCTCAAACCATCTATGAAACAATTTTTAATATAGACAGAAATAATTCAATATTCATAGGCTTTCTTTGATATTTTAAAAAGTTAAGAATGCAATACCGAATTTTCCGAATGCAACATCAAATATACACGATCAGTACATGTGGCCATTGGGTTTGATACCCCCACCCCCACCAGCATTTTTCTCTTTTCCCGCCAAACCTTCGAATATATTGATGTTTTAAAAAAATAATATCACCTTCTTTTCAAATGGACATTTATGAATAACTAGCAAAGGTACCCGGCGTTGCCCGGGATAATTACACTTGGATGTAAACAGAACAATCTCAAAAAATTAAATTAAATTTTGCAATATCTTAAAAATAAACCCATGAAAATGCTTAGAATTAATACAGTAAAAATTCTTAATGAAAATTCGAAAAAAAAGGCTCACAATGGCTGGACCTCTCCAATAATTTCTTACTCACGTAATCTTACCTCAGATGTATACTTAGTGTTGTTGCAATTTTCACTCTTCTCTCGATGTGCTGAAGCAAAACTTGGCCATTCATCACTTTGTGCAGTCTAGCGCTCGCCGATTCTTCTATTTACTTGCTTCCCATTTGCTCAATACATCACGGAGCTAACTGTCGTCTTTCTACTCTTTCTCAATAGTCTGCTAACTCTCCATTATCTCCAGTTACTCATCATTTTTAAAGATTTTCAAGAAATTGTTAAGTACTAAGAACTCTCTTTTCTAAGAAAAGCCTGAATAATAGGAATTCTATGCATTGTTACAAATTGAAACTTATCCATATTGCATTGTTATAATTCTTGGAAAGGACTGCTTTATCATTGCATCATCATTTTGAGCTCATTGTTATTGGTGAATTGCGTGTTGAAACCATTGTTGATACCTATTGTTGCACAAACTTTTATTTGCATTGTTGGTCATGAGATATATATTGTTGGTCCGTGCAGAGTGTTTGTGAATTGCGTGTTGATACCATTGTTGCAAAAACTTTGTCTTGCATTGTTGGTCATGCGATATTTCTCATTAATATGCCCTGCTATAACCATGAATATCGATTTTTTATCAATAATTATTATTTTTTCGAAATCTGAAGTAGACAGTGACCTTCCTCATGCTTTGAAGGTCATGTATGCGAAATTTCATCAAGATCGGAATAAAACTGTAGATTTGTATAAAAAACAGACCCACAAACATCCTTCTTTATATATATAGACTAGCAAAGGTACCCGGCGTTGCCCGGGATAATTACTTGGATGTAAACAGAACAATCTCAAAAAATTAAATTAAATTTTGCAATATCTTAAAAATAAACACATGAAAATGCTTAGAATTAATACAGTAAAAATTCTTAATGAAAATTCGACAAAAATCTTTTTAAAGGCTCACAATGGCTGGACCTCTCCAAGGATGCCACTGCTATTTTAAATAATTTCTTACTCACGTAATCTTACCTTGGATGTATACTTAATGTTGTTGCAATTTCCACTCTTCTCTCGATGTGTTGAAGCAAAATTTGGCCATTCATCACTTTGTGCAGTCTAGCGGTCGCGGATTCTTCTATTTACTTGCTTCCCATTTGAGCTAAAGGAGTGCTTCCTCTGTCGTCTTTCCACTCTTTCTCAATAGTCTGCTAACTCTCCATTATCTCCATTTACTGATCATTTTTAAAGATTTTCAAGAAATTGTTAAGTACTAAGAACTCTCTTTTCTAAGAAAAGCCTGAATAACAGGAATTCTATGCATTGTTACAAATTGAAACTTATCCATATTGCATCATCATTTTGATCTCATTGTTATTGGTGAATTGCGTGTTGAAACCATTGTTGATACCTATTGTTGCACAGACTTTTATTTGTATTGTTGGTCATGAGATATATATTGTTGGTCCGTGCAGAATGTTTGTGAATTGCGTGTTGATACCATTGTTGCAAAAACTTTGTCTTGCATTGTTGGTCATGCGATATTTCTCATTAATATGCCCTGCTATAACCATGAATATCAATTTTTTATCAATAATTATTATTTTTTCGAAATCTGAAGTAGACAGTAACCTTCCTCATGCTTTGAAGGTCATGTACGCGAAATTTCATCAAGATCGGAATAAAACTGTAGATTTGTATAAAAAACATACAGACAAACAGACCCACCCACCCAACCAACCACACACAAACATCCTTCTTTATATATATAGATAGATTGATTGTAGACATATTTATTGTACCTGTTTTGTTCTTGTTACTTTATCGTCGCATTGACTGGGTAATTAATTTTTTGTTAGGGCCGAGCGATGCCATGGATGTTGATTAAATAATCGATGTTTTTATCCAGTATAAGTCTTATACTATAACCGAAAAACATGTCATCTAAACGCCTTAAATTTATCTGATCAGTGTGAGTTGAAAAAGTTTTAATAAAGATGCGTTTATGTTCTGAATTTTGCAGGTTTCTTTAAATGAACGATAATAAATCTCAATCTTTATTATGCCATAGATTATATTATAAATTTATATCATACTTTATTATGAATTTACTTAAATTTTAAACCTTTATATTATAGTAACATCGATGTATAATCGATGGAATTTTAAAAAATTGAATTTTTACGTGTATTTTGAAACATCGATGGTCGATGTTACAGACATCGGGCGGCCCTACAAAAAATAATTAGTTGAGGATTGCTTTTTCTTAAAACACAGTGCTTCGTGTTAAAAAAAAATACCCTTTAAAATATCAATGTTTTGTGTAGCAGTTATTCAGTATAAATTAAGAGATTCGCAAATTAGGTCAAGGATTTTATATATTAATTAGAAATCCACCCGTCACATGACGGGTGTCAATCGTACTGGTTGAAGAATAAAGAAATGAAATTGGAGCATGAATAACTATAATTTACTGCTCATCTGCAAATAAAAAATCAACACCGAATATTTTTCAGTTTATTTATTTAATTCACAACAATGACTGAGTATTATCTTACCACAACAATCCATGGCTTTGGACAGACCAAGAGAATTATTACTTTTTTCAGTTTATTTATATAAATAATAAAAATTATTGTCTTAAACCACAACAATCCCAGGCTTCGGATTTTTGTAATTTTCTTTGTTGGCCTCAGACGGGCGGACAGATACGGGAAATTATAGTACTAGATACAATTGCTTAAAATAAATTTAGATGATTAAATGAATAATCGATATTTTACTCGGTATTTCATTGAAACATCGAATATTTGATATATCATGAAATATATATGGAATATTTGTAAATATAGATGTTTCATTCATCGGGAAAAATATTATTATTACGATATCGAATGTGCTTCAGCAATAAACGAAGTGTAGCCGATACAGGTATTCAAATTTCCCAGGATTACTGTGCAAAGCTAATCCGATTCTGGTTGGCTACTGCGTGCGCGGATTCGCCAAATATCTAGACTGTCTAGATATGAGAAAACCGCGCGTCTTTCTTTTGTTGTGAAATGACCGCGTTTGCGGAAAAACCTCTCTGCGCGTTGCGGACTCCGCATTCGCCCATTTTCAGCACGCAAACCCTAATTGTGAAACAGGCTTTAGACTTTTTCCTGTTGGTATATGTTAAGAATAAAGTGTTTGCTACACCAGTCCCCGAGGAACGTTTTGAGACGAATAGTTTTAGTGGAAATTTTCCTATGCAAATTATAACAAAAAATGATAAATTAAAAAAATTCACCAATAGTCCAATACTCTATGAGATGGTTGAGTCGAAGATCTGAAGGAGTTGAAGATGTTGACATAGTGTTTTTTTTTTTAATTATTAATTTTCTTTATCAGGGAAAGGCTTTGTGCTATTCATCTTATTATATCCGTCCATTGCGATTTAACGTACTTGCCGCAATAAACATGATTAATCGACACTATCATATTTTAGATTAAGTAGTTTTAGAAATACTAATTAGGATTAAAAATTCTCAAATCTGAAATGTTCAAATGAGTACATAAATCTCAGATCTACATTCCTCTCCAGGTAATATATACGTAATTTTTTGTAAATTATGGCTAACTGCTAAAATATATATTCGAATTCTTAATTTAAGAATGAAAAAGTTTGAATAAAATTATTCTTACCCGATACATGTGTGCATTAAATATCATCTTCTCGGCCTAATAAAATAATCTTTGTTCACATTTCAAAAACTTATAATTCAAAAGTTAAAAGCTTCTAGACTCTCATTTTGAATCATGAAAAAAAAACTTTTTCTCTAATCTTTAATTCTTAACTCATGATTATCATATCAGGAAGAAAGCGATAATTGCCCTGGAAATCTCAAAACTTCAAATAAAATTGAGCCAACGAAGGTAATAAAAAATTACATTTATAAACTTTCAATATCAGTTTATAACTTGATAGCATTGATAATGAGGGACAACATGATTTGATAATGAATTAATTTCATTCTGAATTAAGATTAAAAAAACCATTAAGGAATGACAAAACCAAGTAGGAGAGACTGGGGCAGGTTTACACAATTTTTTTATTATAATTTTTGTATTTTTAGCAATAAATCTATTTCAATCAATTTTCATATCTATTCATTACTTAAACTTTAAGGTACAGAATGGTGCCTTTAATTTACCTTAAATTTACATTATTTCCAATTAAAAAAACTTTTTCACAATGCTTAGAGTATGTTTCTCCACATTTTACATAATGATATATAAGGTTTATTAGAAAAAAAAATTAAACCATTTACAATATTTATTAATTCATTTAATTCAGTAAATACAAATGAGTCGGGATACAAATACAAATATTACCAAATAAAAATTTACAGGATGCAAAATATACTGAATTACCTTTTGTAATATAGTGATCATGTGCCCACCTCTTATACTCTGTGCATTGTACCCACTGTTCTCCAGGTATTGACTCTTTATATGACGTCAGACAGTGTATGAATCTGCCCATTGTTTCCTGTGTAAACTTACCCCATCACCATGTTTTGGTTAAAACTAAGCCTATAAGTTTTGTTCATAAGGTTAAAAATCAACTCGATAACCTAAAATAACCGCAAAAGTACAGTCTAATAGGATAAGCAATAATGAGTTATTATGATTTAAATCTTATAACTGCCAATACATTAGTGCGAAAATTTACGTACCAGAAGAAAAGTTAGAAAAAGTTGTCTGTTTCACTGTTCTTACACGCGACTGACTCCAGACTGTTTTGAGGGTACATGGCGGTTGTAACGTTTCTCCTCTACTCGAAAGGCTGCGCTCCGACCACCGGTAAGTGAACTATAGGGAATGTGTAAACCTACCCCTGTACCAAACCTGCCCCTATCTCCTCTATCGAAAGACTAAACTAATGGCCGTGTCAGTGTCAAACATCGTCGATCGAAGACGCTTTCACGTTCGCTTCTCCGAGGCGGCGATAGGGGAAAAATATCATTGGTCGACAATCCGAGAGATCAACGTTTCGGATCGGGATTGGGCGACGGCGATCGACGTCAGAGGATAGCGAGCGGGAAAAACGAACGACGCGAGGAGACGACAGAAAATGAGAGAGAAAATCGTCGGGAAAAGATCGTTTGCCACGTTCGCTCAACGTTCGAGCAAAACGACCTCGAGCGATGCCAGAAGCAACGGCCCATTAATAACCGTTCAGAGGAGAGCGACGGACGCCGACGACGACCTAACTTTCGCCGTCACCAACCTCAGGCGAGCCGACAACGACAGCGAGCGAGCTCTCGTCTTCATCGGCGCCAGGAGTTGTTCCGCTACGAGGAACCGACGAAAGAGGTATCTCTACGTCCGCCCGTTTCAACGGCAGCCGAAGTGGTCGACGACGCCGAAGCACGTCCCCACCGATTGCAACCTCTCATAAGTACCCTTGCCACATACTTGTGTCAGCTGCTGCAGCCATTCACCCACGACAGCGTTGAACGAGGAGGCGAGCGGCCAGCAGTATCATTTCCAGACGACGCCCGAGAACGCCATATCGTCAACGACGGGTCGCCGAGTCCATTACCTCGTCAGGTACGTGTGCTAGCGTATAGTTATCTCACTTTCTTCTACTGCCACGTACACGGCGAGCTTCTCCGGGACTTCGAAGCGGCATTCCCCGAGACGACTGGAGTTAGCCGAGTCGACAGCGTCTGGGCTGGAGTTTTTCCTTTTTCTCTCACCATGTTCCGTGAACAAGGAACAGGAGGAATACCCCGCCTTTTCGCTGGCTTCCCCGTGAGCCACCTACTTAGACGTTACTAATCTACTCGTCTGCGTCGCCTACTGTGTAATAGTGAGCATTCCCTATTTTGTGTCTGAACTTTTCCTTACTTCACGAACAGAACAGTACCGTAGACTGAACAGTGACTGTTTTTATTTAAACTGCTCAATATTAAGTCCTTGAAATACTATAATTTTCCTGTGTTATTGGCACTCACTTACTTTACTGCTTTTCACCTATAGTGCGAGAGTGGCAGCGGTCCCGTCAGTGAATTTGCTCCTTTTTATTCCTGTTACGTAATTGTTCGCCTGATCAGAGTGCGGCAAACGAGAAGATTAGTGTGCCACCTGATATTCTATTCAAGTTAGTCAGCGTGTTCTTCTCCGTGCTTCCGAACTGTGAACTGTGACCTTTTCTTTATTTTTTTGAAAAGTTACTCTAACGGGTGTTAGAGCTCCATACAGGGACATCGTCGGAGACGAAACCCTCGTTTTGCAAAAGTTCGTGCTTCATGAGAAAGAACTGACTTACGATTAAGACTTTCCACTGCGTTGATTTTAGTTATTTTCATTTTATTTCTTTTCAATAAAATTTATTCATTTTCCATCAACTACCGATCCCTTTCTTGTTCACATTGACACGTGACAGGCCGACACATAAACTATCTGAAATATATTTCCAAATTTTTTGTATTGCTTTCGAAAAACAGGTTCCAATGATTCAAAATCGATAATCTACGAATTTTATAGCTATTCTTATATATTCATTCATGACTCGTCGTTACTTGTTGTTTGATGTGTTTTATGCACTGTCTTAGCATTGAAAATTTCTAATGGTACCATAATGGTGTCATAAGCAAAGGTACCACTGAATCAAATTCGACCATCTACAAACTTATTAATTGTACTTATGTATGGTGTGCCCAAATAAAAAAGAGACTTTCATGGCCTTTGTATCTAATCGAAGTTAGTCAATATGCTTGTCGATAGATATAGCGTCATCCTGGCTCCCCAAAACAGCTCACTCTGCTATGAAGGCCGAAAAAGTGATGCTCAGTTTCTTTGTCGACGAAGAAGGACCCATTCTCTCGACTGGCTAGAACGGGGTGAACCAGTTAACGCTGAACGGTGCAGCAAGCCGAAAACAAGCGCAGAGAGAAGCTCTCGAAATGGATAGTGCTGCTCCAGGATAACGCTAAACCAATTGTGGCCAAGGAGGCCCTCCACCTGCTGGAAACAATTCGATGGGAATCCCTCAAATTTCCTCCATACAGCCCCGAAATCTTCCCATGTGACTCCCATATTTTCGGCCCCTTAAAAAAATCACTGAGAGGTCATCGGTTCACCTGCGACAAGGAAGTGCAGAACACCGCGGAAAAACGATCCGTATGCAACCCCAAGAGTTTCAACACTGAAGCCATCATTCGCTTCTTACACTCTGAGATCAATGCATCATTATCAAAGGCAATTATGTGTAGGCGTCATGTTACACATTAACTGTACGTCAAATATTCTGTACTTAAAATATTCTGTAATTAAAATATTCGTTAGATATATCCGTAGTCTTCTTTTCATTTGGGCACACCTTATATATTCGTGGATGGCATGACATTACAAATTCTTTGATATAGTGCATGGCACATCTTAATATTGAATTTTTCAATGGTATCATAATGGCGTCATGAGAACATGTACCACTGAATCAAATTCAACCATCTTCGAACTTTGTAATTATTCTTATACGTATATTCGACTATGACAGGTCGTTAAAAGACGTTTGATTTATCACATGCCATATCTTAGCAGTGAAAATTTTCAATAGTACCAAATTAGTATCATTAGCACAGGTACCCCTGAATAAAAATCGTCCATCTTCGCACTTATTAATTACTCTTATATATTCGTTCATGGCACGTCGTTACAAGTATTTGATATATTGCATGCCGTATTTTAGCATTGAAATTTTTCATTGGTACCGTAATGGTGTCATTGGAATTCAACTATCTTCGAAATTTGTATGTTCGTTGATAATAGGTCGTTATGAATCATTTGATATAACTTAGCATTGTAAATTTCTAATTGGTATAATTAAAACATGTACTACTGAAACAATTTCACTAGAAGGTCATATTAGAGGATTTAGAGGGGCCATGAGTCCAGATTTTATTCTTATGGACGATAGTGTATGTCCCTACAGAGTTCTGATAGTGGAGGCCTTTCTGCAAAGTCAGGATATTCAACGCATCGAATGGCCAGCAAGATCTCCGGATATGAACTCGATTGAGCATGCATGGGAGAAAACGTTCATCAGAACTTTATATTCGCTCTTATCTTGTCATTTCGAGTTGTTTCATATACTATTCGCTATATCTTATCATTGAAAATTTTAGAGGGTGTCATAAGGGTACCATTAGAGCACGCGTTAATATATAGAGTACGACCATTTTCGAAATGGTTCATTCGCGGAACCCTATTTATCAGTTGGCGAAAACAGTTATTAATAATGCACGTTACCAAAGACTTCTGATGATGAAGGACTTTCTGCAAAGTGAGGATATGCACCGCATGGAACTCGAATATGAACTCGAATATGATCTCCGAATATGAACTCGACCATATGCATATTCGAGCATGCATGGGAGAAAACCTACATAAAAAATGTTTTATTCGGTCTTATTTTATTATTTCCAGTTTTTATTACTACTTTCCATATCTCATCATTTAAAATTTTTGAGAGTGTCATAAGGATAACATTAAAACACGTGCAATTGTATCGATTACGACCATGTTCAAAATGCTTCACGCGCAGAACCATATTTATCAATCGGAGAAAACTTTAATTAATATCCGCTTATAGCTCGACTTTACGAGTTGTATGATGTACAGGGTGATTCAGTCTGACCATTTCAGTACTATGATTTATTGACCCAATAATGTTTACAAACTTAGCATTTCAGTATGATATTTTAGGCAGTTCGGAGTTTTTATTCCCGTGGAAAAGTCTTGATGATATGCTCAATGTGGCCACCACGAACGTTTTGAACTGCTCGCAGCCGAATGGTGAAGTTGTTCATAACTCTATGCAGGATTTCTACATCCACAACGATGCAGCAGTCAACGATGCTTTGTCGCAGCTGGTCTAGGGTTCTTGGTGCTGTAGTGAACACACTGTCTTTAAGGAACCCCCAGAGATAAAAATCGCATGGGTTTAGGTCAGGACTCGTAGGGGGCCAAAGATAGCCACTCCCGAATCGATCCGGAAACCTGTTTGAAATGAAACGATTTCCGAATTTCTGACTGAGAAAGTCTAGCACTTCATTAATAGTGTGAGGCCTAGCCCCATCCTGTTGAAACCATTGATGTCGAAGCGGTATACGCCTCCTTCGCAGCTCGGGGATGAAGAAGGTTTCTAACATGTTAAGGTAAGCCGGTGACGTTACGGTGCCCTCAAAAAAGAACGGACCAATGATGCCTCTTTTGGAAATCGCGCACCAAGCCATAACCTTTCGTGGATGAAGAGGTGACTTATGGATCTCACGAGGATGCTGGGAACCCCAAAAACGAACGTTGTTTTTATTAACGTCACCTGACAGATGGAAGAAGGCCTCATCTGATACCCACAGATTGTCCACAATGTCCTGATTGGCTTCCATTTCTGCTCCAAACTCCATCGCAAATTGTTGTCGCTTCTGTCTTCCAGTGTCTGTTAACTCCTGATAAACATGGATCTTATACGGGAACAGGTGTAAATCCTTTCTCAAAATACGCCACGTAGTGGTATACGACAGCCCTTCTTCAATGGATAGGCGGCGAACAGATTTTTTTGGTAGGGGAATCGACCAACCTTGTGCGAACATTTTCGACAACTTCGGCCGTTCGAACACGAGCTTCGCTCCCGCCTTTTTTCTTGCCTTTAACACATCCAGTGGCACGAAATTGCTTGCCTGCCTGGTGCGTCTCGACACTTATACTCCTTCCGGGACTTTCTTTGCACGGTTACAGGTGATTTTGTCTCGAAATACCATTCGACAACCTTGCATTTCTGCTCTGTTGATAAAGCGGGCGCCATTTTTCAACAATACGATTTTCATGCAGCGCCGTTGCAACAATACAAACTCCAACTATTTAGAAATTCGATATGGCGTTCATATTCTTTCAATTGTTTATCCCTAATGCACGTCATTCGAGTGAAATGATCAGAAATCACCCTGTATTGCTTACTAAATCTTAGTTATTAATTAAAAAAATTACTATATCTTAGCATTGAAAATTGCTAGGTGGGATCATGATGGTACATTAGAGCACGTTGCATTGAACCGATTTCGATCATATTGTGATTGCTTCGTGTCACAAAGGCTTCGAGAAGATAGTTACGGACGGACAAACAGACAGACAGGACTTTTTCCGAGCTCCGCAGTCAAAATCGTAATACGTGCTGGTTAGTACTCGCATATCAGCACGTGTTAGGATGCTGAATGCGTAACTCTGAAACTACTCGTTGGTGATTCGATCAGATTTTAACGTTACACACAGCTTTATGTACCCTGTTGCTTTATCAAAATTCATCATTCTAGATGTTACAGAAGTTGAGTTATTAACTTGTTTATTTTGGGGCGGCATTTTTATTTCTGCTCATATCTCAGTTATCGTTCAAATTCGGACCCACGTTCATATGAACTTTTTTGGTTAGAATCACCTATACTATCTCCCCTAGAAGTTTGTACAATGAATTCTGAATCACCCTGTATAAGGATAGATGTTAGTCCTAATTTAATTTTTTTATTGTTTTTTTCCCTCTTTTTAGATGTTGATTTTCTTTTTTTTGTCTGGTTCTAGTGTTGTGAGAAATAAAGAAATTAAACTGGAGCTAACTCCAAACATCATGTAACTGATATTAAATAGAATATGATGGAAAAATTGTGACCTGGATTCGAACCAGGAACCTCGACTGTCATGGTCGACGCCTCTACCAATTGGGCTATCAACCATTGATGTATGATATTGCCTTAAAGATGGCCCAGGATTCTGCGGAGAATGATGAGTGCGATATGGGGATCTTGTTGTATATTGCAACGTCCTCCGACCAAATACATGCCGTCACTGTCTTAAATACAACCTCGTTTGGAGTTAGCTTCAGTTTAATTTCTTTACTTTTATTGTGTGTTCATCTGTTTGGATAGGAGAAATTCACGATCTGTGAACCGGGTACCCGCTTCCCATTGGGCTTTCCATCTTGACAACTTGGTTGTCTTTAAGACACTTAGTGACAGCATGGCTGTACAAGTGTCTGCGATAGTCCAACTAGTAGAGGCGTCGACCATGATAGTTGAAGTTCCTGGTTCGAATCCAGGTCGCAGAATTTTCTCATCCATTAATATCATCTTCTGGTGTTTTGTTATTTTTAAGTATCATTAACCCCGTTATAGGCCTTCTGGGGGGCAACGATGGCTATCGGTGCTGCAGTATGAAATCGATTATTAATAAATAAATTCTTCAAAAGAAAACCACTTTGTTGGATTGCATTAATGATTTTTCTGCATGATTGATAAGTTACAAAAAGGGAAAACAAGTTATCCTTAATTGCTTACAACATCTTAACTTCTCGTAGTTAATCTGTTTACACGTTCCCCATTGTTGTCACATTACTAATAATTTACTAATAATAATTTTTATTATTATATACCTAGTTCAGAAGTTCTTACTTTATATGTATTATTTGATTTTAAAATTGTAACTCATTCTACGGGGGGCAGCCATAGCCCAGTTCTCTCGCCTTGCTCAATGCAATGGTGGAGTTAAGCAACCTTGGGCGCGGCTAATCATAGGTTGGGTGAGTACCTGGAAACTTCCATCTCCCCCCCCCCCCATTCTTCGGAGAGTACGTAAAGCCTTCGGTCCCGACTGCTGCGACCATCATACAGCAGTCGTTAAGACATAGGGATGGCGCAAAACTCCCTCTGTGCCAGATAACGATAACTCATTCTATTCTTATATATTTTGAGGTGATTTCTTTTCGTCTTCATAATGATCAATTTTTTTTTTAATATTTTGATTTTATTATCCTTCTTCGTTTCAGCGTTTGATTCGATCTTTTACTATTTTTCATAAGTTAAAAAATTGATTTTGATGCTTTTCATTCTTTTTATAATGACTGTAAATGTCTTGTAATAAAATGTGATTGTCGATGTTTTTTTATGACTTTTTTGATGTAGCCCTGCACATATCAATTTGGCATCTATTCTGTTATATGGCACGTAAAAATTAAATAAATAAATAAATAAATAATAAATTAATTAATTAAAAGCAATAAATTAAATATCTATTTCTAGAGATTTACCTTTTCGATATTATCGGTAATACGAAATCAGGTATTATTAACAATCTTTGTACTGAAGGCATGAACAATTTTTATTAAATTATCATAGGCGAACATTGTAAAATATCAGTATATGAAGAAAAAACCTCTTAACACAAAAGAAAATTCGAGATATGGAACGCCGGATACATACATCATTCTCAACAGCAAGACTGATACTAACCATTAAATTAGATTTTCCATTCTGTGTCCAATTTTTGTGTGTCATCCTTTTTTTTTGTATATCCGTCAACATAAATTAGGATAAAAAGGAGGATCGGGGTAAATGGCTAAGATTATTCTCATTGGTGAGCTCAACAGAAGGAACTAATCAGAGAAGACATACGAAGAACATCAGAAAAAATTCCAGAAATTGGAACAGAAAAACTGAAATATAAGATTCAATAAAATCTTGTAAACATTCCTAGGAGGAGCTTTAGCTGTGAAGCAGAAATACATTTATTAACAAGAAATTAATCCGCCCGAGTAGGGTAAGTCAAGTAGCGGGCCCTGCGGTCATCTTTTTTTACCCCTTTATCCACACTTTTTATTCCCCCCACCCCCACTCCACTCCACTCCACTCCAAACGTATTTACTTGAACGTTGAACGTAGTATGTAGAAAAAGGTTATCAATTCGATGCGTATGTATGTAATACTGTTGGAATTGCACAATATTCGTATATGTTAGTCTATGTGGGCTTCTAAACAAGTATGCCAAATTTCATACATGTGTATATGTATGTATGTATGTATGTATGTATGTATGTATGTATGTATGTATGTAAGTATGTATGCATGTATGTATGCTTGTCCACGTATTTCTCAGAAGCTAGAAATCGAACTGCAATAATTCTTTTTTCATTGGATTAAGTATCTTTCAACTTAGGGATAAATCCTAGTTTCATCAAAATCGGTTCAGTAGTTTTCAAGATATGGACTGATATAGTTAGGCGATAGTGAAAGTTTCATTAAAGTCGTTTTTTATACTCTGTTTAATCTTGTTTACAGTCACTGTTTAAGAAACAGAATTTGATATTATTAACCGACTTCAAAAAAGGAGGTTATCAATTCGATGCGTATGTATGTAATATTGTTGGAATTGCACAATATTCATATATGTTAGTCTATGTGGGCTTCTAAACAAGTATGCCAAATTTCATAAGTGAGTGTATGTATGGATGTTTGTCTATGTATTTCTCAAAAACCAGTGTTGGGAAAAATGTAATTGTTTTGGCAATTAACAACTAAAAATTAAATTTTTAATTGTTGTTATGATTAACAATTACAATTGAATTTTAGAATTAATTAATTGTAAATTGTTAAACTGCAGCTACAATTAATTAATTGTAATTGTTAAAAGCATAAACGTATTTTTTACTAATAATTTTTTTTAAATATTAGTGTAAGACATTATTGCAATAATCACGCTACAGTCCATAGAATTTGTAACCATTTGAAAATAAGTACAATAAGGGGAGAATAAGAAAATGGTAGACAAAGACGTGTGTTTAATTTCAGTAACTTTTAATTTGGTTTGATTACACAAAATTGTGTTGACAATTACTTCTTTAATTTGCTAAGATTATTTTTTAATACAACTCTTTTCTCAAACATGTTGTCAGACTTTTGGTTGATTTGCCATTGTTGCAAAAGAAAAAAGCCGTTCGACTGAAGCGGATGATGGCAAGGGCGTATTATATTTTAAGAACACTTTTTTTTATTTCTGGGTATCTGTTGAGAATTTCCAGTTCTTGACTTTCTTCAGCAAAGAAATAGAGCATTGATAACTCAGCTTTAGTTAGTGGTACATCAGAAGGTCGGCTTGTTCTAGTCATAAAATTATCAGAATCTGAATCAGACTCAAAATTAAAAAATGTATTCTCTGTTTTTGTATCCTTTGGTAAATTTGGTACTTCTTTTGGTTGTTCATGCATGTGTTTGGATATGCAGGTTTTAAATATTTTTAAGGCTTTGTCATGATCTGCAGGCTTTAAGCAAGCCAGCCATTTGTTTTTAAACCGTGGATAAGACAAAGCAGCAATGATAGCATTTTCAGATTCCAGCGTGTTAACAACAAAAATATTTTTAAATCTCGTCTCCACACTACGACTGTAAGTTGCAATTAAAGGCTGGCAGTAGAAAAAATTGTTCTTTTTTCAATTTTCTGCATTTTTTTTATAGCAAGAATGCAAGGTAACACGATTCCATAATACGTGTTTGTCTCACTCTGCATAATATCGAGTGCTTCTGCAAGTGGTGCAGCACATGCTATATATTTATTTATATAATCAAATTCACTGTCTGTTAACGCATTTTTAATATTTAAAGCTTTATGTAATAACAAGGTTTTCTCTCTGGTTTTCAAAATTTGCTTTAGCGCATCAAACAAACTGTTCCATCTTGTTTCACCTGGTCGACTCAATGTATGCTTAAGTATATCTTGCATAATTTCGGCTGTTTTCGGCCGACCTGCAGCTTTCCATAAAACATTACATTTTTTTATTACAACAGCATGTTTATCTGACATTAGGGTGTCTTTGCCTTTCAAAATTTTGTTGGCATCTGTTGTTGCACACAAGCTTAATGTGTGTGCACAACAACTTAAATGTGCTGGTAGCAGTTCTTCACTAGTTGAAGTTTCGGGAATATTTACATCAAGTTGATTTTCTGCTTTCTCAAAATGCAAAATACTTCCAGAAACGGGCAAGGGGAATTTGGAATCTGACATAAACTCTTCCTCTTCGTCCTTATTTAACTTCTCTTCTGCTTCAATGGTATCAATACTGGACAGTTGCACACCAAATGTTTTAAATGCTTTAATAAAGTTAGACCCATTATCAGTTATTGACGCAACTATTTTATTTGCATCCAGACCATAGTCAGCATTTATCTCCCGTATTGCCTGAGATAGTCGGTCATAGCTGTGGGTACCCGTCAGTCTGTGACAGGCTACAGCTACCAATATCCTGTGTAAATCATTTGTAATCCAATGCGCCGTCACACCAACAAAACTTCTTTTCCTACTTGACCAAATGTCGATTGCTGTGCACACATAATCAATTTTATATATTTCCGATTTGATCATCAT
The DNA here is from genome assembly GCA_023313115.1 of Rhysida immarginata. NCBI lineage: Eukaryota > Metazoa > Arthropoda > Chilopoda > Scolopendromorpha > Scolopendridae > Rhysida > Rhysida immarginata. Next base: position 684,469 of record JAHWFO010101150.1, on the reverse strand, counting down.
TATTTTATTTTCATAGTAGTCTTCTATACGTCGACTTAAAGTTCGCCGACTTATTAAATTAAGACCCATCTTTGAGGTTTGTAAATCTACAAAAAATTTAGAAAAATATGAATCTTCCATGGTTCTCAATGGAATCATTGAATGGATAAAATATTTGACAATATTATCTTCAAACATTTCCTGTGAAACTTTCTCTTTTGTGCCATGTTTAACTTTGTTTGTGGAATCACTAGCCCCTTCATTTGCATACGTTGTTTCTGTTTTCTTTCTTTTAATGTATGCTTTATATTCATCCACACAATCTTGTCCATGCTTTCGCTTCATGTGACTGAGAAAATTAGATGTACAATTATTGTATCCTTTCACTTTAATTTGCTGGTTGCTTGTGCATTTCATACACAAAGCCACAATGATATTATCATTAGACTCGTTTGGCAAGTACTTAAAAAACGTTCCGTCCAATAATTGAAGCCGTGGCTGCGATGAAAATTCCTCACTTCTGGACACTGGCGATGAGCTTTCACTCATATCCGAAGAGTTTAAGGAAATGTTGCATTCTTCATTTATTCTTAACATTTTGACAGTTTGATGGAATTTCACAGTTCATTCACAAACAATGTTCGATTTGGGAACTCCTTAATTTCACTATAAAGTTTAATTAAATAATTGATAGGTGTTAAATAATTCTCTTGAAAAATTATAATTATTAGGATAAGCTAGGATTTTTATACTTACAGATCAATCCAACAAAGTTGAGATAACCCCCATAACCAAAAATCACAAGGGTTGGGATCAGGCGACCTGGGTGGCCATACCATGGGAAATGCACGACTAATTATTCTGTTGTCTGAAAAACGTTCTCGCAAGATCTGCTGCACCTGACGTCCGATATGCGGTGGCGCACCATCCTGCATAAAAATGGTAGAATCCAGACAACCCTTTTCCTGCAATCGTGGTATCACAAAATTCTCAAGCATATCGGCATACCTGGCAGAATTGACGGAACAAGTCACCGGTCCACGGGGACGAATTTCTTCAAAAAAGTACGGGCCGATGATGAAAGAAGCAGTAAAGCCGCACCATACTGTTAGTTTCGGTGAATGCATAGGAGTTGGCAGACACACTTGTGGATTTGATGCAGCCCAAATACGGCAGTTGTGGTTATTGATATCACCATTCAAATAAAAATGTGCCTCATCACTCCATAAAATTTGCCATGGCCATGCATCATTCAGTTCCTTACTTGCTAAAAATCTCAACGAAAAGTCAGTTCGGGTACGTTCATCTCCAGGAAGCAATTGTTGAACAGGTGTGAGTTTATAGGGATAAAATGTCAATATCTTATGCAATACGGTATTTTCCTCACCGTCGAATATGGATATCTGTTTGGCGTGCTATTGCGTGTGCACTGCTGGTACCCTGCATAGTAGTCATCTCCTGTTCCACAACAGCAGTTGCAACTTCTTCAACGTGTTGCTGCCTGATTCGTTTGCGTCCCCGGCCTGGTTGCACTCCTAGAGTTCCGGTAGTTCAAATCGTTCAATCATTTTCCGTAAGTTAGTTATGCTCATCGGTCCTCTTCGTAACGTTTTCAATCGCCGGAATTCACGAAGGGCAGCACTTGCATTGTCGCTCTTCTGATAAAACAACTTGACTAATAACGCCCGGTCAGGCAGAGTAAGCGTCATCGTCAGGTCATTCGTTCGTGAATGATGGGAAATCCTCAGCCTTGCCTTTTATTGTCATGATTGCTCAACACGGAACGCGCTTATGAAAATGTATTCATCGTTTTCTTGAAATAAGCGCCCCCTATGGCGACTTTTGGTACTATTTTTTTTGCAGAAATCGAAACTGCATGTTCCACTGCATATATACACCAAAATGTACTGCATTTGGCCTAATAGAATTCCCGCTAGCGAGATCTGAACCCCTCACCTTATTTCTTGCCCACCCGGTACATATAAATGAATTGCTGTTCGTTAGTCTTGCTAAAACTCAAAAACGGCTTGACGAATTTGAATAATTTCTTTTGTTTTGCTTCCTCTAATACAGGGGTGGTTTAAAACAAATAAGAATAAGGAAAACCAACCCCTAAGGGGGGGAAAAGGGAAATGTGAAAATTTGTTAACACATTAACTGGTGTTGCATTGTATACTTAACACATTAACTGGTGTGGCACTACAAAACGTGACTCATTTACTTGTGTAGCAATACAAACATAACACATTTACTGGCGTGGCAATACTTAATTAACCATATTAACCTTTTTTAGGGAGGGGGTAACGAATTGTTGAGTGTGCTATCCATGTAGCGTGATATCCACACCATGACCTACCTAAAACCTTCCCAGGGTCCATCGGAATTATTACCATGAAAAATTTCATCAAGATTGGTCTATCCATTTGAGATGTATAGCGAACAGACAGGTCCATGTGTGTTTCTTTCTTATATAAATCTATAGTTTAATTCCAATCTTGATGAAATTTGCAAATCTGATCTTCAAAGCAAGAAGAAGGTCACTGTCTACATGAGATTTCGAAAAAAATAATATTTGGCGATAATAATTCATGGATTTAAATTCAAATTATGGACCAAAAATGTATATCTCCTGACGAACAATGCAAGGTAAAGTTTGTGCAACAATAGACTGCTCTGTTTGTTTCAACAGTAGTGATAGCAACACAGAATTCTAAAAATGATATGGCATTAAATACAAAAATTGGAGAAAATATACCAGATTGAGCCAATCAAATAGTTATGTATGTAAGACATGTTCATTAAGACATGTAAATGAATCTCAAGACTGATCATTTTGTAAATTTCATTAACAAAAATATTTTGAGGACACACGACTTACATGCATAAATCGAGGACCACCCTCTTATAAAATATAATATTCTTCGGGCTCTCTAATTTCCTGACCATAATTTATAGTTTCGCCTAATGGTCGTCAGCATACAACTGGAAGGGTCTTCCTCCTCTGAGAATCAGTGAGAAGGCGTCGGAAATTTTAACAATACATATAATTCCTGTCCTTTGTGCATTTCTTAGAATTGATAGTTGTTAGAATGTAACATTTTCTTGAAAAGCTTTAAAAATGAGCACTAAATGGAAATAATGGAGAGTTAGCAGACTATTGAGAAACAGTGGAAAGGCAGCAGAGAAAGCAACCCCTTCACTCGGTGCTGTATCGATTTTTCCAGCACACTGCTTCAACTAAACAAGTGGCGAGTGACCCTGTGCCCGTCGGTGCAAATGTGTCAACAGAAGAAACTGCGACTGCCAGATCACACCAAGTGATGCATGCACCAGTTTTGATTCAAGACCTCGAGAGCAGAGTGTGAATTGCAACAGAGTGTGAATTAGAAAAATTGATGGAAAAAATCCGCGACCTGGATTCGAACCAGGAACCCTGACTGTCATGGTCGACGCCTCTATCAATTGGGCTATTACAGACACTTGAACAGCCATGTTGTCACTAAGTGTCTTAAAGACAACCAAGTTGTCAAGAAGGAAAGCCCAATGGGAGGTGAGCAACCGGTTCACAGATCGTGAATTTCTCCTATCCAAACCATCAGAAAGTTTGATGAACACACAATAAGAAATAAAGAAATTAAACTGGAGCAAACACCAAACATTCGGTAAAGACTACTTGGTTGTCTTAAGACACTTAGTGATAGCATGGCTGTTCAGGTGTCTGCGATAGCCCAATTAGTAGAGGCGTCGACCATGACAGTCGAGGTTCCTGGTTCGAATGAAAGTCGCAGAACTTTTCTATCCATTTTTCTAATTAATATCATTTACTTGATGCTTGGAGTTTGCTCCAGTTTAATTTCTTTATTTCCTAACAGTTTATCAATTGTTGGAATTGCAGAGTATACAGACACAAACGATCATGTACATCCATCGCCACCCAAGAAGAGAATTTTGGAATTGTGGAATTTTTAGATAAACAAATGAATTTTTAATGGTCAGGTCACACAAAATAGAAGAACTACAGCCATAGTCAGGGCTGAAAAAACATCACATCAAACTATTGTTTTATTTTCATTCTATTTCCTCCCAATTTCGTAGCCATACACATTATTCCACACATTGTTTCTCCTGCACTATAGGTAAACTCGCTATACACAACATTCCAACAGGAACCGTGGAGAACTGTTACAGGGCCATTCATTAGGAACATTTTAAAAGGTTTTTCGGTTTTTCTATATGAATTTTTACTGTTTTAATGTGTTAATTTTTACTGTTTATTCCCATTCAGATATTGCAAACTTTCATCAAAAAAGAGCCCGAGCAACGCCGGGTATATCAGCTAGTTAAAAATATTAATTGCAATTATTTCAATTGCAAAAATTTTAATTGCAACTAATTTAATTGTACAATGCAACTAAAGTATACTAATTGCAATCAATCTAATTGTAAATTGCAATTAATTTTTTATTCAATTGATTAGTTGATTGAAAATTTAATTGATTAATGCCCAACACTGTCAGAAACTAGAAATCGAATTGCAATAATTCTTTTTTTTATTGGATTAAGTATCTTTCAACTTAGGGATAAGTTCAAGTTTCATCAAAATCGGTTCAGTAGTTTTCAAGATATGGACTGATATAGCTAGGCGATAGTGAAAGTTTCATTAAAGTCGGTTTTTTATACTCTGTTTAATCTTGTTTTTTGTTTTGTTGTTTTTTTTAGAATTTTATTTTATGTTATTTGTATGTCATCGCTGGTTGGCTTCTTCGTTGAGCTCAATCATTGCTTATAAGCCATTACCGCGACACTCTCTTTTACTACCGTAATTATATAGGCTAGTTAAATAAATTTAATGGTTAATCTCACTCTACCGTATCCGACTTTACATACCTCGGATGCTCTTTTGCGGTAAGAGGTTTTTCCTTCATATACAGGAAATTTTGTGCTATAGTTTCTTCTGTCTTTTTTCAGGCCTTTTGATTTTCAGTTCAGAAATTATAGGCACAAAAATGCTGTCATTAATCGAGAAAGCCCTCTTGGTTAAACTTTATTATCAGAATAAGGTGAATTAGAAATAAGTACCTGTGCGGCATTGCGGGCATATCGACGCATGCATGGAATGCGAGATGGTAAAGGACCTATGATGTGTACTGCAGTGTCAAAAACGATTTGAAGCCACGGGTTCTTTAGCGGCAAGTCCAACTAATGGCCGGCCCTCACCATCCACTGCTGTCGCTGAGATTTCTGCACACAAGAAATGCAGTGTGCGATTACTGCCGTGTATGGCGAACACTGCGAATTATCCTTAATGATTTCCGTACAAGTTGCAACATAATCATGAACTGATGCCTCTTGACTTAACCACTCGCCAAGATTTCACTAGTTGGGTAGGCCTGTTCAATAAAATGGAGCAGCGGCACGACTGGCTTTTCACTGTGCTTGGACCAATGAAGCGTATTTCACACTTTCCAGCACTGTTAACACACAATTGCCATGTGTGAAGTTTGGAAAACCTACATGCAATTGTCGAATAACCCCTACCTCAGCTAAAGGTTTGCTTGTGTGGCTTCACCATTGATTCATAATCGGTCCATTTTTCTTCAAGAAAGTCCCAGGGGCTGTTCGAAAAACAGATACCGTCATTAGTGTGCGCTATAAAGCACTGTTACGGACCAGCATCATTTCAGAATTGCAAGCGCGACAAACACTGCGTACAGTCATCGCTCCTTAGGGAAGTAGCTTGGGGACGTATCTTGGGAAATTTCTGCACAAGATAATGAAATAGCACTGGTCCAAGAACAGTGCCCTGCGGAACATCAGCTTTTACAACACGGGGCGAAGATAGGTTGTCGCCAACCTTAGACTGGTAAAATCTGTTAGCAAGGAGGGGCACCATCTCTATAAGTTAGCCGGAAAATTATCTTGGATCATTTTATAGATAACCCGTCACGACATACCTGGTCGAAAGCTTTGTAGACATCGAGAAAGATTATGCCACAGTACATAGAAAGATTTCAGGGGGAGATGAGATCCTCGCGTAGCCTTTAAATTTGTAACTGAGAAGATTGGTTGGCCCGAAAGCCAAACTGATCCTTCCTGATAAGGTTATTTACATAGCAGTGCTCCAGAAATCTGATGAGTATTGTTTTTCCCAGAACTTTAGAAATAGAGAGGAGCAGGCTTATCGGTCTGTAACTTGCAGGATTTACTAGATTTAGACTCGTGTGAGGTCACACTTTTATATGCAAATTAACTAAGATAGGGAAATAATACTCAGAGTATTTACTAATCATCAAGTTTAATCTTAAATAATTAATGTCAGGGTGTTTACAGTTAAAACCTAATTTGTTACAAAGACTGATATGTTTTAATTATAACATTTTCTAAAGAAAACCAAATATTTTAAGTTGGGATAGGGTAGATGTACCAGTAGTTGACAGTGTACCAGTAATTGACAATCCACGATTTAAAGGCTTTTAATAAAGTAACAAAGCAAGAAAAGGGACTGGGGTTACCACCTCTTATTAAGCAACGTATTAGGCTTCCCAGAAAAACAAAAAACAAGGAACTTCGGTCCCTATTATGGCCGCAAACACGTGTCGATTGTTCAATGCCTTATCGAGTCGAAAAAACCTTGTAATGAACGACTACGCGAGGGTTTGAGTACTTGAATTTATTTCATGAATGTTATGCAATATTTGTTATTAATTTTACGTGAACCTTTTTTTGTGATCAGTGGACAATACTTCTAGTAGTAACAGAATTTCTGATGACTAATTTTTTAAATGTCAATTACTAGAACCCAGATATGTAGTGTCACTAGTAATTGACATAACCTGTCAGTTATTGATAATTTCTGTGTTTAAAAAAAAAAACGACCACAAAATATACTAATGTGGTTTAGAATGTAGGGTAATAATAAGGAAACATGATGGTTTTAAGTGTAACTTCTGAATTTCCAGTATTTAACCTAACTGTGTCAATTATAGGAACTTGACTGTCAATTTCTAGATCACCCACTTTGACATAAATCTTCTACGCCCTATTCGCCGATTTTTTTTGTTGGTCCTGAATCTTGTCACAGAGACGATCAACAGATAGCCCAGGACAAGTTATCTTCCAAGAAAAAAACTACTATTCTGTTTATTATGATAAGACGTAGCATAGCATGAATTGGATGAATTTTGCAAAGTTGGAGAACAGTTGTCAAAAATCAAGTTTTTATATGAACAAATAAATCATATCGGCTATACGGATCTGATGATACTGCACTACTGGAAAACACCTTAATTTTTTATGGTCTTTGCACTCTACATGGGAATAGACTGATTTTATTTATTATTTCAAAGGGGAAAAAAGATAAATGATCAATATGAACAACTTAAGTTTTAAAAAGCACAATTTTAGTTATGTTAAATACTTTACACATTCTTAAAAATGTTTGATTTCTTCAGCTACTTTTGAATTTTGTCAATTTTTTTTGTATAAATATATAATAAAAATGTGTAATTAAAGTATTGTCAATTACTGGTGAAACTGCCTGTCAACTTCTGGTGCATTAACTGTCAACTACTGGCGATTCATGCATTAGTTAGGAAAAAATTTAATAACTTAATAACTTTTAAAGATATAATAATTGTATAGAGAGTGGCGCATTCTGCATTCTATTTACAATTTATTGGTATAATTAGAAAAGTTTCAAAATACAATTTGTATTACGTACACAATTTTGTTTCACAGTAATGTCTTAAACTGTCAATTACTGGTACATCTACCCTATATAAGTTTTTCAGTTAGTTTTTCCAAATGAATGATTCTAACCAAATGAAGATGGGGCTTCATGAACGTTGGCGAGGTATTCTTTCACTTGTTGGGTCATGATTTGCTTTTAGGCTTATTGTTAGTAAGAGTAACGAACTGCGTTTCCAGATAATCTGCAATAAGCTTGACTTTATCTTGATCACTAAGAACATAGTGGAGGTAGCGCGTCATTGTTCTTTTTCTGTAATGCTCCCACCAATTTTAAACGGATCTGTCGCGAGTTGATAAGCTTTGGATTTTATCACTCTATTTTATCATTGCGAAGAGCTTTAATCTCCTCACAGATTTTACGTGCTAATCTGTTGTTTTTGGTTTTGAGCCAATGTCAGATCGTCAGTCTAGCAAATCTGACATGGCCATCAAGTCTGGCGGCCTCAGATTGGAAAGGCAGACGCCAGGGCCTTCATCAAGGCAGGGTTCTCCCTGGCATGGAATGGATTGGCCGACAAAAGAGAAGGAAGATCGGAGACCGGGGATTGGCAGACTGAATGCGCAGGTGCGTTTTTGAATCCCGGCAAGAGGAATAAAAGGAGGCGCACCAAACAAAGGAGAGAGAGAGAGAGAGAGCAGTCCGCCATCGACAGAGAAAAGAAGATGTCAGTGTGCTTCTGATTTATTATTGCCTGATAGTGTGTGTTAGTGAACTATTAGACTAATGTAATTTGATAGCTAAGTGACTTTATTCATCAAATTCAATTTGTGGGAGAGCGAGCTCCAGTGGGCTTTAGTGAGTTCCCCCCCCCCCCCCCGTGACCTCTGGGGGAAGTTTTATCCCCCACTCGAACTTTTTTGACTTTCTCTCCTATTTGTCACCATGGAGAAAATGGTGATGTTCATCGTAGATGGGCCCTACGTCTCTGTGAGCTTATGAAGGAATTGTATGCTGCTACAAGTAACCCTCCTGTTCTACCTTCTGGTGATCCTGCTGTGTCTGTCTTACAGCGTCTATCCTTTATGAGTCGAGAATATTGTGTAGACAGAAGAATGTTGCGGACGGCATCGTTGAAGTTGAAGGCCAAGAGCCCTCGTAAAAAGAAATCCAGAAGACATCGCAGCATTAAGGACGGGGAAGCATCATCTTCCTCTGAGCTGGACAGAAGCGTGGGTCATCAACACAGCTCTTCCTATCGAGCCCGTTCTCCGATCCAAAAGTCATTGGAGCTTTGTTCTTCATCAAGAAGCTCCAGTCTCCGTGGATCAAGGTAGGCCTCTGCCACCTTAAATCTTCAGAGTGAAGGTCATCTCCTTGAATTTGCGATCCCTTGGTTCCTCCGTTAAAGCAATCGGTATTGTCTACGTTTATTGCCCTTTACAGGCCAGATATTCTTTTGCTTCAAGAAGTGAAATTAGCTTCTTCGCAACGATGCTGTGATCTTCCCGGTTCCAACATCCCAGTGTACAATTCTTTATCAACTCATCTACTCCGCATGGTCAAGGGGTTGTTACCATCATTTTTAACCCTTCCATCCAAGCATTGAATTGTATGTTGACTGTCAGTGCAGGGTAATTTCGTTAGATATCTCAACATCTGGTGTCAATTTCCGATTGCTTAATGTGTATGCTCCTTGTACATCTGCAGAAAAACAAACATTTTTAGTGACATTGGCATTTTTCTGTGTTTTTCGTTGCCTGTAGTGATTGCTGATGACTTTAACTGCAATCCAGACGATAATAACATCTTTTTGTCTTGTTTTGTGTATCGCTTTTGCCACTAAAATGCGTTATTCGATCTTTAGATACTATCTCCACGAAGGATTCATCCAGGGTCCACTTACCATCGGGAACCCACTGGGTCATCTACACTAATCACTAGATCTTATTTTTGAGGCAGAATTACGGGTTGGCAGCCTTCTCGTATCAGTTCGTACGCTTCTTCATTGACGATTCCACCGGCGAGGAGTTAAAATCGGACTTAGCCGTTCCTATTGCCATCATTAATAAAGAATTATGGCTAGCTCGATGGAGCAGGTCACAGGGTATTTTTCCATCGCCTCAGACAGTGTGGCGAAAAGTAGCCTCCATCTAAAATCCTTCCTCCGCGAATGATCGCGGCTGGGTCCGTTCAAATTTAAGAAGCGGTTTTCAATATCGAAAAGCCTCTGTCTGGTCGGAGGAGGAGGCCAATTATTCTATCTTACGTTTCCTCTGGACTTCTGATGTCTCGCCGACCTGTGAACGAGCCTTGTATCGAATGTACGCTTAGGCGTCTGGAATCATGTTTAAGAGACGCCTGCAGGTTAAGAGTGCTTCTGAGGCCTCCGTATTTCAGCAGCAAGGACTTCGTGCATTAAGCGATGAAATGCAACGGGCAATTCAATCTGTGGATGAGAGCCATTCTTTTTTGGATAATATTGCAGTCGATGGATTGCGATGGAAGAAATCCTGCAAGCAGAGTCATGGCCAACACATATGAGTAATTTTTATCATTCAAATGATGATACCTTTTCCGATTATTCTCACACTCAGAAGCTGGCCTCAATGTCATCCGAGATTGTTAAACAGACCCGTTCCAAGCATCGTGAGCTGAATAAGCCAAGCCGTAGCGTCCGACCAGTTAAAAGGGCTACCCAAGTACGGCAAATTCTCCAAGCCAAAGTAAGGAGTGAAGACTCTCACCGCGCCGCCTTCCCGCGGTCACGAACTTTTGTGCCTTCAAGAAAGTTTGTGCTTCGACGCATCGATGGAGGTAATATAGTTCCTAGTACTAATAAGAAAGACTTTGCTAACGTAAAGGATTTCGAACGAGATCGGACATTATGAGTGAGAGCAGATACGCAGATGACCAGATATCTGTATTGAAATTATCAGGAGCCGGCAAAGCAGAACGAGACGGTTTCATCAGGGCCCACTGAAGAAGAGGATAATTTTCAATTTCCCGTGGAGACATCCTACACGCGTTGGGTGGCACTTCTGCAAGTGGATTCGTTCCACCCGCAGCGCCCTAGGGATTGTCCGCTCTTATGCGAGGGGGAATTGTTACCGGGTAGATTCTTTAAGTTTTTAGTGCCAAGAATGTGTTAACTCTTCCTAATAGACTTCTTCGTATTAATGTCACGTGGATTTTAGCAGAGTGAAAGAACGACAAAGTTTTTGGTAATGAAAATAAATCTTTATTTGACTTAAAATAAAGCTCAAAGTTAATGCAAATTGTAATAAGAATTGCGCAGTGGAAAGTTCTTTGCACAAAAAAGAAACAGTAGGATTTAACGTCTATCAGGTTGCTGCCCGTCTCGGATACAACGCTTGAAGACTTGACGCTGAAGTTCGCTGCCTGCGAAGATTTGTCGTTGATGCTGGATGCTGATCACTCCCGTTGAGCAGATCGCAATAAACAGGTGAGCTCTTGGGCATACGGAATCAAGATGACGTAGAGAAAGTAACCTCACTACACCGAAACACACAGATGATCCGAAGCAATATCCGAAGCTCGTGACGTTTACGGCTCTTATCACCTTTTCGTCGCTCAATTTAAATACGTTATTTATTGCTGCCCTTTTTTTGTCGCGCACACCCAAAGAAAAACACAAGCCTACAGAACACTGCTGTAGCTTCGGCAAAACACACAACAATCTTAACCCCAAAACACTGTGTATAATAATTACGAGGGTTAAAATTCACACCTAATTTTCTAAGCAAACACCATTTCGGAAAATTATTCGCTTTCACTGGTAAGGGCAGAAGAACTTTTATAACATGAACTTGCCACACACACAAACACTGCGATTACGCTTACGTAACCACAAATCTATTTAAATTGACGATGAGCACACTATCACAATCTTGAACTTGCGGCTAGTTGACGACGTTTACTGCTGAAGCCATCGTAAATCTGACGATTCGAACTTGACAGCTCGCGTCGAACACATACGTAGCACACCCTGAAATGAACGTAAAAGATAGTTTTAATACGACGTTAACTCTACGGTAGCAATATCGTCCATACCGCTTCGTAACAAAATTAATACGGCGATTACGCCTCGTCGATAAATGATGTATCAACAAAATGCCAAAAAGATAGATCGAAACGTCACGTGATTAAGTGTCTTATTACGCAGAATAAAAATATAATGTCCAAGCCGTTCAAAAAAAATAAATAGAAGACAAGTCCGGTAGGTAAAGTCCAGATAGAATAGAGAAGTCGCTTAGGGAAAAGAGGACGAGCTACATGACATAATACCCCCTGTACCACTTAGATAATAGGCCCGAATTGTGAAGGGGAATATGCACACGGCCTCGTCGTTTTCCACGATTCCACTGGCGTCGGGGTGAAAGGCAATTCGAAATTCACGTAGTAATGTAGACTGCACTACCGTGTAAAATAACGTAATATGGCTTACCCCGTCAAAACGTAGACTGCAAATAATGTCCGTACAGGTCGTCAGCCCCTCGTCTCGTGCGGTCGCTTGACGACGATGAGTTTCCCCGCTTCTCTGCTCTTGGTTCCGTCCGTTGCTTTCCTCTTGCTCATTCACGGGCGGGGGAGGTCTGTCGGAACTCACGACGTTCGCCGTAGCTTGGGAAGGCGTGTTTATTAATTCGATAAAATGTTTAATGGCTCTCTCCAACCTTTCTTACCATTCGTCGGCCTCTCGGTAGCACTCGTCGGCGTGTTGCTCGCCGACCGCCTTCAGTGCCGTGGCCTCGTCCTCCACGCTCTCAGCTAACGGTCTCCTGGCCTCCGCTTGCGGCATAAAATCTCCGGGGACGCCTCGCGTATCGCCTACTCTTTGCTGGCGACGCCGTGCTCTGTCTCCACCACTAATTTGGACTCGAGATTCGTCTTTTTTCCTCTGCTCGCTCTCGCTCCATCTTGGCTTCTCCTTCTCCGAACGCTCTCTGTCACGTGTCG
>JAHWFO010101150.1:638337-671423 GCA_023313115.1 Rhysida immarginata | reverse complement strand
ACGTAATAAATTTTTAAAAGTGTGAAGTTCTTTTGTAATCACCCTGTATAATGCTACAGGTTTGTGATCAGAAGTAGAGTCGATTGTGAACAGTTAACAAAAAAAAAGCGTATGGGCATATTAGGCTTATGGATTTTGATAAGGGCATTAAGGGCAGGGGACGGGATTTGGGGGAAGGGGAGTAAACCGGCGGAGGTGTTTAAAACGGGGGTAAGTGCTACTAATAGAAATGATTGCTCTATAGATGGCGCTTCATTAGTTGATTTTTAAAAGGCGCTCATATATAACAATAACGAAGCATTGCTAGGAATGCTAGGCTTTTAATAAATATAAACAAAATAACTCCAATAACTCAAATGCAAAAATTAAAAATTTTAATTCAGTAAAAGTACTGGAGGAGTACAAAAACACATCTTGATTTCCAGTAGTTATAAAATCAATAATTATTGGAATATTCTTAGATATTGGTGGCTACAGTTGCATCAACTCAGTTTAATTAGAGTTTAATTAAAGTTTCGAGTGGTTGATTGGTACCACACATTTGTTTTAAGCCAATTCTGTTGCTCAGCAAACATCGATGTGATATTGGTGCATTTTCGGCCTGACACGTGTCTGCAGATAATTTAAGTATTTTCACTACCCGCTGCCCTGGATGATGATTAATGATACAAACGCGTATCATAAAAGTAAAAATAAATGCTTTACAAGGTCTCTACGTTCTTTATTTCTGTCTCTTGATGGTTTACGGAGGCGTTGGTGTCAGTTTGATGATTTCAGAGGAAACTCTACCCGGACTTACTGAATCAATGATGTCCACAGCAGCAGAGGATGGTTATTAATAAAATTCAAACTCTAATGGTGAAATATGAGGATGAAATATGGTGAAAACATCATACAAAATACGCAATGACTCGTTGATACTTTGACGTTACAAATTATATGAAGTTTTATTTTAAAATTATTTTAAGGTTTTTGTCTTGTTATATACGATACGGTGTCTGATGATGGGCGCTGCATACTAAAAAACGTCTTTCATAAGGGAGGGTAATTTTATTCCATTATTCTGATATTGCGGATGATGAATTTGTTGAAATAAAGAGGTCCATGAAGTGATATGGAAACAAAAAAATTTAATGCCTAAAGCGGGTTTTACAAATAAAAAGCTAGCGGCGGCGGCTAGGGTGCCGTGAACCTCGCGGATCCGCTTCCAAAAGCGACAGATAATTGTGGATAACCGCAAACGCTTCTCGTTTCACGAAAAAAAGCGGCACAGCATGAGTGTGCATCTGCTGCTACAACCCGATTGGGCGGTGGTTATGTCGTCATCACAAGTCGCCACAACTTCTTGGTTGTCCGCCATTGATCGCCCGCTTGCCTTGTGTCGGCCAATGGAATCGACCAATGTGCAAGTTCAAACTGCCCCTAACTCTAATACTAAGTCTGTGCATGGTTCGTACTATTGCCTTCCCAGAATTTACATGTAATTCAGTTTTTCTGAATGGTTGAGCCACTGCTGGCGCTGCCGCGGCCGCCCAGGTTCAACTCGCCGAGCTTAGTCCGCAAGCTCTGCGGACGACGCGCGACACTCAACTGCTCGGTTCGAATTACATGTATTTGTGAAATGGCTTGTGGTGCGGCTTTCCAGGTGGATGCCGCACCGCGCCCAGATCCGCACGCCGTAAGGAATTTGTGAAACCCGCTTAACGCGTTTCGAATGTCTTCATCATCGAAGGTTATCAACGATGCCCTATTCTGGACGGCCAAACTGCTTTCGGAAGGCTCGGCATAATTGATTTCCTGATTTGGTTAGAAGACACGCATCAGGGCAGAAGAGCCCCCCTCCCCCAATAGGTCGGCGCTTCAAGAAGCTCTCGACTAGGTCCGCCATCCATTTTGGTTATGTAAGGATCGCGTTTTCCCAGCTTCAATTTGTAACAGGATAGCCTCCGATGATGAAGACATTCGAAACGTTTTAAGCATTAAATTTTATTGTTTCCGTATCATTTTTGGACCTCTTTATTTCTATTTACGAGGGGTGATCAAAAAGTAATGTCGCGTATTTTTTCTCTAAAATCGTGATCGGGAAAAAAATAAACATATGTATATTCGATAGAACAATTCAACTTTTATTTTTCCACATAATCTCCAAGCTGATTGAGGCAACGATCTCAGCGGTGGACAAGATTTTCCAGGGCCTGTCGATAAAAGTCGTCCGGTTAAATGTAGAACCAGTTGCGAACTGCCGATTTCACCTCGTCGTCGTCACGGAAATGTTGACCGGCCAGCGACTTCTTCAGACGTCCGGACTGTGATCCATTTCGCTGTGTGGGAAGGTGCGTTGTCGCGGTGCAGCAGAATGTCCTCGATTTCCTGCGTATGGTCGCGGTGCAGCAGAATGTCCTCGATTTCCTGCGTATGGTCGCTCGAAAATTCCTCAATGAGCCTCTGTAGCGTTCGGAATTGACAATGGTATGCGGTGGAAGAAACTCAAGCAGTATCGGACCACGGCAATCCCAAAAACATGTCAACATGACCTTGCCGGCTGATGGCACAGTTTTGAACATTTTCGCTGTGGGAGATGAGGTTCCAAACCGCCGATTGCATCTTGAGTTCGGGCGTGAAATGGTGGACCCATGATATTCATCGCCTGTGATAATTCGATCCAAAAAATCCTGACCCTCTTTCTGGTATCGGGTGAGATCCAGCAAATGCATCGAAACGAGAACTTGATGTTCGGCCGTCAAATGCGCGGCACCCATCTGCATGATACTTTGGGAAAGCCAAGCTGCTCGTGAGCAATGTCGTACGCCATCGCTTATGAAATGGTCAACGCTGCAGCAATTTCTCTCACGGTAATCCGCCGATTCTCCCGCACCTGCGCTTCCACGGCGGCAATGTTGGATTCCCGCAGCCGCGCAGAACGATATTTATCCAGCAGGTCCTCTCGTCCTTCTTTAAAAGTCTTGCACCAACGTAGTACTGTTCGGAGCTGCACGATATCACCTCCGTATCCCGATATAATTTCCTTATGGGTATCGACTGGTTTCAGTCGTTTTGCACAAAGAAAACGCATAACACTCCGCCGCTCAAAAGCACTGGACGATGAAATGAGAGCCGCCATCTTGTTTGGACTGTCACGTCGCTAGTTCTTGGCGGATGCACACTAACAGGTAGCTTTAACAATGAACCAAACTAACTTTTATATATCGCAAAATTCTCATATCTGCCGTCATTTACGAGAAAAAAAAGCAACATTACTTTTTGATCACCCCTGGTACTTACCATGATACTAGATAAGGATATCCTAAATAAATTTATTGTTGGAGCCCCCCCCCCTTTTATTGTTCCTCAAGAGTGTTTGCTTTTTGCACAAATCACTGAAGATGGCAGGATTAGAATTCAAGCAAGTTAATTCACCTCAGTGGTTTGTATTAATGGAAGAAAATGTGACTTATACCCCTACAGTCATTAAGTTCGTGGTCTCGGCGCATAGCGTCGTTGGTTTACACTGCAGTGTACAAGGTGTTTTATACTTAGTTTTTTCTAGCGAGAATTAGTTGCGTGCGTACAGGGTAAATAGAACTATAGTCTATGTTTTAAAGAACAGTTGAATGCGAGCGGCAGAACTCGAGAATGTGACATTCTGCTAAAAATAGGCAATTCAGTTCATGAAGCCTTCAGGTGATTAAACAAGAGTACGGCGACAAGCAATGGGCCGCAGTGTTGTTTTCACGCGGCACAAACGTTGCTTATCCAAGAGGAAATGGCACAGCAACAGGTCATCGCTTTTGCCACAACCTCCGTGCTCATCTTATCTCGCAGGATGCGATTTCTTTCCTTTTGCTCGCATGAAAGAAAACCTACGTGGGCATAGAATTAATCGGGTAAGGAGATCGTCACTGCCATAAAAACAGCCGTACGGGACATTATTGCCAATGCTTTCCAGAGGTGTTTACAGCAGCTATACTAATATAGGCAGATGTGCAAGCAGCCAACGGCGACTATTTTGAGGGAAATGTGGATATGCCTAAGCGTGTGTGAAGATATTGTCATATGGTGGATAAAAAAAAACAATCCACCAACTTAATGTCTGTAAACACTTTCTTACTCTACTTGTGTTACACCCAAACCAAGCTGATCGGACCGGATGAATTCCTGGAATGTATTCATGCGCGCAGCAGCTGCCCCTAAAATACGGCTTACAGGATGGCAGGATAACCTTCGCCTCTTTCTGCGGAAGAGAGAATGAGAGGAATACTCCCTTTGATTGGTTATTTAAGTCATGTGATGCATAAAGCCAATAATTAATGGCAGTACTTGATAATGCCAGTGAATAACATAACCGATTTACACATCGCAACTGATTCAACAGTGTCAAGTTACAGTGGGAAAGCCTGTAGTTGCATTTTATGATGTCCTAAGTGACAGAAGGACTGATTTTGTAAATATTTTAGTGCTACGTTTTAACAGCATTTTCTGTGTTATTTCATCTTTAAGATCAATTAATTTTTTATGATTAACTTTATATGTTATCATTCATAAGATGATTAACCCTTTAAAAATCGTATGATTTCCGATGAAAAACATTTAAGATATATCAGTTTATGTAGTTTACGTTAAACAAACTTGTCTTCTTAGAGAACTCACTAAAAAATAATTTATTTGGTAATTGAGAATATTTTTTTTTATTTTTCAATGACGAAAAGAAGTTCTATTTAAGATTAATGTAAAAAGATGCCAACAGTTATGGTAATAAATAATATAAGTGACGCATGCAGACTTCAATAAAATTCTTAAAAAAAGAAAAGTGGAAATGAATCATTTTATTCTTTTTATTGCTTTGACACTTCAATGATAACAAAGTTCGTCACTTCTTCGGTTATGTATAAATAGTGAAGACTTTAATGTTACAATTAAAGAAAAATATCGGAAGTTGTCGACATAGAAAGCGTTTTCTACATAAAAGGTAAACGTCCACATAATATAAGGGCTAATTAATACTTTATTCACTTAAATTCAGAGCTAATAATATCTAAATAGAAAAAGAGTAAACAAAGAACTAAAATTATGCATATTTTGATTGTTATAAAGAAGCAAATTGATCTAGAGTAAAGCCTACAGCTAAACATACTGAATAGAAAGTAATTTCTTAAGAAAAGATTCCTCAGTATTCTAAAGCTAGCAATGTTGTAGATTAATTCATGAACGAATGTCAAAGTTCTGTCTTTTTAAATTCAGAGAGAAAAATTGAAGAAGTGCTCAAACATGGTCCCCTTGATTTTGATTGTTGCCTTTATTTTTCATGGATTTAATGCGGAAGATGTTGCAGAATTCGAAAGAATTCCTCTCCATCATGCACTCTCAACATTAGAAGAAGTCGTAAAAGGTTTATTATTAAATTCATATTTATTAAAGTACATATACAATATTGTATTGAAACTTCATATACGTCTTATATTACACTAGCCAACAAAATTTAAGTTTTTTCTTGTAACTAAATGCAAGTGGGTGATTTTTGGTAATATTTTTTCTGCTGATTACGAATATAATTTTTAAAATTCTCTAGCACGCACAGTTTTCTTGTTTTACAATGAAACATTTTTAAATCATTCAGTGTTTGAGGCCTGGTAAGTTTCCTTGTGGCCCCAAAATATGGATACTTTAACATTGTAGCCGCTTTTCTTCACACCCATTACTTTAACATAGAAGTTTCGATGTGCATAACTTGGAAACTTGACGTGATAGAAAAAATCTAAAAGCAGATTCGGATTCTACATACAAATTACTACTAAGAACACTATGTGTGGTCTTAGTTAAAAAATGTGTGTTGACTAGTGTTATCTTCTTCCATAGTATATTCTTACTTCAACCATAATAACAGATTTCGATCCATCGTTTACAATTCACGTTTCCATTAGCGTTCTCCTAAATGCTAAGAAATATCATTTCTCTATTATAATTTGAAACAACGCCTGTCAAAAGTTTAATTTATTATTAAATTATCTCAAACGAAAATGCATATTAAACATAGGCAAATAGGATACGTACACTAAAAATACTAAAACTATTTAAACTAAATAAAGTTGTTTAACAAAAATACTCTCTAAAAGAATTCCAGTAAATTCATATAAAAATATAATAGAAATTGATATATAAATATAATTCAAAAGGTCACTGAGGGGTCGTCATAACGCAAAATTGCCTCATTTTTAACTTCCCCCTTTCCCTCTCCCTTCTAACGCACCCATAACGCACGTCCGGACGCACCCTCGATAAGATTTTCAAAAATTCTTAATGTTCAATTTATTTTATTAGAAACTGTAGCAAAGGCACATAAGAAAAAACTTTTGAGCAGTTGTTGATGAAATATCATATTTCATGATGAGAGCATCAATTATAAGATTGGTTTAATAATATCTAATAACATGTAAATAATATAATACTTTTTACATCTGAACAAGTAATTTACAGGGTGTTCCAAAATGTTTTAGACAACTTTTGATCATTATATTAAAAACTATTTCAGATAGAGACAAATGGTTTTCAACAAATTGTTTATCAACTCAAAAAGTTTTTATGATGCAGCATTATGACGTTAGGTGTCGCCGCACCTTCCTTCCTGTGACAGTTTCCGGAAAATGGCGACTAGGGGTCGTCCACAAATTACGTCATCCTTTTTCCAAGTAATTTTATACCCCCCTCCCCCCTGTGTCAGCACACGTCATATTTTCGTAAACCCTCCCTCCCCCCTTCGGTCATACGTCATCCTGACACGAAAAGTGACAATTAAATTCTATTAATCAAGATGTAACGAGATAATAAATAAAAACAATGTAAACATTCAGGGAAAATATACCAATTATTGAAATATTTACACATCTTTAATCCATGGTGAGGTAGCCCAAATCTCCAAATCTTTAATTATTACAGACGTATTTTTTGAGGTTGGTTCAGGAACGAACACGTCAGAAATAACAAAAATCATCATCATCTTTAATACCAGGCCTGTAAATATGAAACCGGAATTTACCTATAAAGGGCCCTCGCTGCCAATGTATTTACCGTCAAATGGTGTCGTTGGCGCCAGTTTCTTACTCTGACATCTGACAAAGATTTTCAACTCAACAGCATAGTTTGTACTAGCGTTGAACATGTCGAATTTTGTGTCTGGAAACTACGATTTGCGTACAGCATTGATTTTCTGTTACCATTTGAAGAAAACTGCTGCAGAATCGCATTAAATACTAGTCGAAGCTTACGCTGAGTGGTAAATCACAGCGCTTTGAGTGGTTTAAAAAATTCAAAAGTGGCGTTTCTGACATGAGAAACGAAGAACGTGGAAGACACAAAGTTATCTATTATGAGCTGCTGAAACCTGGCGAAACCGTTAATACCGAACGCTACCGACAACAAATGATCGATTTGAATCAAGCTTTGAGTGAAAAACGACCAGAATATCAAAAAAAAAAAGGCAACACAAAGTGACTTTGCTTCATGATAATGCACCACCACACATAGCAAAACTTGGTCAAGAAAATGATTGAGGCGTTTAGTTGGACAATACTTTCTCATGCGCCTTACTCATCAGACTTGGCTCCGACTACTACATATTTGGATCGATGGGACACGCACTTGCTGAACCGCGCTTCACTTATTACGAAAATGTAAGAAAATGGCTCGATGACTGGTATACTTCAAAACAGCAACAGTTTTTTTGGTATGGCTTCCACAAATTGTCAGACAGGTAAAAAAAATTTATAGCCAGCTATGGGCATTACGTCGAATAAAATATTTATTTTCATTTTCATATAATAAACGTGTATTTTTTGTACAAAAATTCGGACTTCATATTCACATGCCTGGTAGATGAATGCAAGTCTATCTCTCCTTGTTTGCAGGTAATATTATCTACGACTGCAAGAGGTCTCGCCATGAATTGCTTGCTGGAATTTCATGCACTTGACAGAAAAGAAATAAAGACCACAAATTTGGCAAACACGTTTGTGCTAGTTTTCCTGCACACTTTGACAATATGCATCATATGGGAGTATTCTATACTTTTATATGTAGTTGAGATAACTTTATGAGAAAGTGCAAGTGTTACAAACAAAATTGGAAACCGGTCACTGAGATGAATGGGATTTCCCTGTGGAAGTGCTGTAAATAAATTGGTTTGTTCGTTATTCCAAAAAAAATGTTAAGTATCTGCTTTTCCCCACGGTTTGTCAGTTAATACTTCTTAAGAATATTGTTTAGCACTGGGTTAAGAGTTCAGAGTTTTGTTTCTCATCTTATGCTTTTATTCGTATACGTTTATATTTATCCTAAATTGGGTACAGTTATATAAATATAAGGGGTACATACAGTATATCTCATGAAATCCGTCCATATTTACATATGTAATCACTTGCCTATTGGTTTGTTAACATGGCTAATTACACTGGGCAACAACGAAATTGCTTCTTAGGTGAAAATATCCAAACGTGAATGAATTTAACGTGCTGAACACGAATATCACATTGAAAAGAGTTGATTGGCTCTCGTTGCAGAGATATTGATGTGTTGTCTGTTGAATAGGTCCTATCGGTTTTTCAGAATCACGGGAACCATCTTCCATCTATAAATACCGGGCATGCTGTGTACATGAAGGAGACGTAGGACAGTCTAAAGCAGCTATTGGACAGGATTAACTAGAGTAAATATGGCTGGTAGATCTGTGCTAATCTGAAGGTAGTGTCTCTGTTGATAGGTTTGTAGCAGAGAGATACAAAGTACTGCTATTTTCTTTGTCTATGGGACAGCAGAGCAATCGATTTTCACTACATCAAGAAAGAATGGCCTCCAAAAGCATCTTTTAAGCCTGGAGAAAAGAATGTAAAGGTGTGTTGTCAACTGCTGGAAAAAAATCGAGGTTCTGACACATCCAGCATACAGCCCCCATCTGGCACCTTCCGACTACCATCTCTTCCGGTCCGTGGCGCACTTCCTGCGTGGACGGCGCCTAGCACCCACCATTGACAGAACCACACAAAATAAACATTCCTCGTTTACAAATTACTAAGAAACAATAGCCAATTCAGCTTTTTAGTCATATTCGTGTTCAGCACATTGAATTCATTCAGAAATGACTATTTTCATCTCGGAAGCATGAACTTTTTGAAATTTTGTTGTCCAGTGTTATTAAATGATTAACAGTACATTATTTAATCAGTTTATTTATAAATTATGTGTTTATAATATTCTCTTATATATTTATTCAAAAATTTCTCCATTTACTTAATTGCTAGAAAGTCACTCTCCATTCGTGTCAATTTCTCCCATGATTGACCGGGGATGAAAGATTGTCCATATGGGCGCAATTAGAATTATATGTTAATTAGATTATAAATTGCTCACATATTAAATCTTGTAACATTTAACTGAAGATGGTTTAAAATAAAACGCGTATAAAAATAAAAATAAAGTTTGTTGCAAATTTGAACCTGGATATCACTGTTCTTAATTCATTCTTAATGGAATAATGCAATCTATGTAAAACCACAGATGAAAGATATCTCTTTCAACTGTGGTAAAACCGTCTCGTATATCCATGTAATTAATTCCCTGCACTTCCCGTGTGAAATTGGAGTGGTTGCGTCTCAAAATTTTCCTCAAGTCTATTATAAATTTACATTTATTTATGTATGTAAATTAGTTTAAACTAATTAGTGATGACTGTCATTTTGGGCAAAACCCCCCAACCCCCGCTTGTCATTCTTTGTCAGCATTCCGCGATCCCCCCCTTCCCCCTTGGATGGATGACGTAATTTGTGGATGACCCCCTAGCGTAGAGAAAGCACAATATGTGGCATGGTTTATTAAGACTGAATCTGGAACACAAACTCAAAGGAATTTTAGGACACAGTATGGAAAGACCCCACCAGGTCGAGACCAAATTGCGAAATGGCATGAACAGTTCATGACCACTGGAAGTGTTCAACCAAGGAAATCAACAGGTCGACCAAGCACTAGCAACGAGGCTGTGGATCGTGTTCGGCAGGCTTTTAAATATAGCCCTCGTAAGTCGATCAGATCAGCAGCCAGACAGCTCCAGATTCCTGGAACACTGTTCACCGTGTTTTACACAACGTCTTAAACTTTATGCTTATAAAGTTCAACTTGTGCAAGCTTTGAAACCAAGTGATAAACCACAACGCCGAGCATTTGCTGAAGAAATGTTACGACGAATTGACAATGATGAAGATTTTTTGCAGTCTGTTGTGTTTTCAGATGAGGCAACTTTTCACGTGTCTGGTAACGTCAATCGTCATAATATGCGGATTTGGATGTGAAATTCTTGAAATCGCGCGAGACAGCCCAAAGGTCAACGTGTGGTTCGCGCTTTTACATGATCGAGTTATTGGCCCATTTTTTTTTCATCGAGCCAACCATTAACTCCACATGCTTGACATGCTTGAACAATACGCATTTCCACAACTTCAGGATGGCCAAGCAAATGTTTTCTTCCAACAAGATGGTGCCCCTCCTCACTGGGCGTTAACAGTCCAAGATGCGCTTAATGCTGAATTCCCGCAGCGGTGGATTGGTCGAGATAGGTATTTGTTGTGGCCATCTCATTCATCTAATGTGACACTTCTGGACTTTTTCCTGTGGGATTTTCTTAAGGACAAAGTGCACAGCACAAAACTCAGAAGTCTGTTGGATTTGAAGTCCCGCATTGTTCTGCAGTAAGTTTGGTAGATGAGGCGCTGATGGCAAGAACATGGGCAGAGGCTTGAATATTGTTTGGATTGGTGCCCATATTGAACTTTACTAATATACCAAAAAAACTTTTTGAGTTGATAAACAAATTGTTGAAAACATTTGTCTCTGTCTGTAATAGGTTTTTTAATATTATGATTAAAATATGTCTAAAACATTTTGGAACACCCTGTATTCTTTACCCCATAGAGGTTAAAATATGGTATTCTAATGAGAAAATACAAAAATGCAGAAGTCTTCTGAGGATTGGTTTGAAAAGAAAAAGTCCCTCCCAACCAGCAAATGATATAAGGCTTTCAGTAAAAGTCATCCATTGGCCCGTAATCAGCAACTATCGAGGAAGCTGTGAACTGAGCATCATGGAGAATAGAACCCATTAATATTCTGCAAATCCTGCATGTATGTGTGTCTAATGGAAAAATATTATAGTCTGCAGATCGGATTTTGAGCTCCCGTTTCAACCAGTCTCTGCGTACGACGTCTCCAACAATTCATCCATTAGGGTTCGTTCAAGAAATACGTCATGCTGTGTTTGGAGTCTTCAACCCCGCTCCCCCATCCTTCCATGTCACATTCTGTCACATTTTCCATACCTCTCCTCTTTTAAGACGTCACATAATATACGAGGGGCGTTCAAATTTGACCTGGATTTTATTTTTCTTAAAATCAGGAAATACAAAAACACACACACAACAGTTATTTCTCAAAGAACTCTCCTTACTTCTCTACACATTTTTGCAGCGTTCTGGGAACATCTGGATATCGGCTCTGTAGAAATATTCAGGATGATGTGGAAACCACGTCAGAACAGCCTTTTTTACTTCCTCATTGCAGCCGAATCTCTGCCCACCTAAGAACTCTTTCAGTGGTCCAAAAAGGTGATAGTCGCAAGGGGAGAGATCCGGGGCGTATGCTGGATGTGGTAAGATGACCCATTTGAGTTCCGTCAGTGTATCCATAGTCAGTTTGGCTGTGTGTGGTCTGGCATTATCTTGCAGAAAACAAACACCAGTGGTAAGGAGTCCTGATCGCTTTTTCCTTAGTGCCGGCTTCAGGGACCTCCTCAATATGTCACTGTAGTAGAGTGCATTTATGCCCTTAATGTCCCGGAATACAGTGGCCAGTACTTTTGTTGCCGATGGTGTCATCTTGAATTTCTTGGCTCGTGGTTAATCAGTGTCTCGCCACTCCATACTCGCAGGCTTGCTTTCAGGAGTATGGTGATGAATCCATGTGTCGTCGGTGTTCACAGCACGTATTAGGAAGCTGTCACTTCCCTGTCATATCGCTCCAGCAGCTTGGAACAGATTTCCACCCGGGCGGTTTTGTGATCCTCGGAGAGTTGCTGAGGGACCCATCTGGTACACATCTTGTTGAATTTCAGCTTATCGTGGATGATGGTCTCCACACTGCAAGTGCTGATGTTTAGTATTGAAGCCAATTCTCGGATATGAATCTGCCTGTTGTCCCTTATCAGCTCATTTGTTCGTGCGATGATGCAATCATTGACAGTAGTTGCTGGCCTTGCCTTAAGAGGTTCTTTGGCAGTGGATTCTCGCCCTCCTTCAAAGATTTGGCACCAAGCAGAAACGGATGATCGAGATAAACATGACTCTCTTTGAAGTCTCTGATGAATTTCAGATGCTTTCACACCTTTGTTGTGGAGAAACTTGATGATTATTCGTTGTTCCACTTTGGTCGACACATCGCTGTCCGCCATTTGTTTAAACAAACAATAGGTTATCATAGCAACCAGATGAGCGGTGCTGCATTTGCATGACAGTAGTTGCCATCTCAACAATAAAAGTTTAGATTTTTACAACAATGAAATTTATAAAAAATAAAGTTCAGTTCAAATTTGTTCGCCCCTCGTAATTCATCTTCCTACAAACAAAAAATAATCTTTCGTTACTTCCAAACACAATAATCCTGTTTGAAGTAAGATTTAATTGTTGAATATGTGTAAATCAGATAAAATTTGAATAGTCTTATACAGGGTGTTTTGAATTGAGTACAGATTTTTTGGGAGATGATAGAAGAGGTCCTTAGAAGTATTTTTTGTCATATGAACATGGAGTCTCCGCAGCTCCGTTTACTTACAATACTGCATTGAACAATCAAATGACACCGGGACGCAGTGTGCGTTGGTAGGCCTAGATTATTTTATTTTTAACAATTAACAAAAGCAATCTACTGTATGACTTTTTAAAACAAATCTTTACCTACTGCTTTCCCAGAATGCGATTAGTTCATTTACATATGGACTAATCGTATTTTACAAAGGGGTTGGATACCATGGAATCTCCTTGACGAAGTTTGTCCTAAGACTTTTCAACAAACAAGCACGTGCACCTTGAAATTTCTTTGCAAACAATTACTTTAAAAGTTATTATAGTAGATTGCTTGTGTTAATTGTTAAAAATAAAATAATCTAGGCCTACCAACGCACACTGCGTCCCGGTGTCATTTGATTGTTCAATGCAGTATTGTAAGTAAACGGAGCTGCGGAGACTCCATGTTCATATGACAAAAAATACTTCTAAGGACCTCTTCTATCATCTCCCAAAAAATCTGTACTCAATTCAAAAACAATGTATATTATGAAACTAGCAATATTACCCGGCTTCTCCCTGGTGGAAAAGATGCGTTGAGTAATTTTTTTAACGATTGTTTGTTATGTTAAAAACTGAACTATGATTAACAAAGTATGAACGAAATGCAAGAAAATCAGAAACAGTCTAGAAGGCCTTCTGCAAACCTTTCGTAATGATTTTAAACCAAAAATGTTGATTTATGAACAATGGACTGGGAAGAAAAGAAAATCAAATTATATGTACAAAAGTAAATATTGGAAAAAAAGGAATAAAACAAACAATAAAACCCTCACTGAAGATCTTCTGATTTATTCTTTAATGAATTTACGCCTTAGGAAAGATAGTCCCGGCCTGCGAACTAGGTAACTGCTCCAACCAAGCCCTAAGTTCATTAAAGAGCGGTTAGCTTTCATGGCTGCAGTGGCGCAATTGGTTGGCACGTTGGTGGTCTTAGCCAAAGGTTCCTGGTTCGAATCCAGGCTGCGAAATTTTCTTTCCTATGTTTCACCATTAATTTGAACAGCTGAGGATCTTCTGATGTTACGAATTTGTTGCTGAACACGTAATAGTTGGCTGCGAGCTGACAGTTTTGTTACGTTGTACGATCGTTAAATTATATTGTTAAATTTGAGATGTAGGCAAATTCATGCAATAGAGGGGACTAAAAACGCTTCTTCCATAAATACAGCAATCCAATTGTTGACTAAAACAACGGAATTTGCGCGTGTGCACGGACCAGGGGATAAAAAGACTATGATTTTAGTGCGCCGTCTGGCCTCGCCATCTAGTGACATACTTTAAAAACTAAAGTCTATTCAACTTTTCGATAAGATAACATCGCCCTCTAGTGACATCCTTTGAAAACAATTCAACTTTTCGAAAAATAAGAATAACTTAAAAATGTGATATAAATACGATATAAAAAGTGCCTTACTTAAAGCACAGTGACAATAACTACGTACATGGAAAATTTCGTGGAGATTCGTTGAGTATTTTCTGAGTCATAAAAGGACAAACGTTCCAACGGACTCTGATTTATAATATACATGGTGATTTAGAAAGGTAGGTCAAGAATGAAATACCACGTACAGTTTGTAGCGGGGAACAATATTTTTTCTATAAACATGGGTCCGGAAATGCATCCTTACAGAGATAATGCAACTTGTACGAGGTAGGAATGGATGTGCATCTAAACATGTAAATTGGGAGAGGAGGCCCTGTGCCATGGCCACCCTGGTCTCCTGACTTGACATCTCTGGACTTCTTTTTATGGGGCCATAACAAGCAGTTGATGTATGCCACACAAGTCGACAATCCTGATGACCTTGTAGCTAAAATTGTTACAGCGTGTGGAGAAGTCAGTGATTCTCTGGACATCTTCACAAGAGTTCGCGAGAATCTCGTCCGCAGACTAAACACCTGCATCGAGGCTCAGGGTCGGCATTTTGAACACCTACTGTAATGTCATTCCTACCTCGTACAAGTTGCATTATAAAATTGGTAGAGACTTTACAACACAACAAAGGGAGAACAGAGTTTCCGACTAGTTTCGCCATTTATTCCCGGCTTTATCAAGGATACACACAAGAGGACCTAAGCCTTTATATACAGAAAATATGGTACAGAATGTGAACATGAGTGGATGAAGAAATAACAAATAGTAAATAATATAAATTGTACAGTGGCGACATTGAAAGGAGAATGGTTAGATAAGGAACCAATAACAATGAAATTATAAGGAAACCTTGAGAGAAAAATTAATTGAAATATAAAGGAAAAATGTCATAACACAAACAAAATTGAAAACGCGGACCTAGAAGAAGACTCATCCGGAGTTAACATAAACTAAGGTATTAATAAAAAATGGAAAGGAAAGTAAATGTACAAATTCACATTCTGTACCATATTTTCTGTATATAAAGGCTTATGTCCTCTTGTGTGTATCCTTGATAAAGCCGGGAATAAATGGCGAAACTAGTCGGAAACTCTGTTCTCCCTTTGTTGTGTTGTAAAGTCTCTACCAATTTTATCGATAGAAACAGCACTATGGACCCCTTACTGAAAGTTGCATTATCTCTGTAAGGATGCATTTGCGGACCCATGTTTATAAGAGAAAAGTTTGTTCCCCCTACAAACTGCATATGGTATTTCATTCTTGACCTACCTTTCTGAATCACCCAGTATATATACAGGATGTTTCAAAATTACACCACCAAACTTGGCAAAACTTTAGAGGGGATCAATGTGAACATCTTTTGTTAATAACGTTTTATTCTAAAATGACTGCGCAGTCAGCTACAGTACAAAGATTCCTCTGTTTCATCCTGCTTATTCGGAGTCCCATTAGCAAAAAGACAGTATTGCTTAATGTTTTGAATAATATTAATTTACCCACCACAGAATAATGGTTCATTCCTTTAAATCCACACATGATTAGTACAGAAAGCAATTGTAAAGTTTAGTTGTCAATTGGAAACATTGCAAGCACACATACAGACGTACTCAAATGAAGAATTGGCTGACATGCATTTCGTATATGGAGCAGCCAATGGGAATGGGAGAGCTGCAGTTAGGCTGTACCAGGAAAGATACCCCACCAGACGTGTGCCTCACTATCAGACATTCGCGAATCTGCATCGGCGACTTCGTGAAACAGGATCTTTCTCCAGGAACATGGGCAACGCAGGACGACCACGTAACAGGAACGTAGCGCTATAATACGAGATTCTGCAACAATTTCCTGATAACCCAACAACCTGGGTGTGAACCACACTTATGTTACGAGAATTTGCTGTATCCATTCCACCGGCAAAAGGTCCAATCATTGAAGATAACTGACTACCCCCCTCGTGAAGCATTTGCAACGTGGTATTTAGCACAAAATCACACGGACCCTACATTCACAGATGAAGCCATGTTTACACGAGAGGGAATGTTTAATTCACACAATGCACACCTGTGGGCCCATGAGAATCCACACGCACGTTTTCTCCATGCATATCAACAGCGCTACAGTATTAACGTTTGATATGGAATTGTGCATGAACAATTGATTGGCCTATACATGATGCCCACTTCCTTAACTGGGCATACGTACAACATGTTTCTTCAGCATGTGTTACCATAACTTTGGAAGACATACCACTGAGAGTTCGCCGAGACATATGATACCAGCATGATGGGACACCACCCCATTTCTCCCGGGAAGTACGTGATTACCTTGATGCAAGATTACCAAACAAATGGATCGGTCGTAGAGGTCCTACTAACTGGCCACCCAGGTCACTGACCTCGCATGTCTGGACTACTTCCTCTGGGGACATATGAAAAGTGTGGTGTTTGAAACTCCTGTTGAGTCACAGGAAGATCTTGTGGCACATGTGGTGGCTGCTGCAGCGATGGTAAACGAGATGCCTGAGGTGTTTCAGCGCATCAATCGTTCCATGCTACGACGATGTGAGACTTGCATTGAAACAGGTGGTCGACATTTCGAGCACATTATGTAGTAATAAGACATTACTGACTTGTCTAATTAATGTTCTTTGTAATGATGTGAATAAACGTGTTATAGGTTAACAGTGTTTCCGTTCATGTTAATTAATTGAATCCACGTACTGCAGTTGACTGCAGAATCATTTTAGAATAAAACGTTATTAACAAAAGATGTTCAAATTGATCCCCTCTAGAGTTTTGCCAAGTTTGGTGGTGTAATTTTGAAACACCCTGT
The DNA here is from genome assembly GCA_023313115.1 of Rhysida immarginata. Classification (NCBI taxonomy): domain Eukaryota; kingdom Metazoa; phylum Arthropoda; class Chilopoda; order Scolopendromorpha; family Scolopendridae; genus Rhysida; species Rhysida immarginata. The sequence continues at coordinate 654,341 of JAHWFO010101150.1, read as the reverse complement.
CAATTTTAAGCTGCCTTTTTAAGCCTAAATTTTGGACTCAACTTCGATAGAAATTTAGTCAGTTATTGATAAATCAATTTTCTATTTTCACTGTAATTGTAAAACTTTTATTTGTAAAACCTTTTTCATGTTGAAGATTAGATTTTAAAAAGAATTATTTAAAAATTATTTATTGATAACTTATTCTAGTTTTCTGAGTGTTCAGTAATGGTCAGGGCTCAAGATCCGATCTGCAGATTATAGTTTTGAGAAGTTTCACAGTATCTGAAATGTTTGATGTGAAAAAAACAGCCTATTGTGATTTTATATTGTGTTATTTTTTAACATTATTTATCAAATTCTCCATATAGAAGGTCTTAAATTTGGTCTTTTCAGAAAAATACAGTATTCTGAGTAACATATTATAATCATTATAAATATCATATCAGAATTTAGCGTGTAACCCCTTAACCGAAATCCTTGGAGACAGCTGTGTTTTGTGGTTTTCGAGATTTTTCGGATTTCGTATTGAAAGCTAGCTCCCCAACGCGACTCATAGTTCCGACATCATATTCTTCAGTAAAACGCCGATACACCATGATCAAGTTTCTGCGATAATTTCACTTTCTCCGTTATTGATAACGATAAACTCTTCTCATTGTTATCCATCTGCATTTCTATTTGACATTTGCTCATATGCAAAAAAAAACGATAGAAATAACGACCAGTACTATAACAGCAATGTATGTTCAAGGTTAACGATCGCTGAATCACAACTGACATTGAACGCAAGTAGTGCGACGATATAACAGTATCCCGGATGCCTTCATGCTTTGAACTGTTTTTGCGTATCATCTCTGCTTTATCATATTTTTATAACTTATTTATTAAGGAATTTGTGCGGGGGGAAATCACGAAAGTTTTCGAAAAACTCCGGCTACGGGTGGCCATGATTCTACCACAAGGCTGCTGTAGCAGATGTTCGCTGGAACGGGGCTTTCGTGGTTTTTTTCCAATGGAGATGCTGGCCTAGCTGCAATGCCTCCTTCAAGGGTGTCCCAAACATTTTCAATGAGTTTTAAGTCCGGTATGTTTGCTGGTCACTCCATAGGCTCGATACCCTCTTCTTCAATCACGACGTCCACGAGGCGAATTCTCCGTGTCGTCGTGCGTTATCGTCCATTTAAATGAAATCATCCCCGATTATCGGCGATAGCTACAGCATATGGTCTGACAATAGGTCTAAGAATCTCGTCCCTGTACCTCTGAGCCGTCAGAATGCCGTTCTGGATAATGTATAGTTCAGTAAGCCCACCATTGCTATTCCTGTCCAGATCATCAATCCACCTCTGCCGTACTGAGCTTTATCCTGCACAAAACGTGGGTTATATCGTGTTTCGACTTCCTTCCAGATCAGTATTCGTCGATTGTCTGACTGTAGACTGAATTTCGACTCATCCGTGAACAGAACTCGACTCTTTTCGACAGCCCCAGTCGCGATGCTTTTCCGCGTAGATTCTTCGTCCCTGCGGCGCTCTGCAGTTAAAGGCCACCCCAATGAAGGCGACTGCGGACCGTTTGTGTCGATACTCTGCGTTATGTTGCCTGGGCGAGCTGGCATTGAAGGTGGGTAATAGTTTATCGCCTCTCCGGGCTGTTAGCAATAGGTAACGTCGTCACGTACAATTGTCACTGATGAGCGACCTTGTCCTGACCTTCATCTAACACTTCCAGTCTCATGGAAACCATTCCACAAACGATAAGCTTCACTTCGTGACACTCCAATGGCGTCAGCTATTGTCCGTTGAGGTTGGCCTGCTTCCAATATCTCTCCACGCCACAGATGCCAAAATTGATGGGCCATCCTTTCATGATTCAGAAATAGCTTTCATCGATTAACGGAAAATTCTAACCACGCGAATTTTAGAGAGCCACGAACTTCACTACACCAAGGGAGGCGCCATTGACGATGACGGAGGCCGATTCCATACCTGCGTAAGATTTGGAGACGAGTTTTTGATGTTTAATTCTTTTATTGATGATGATCACAGCGCCACCAAAAACACATCTTGCAATATTTGGAGTCATACGATCATTACGGTACACACAATAACGAGGTAGCTTGAAGTCCTAGCTTGGCATGAGGTGTGTTTCACACAGGAAACTAACGTCCATTTTTTTCTTAATCAGATAGTTGTGAAACTCTATACGCTTACGGGGAAATTCTCCTAGCGTTCCAAATCACGCACCTAAGTACACCTTTGTTAATCACAGTATAACATCATGCAGCCATATTGTAAATTAGTTGGTCGTAAGGAGCCCACTCAACTTTAGCTAACTTTTGCCTAGATCAGCATACAGATGACATATACGAGCCTCGTACGTCCAGTTTATTTCTACTTACATTGTAAGTCTTTAATGTTGAGGCCTTTTTCCTTCGACTTAGACGCTGCAACTGCAAAGTTTTGTCCGCAGTCACTTTGGAGCTAAACATCCTTTTAAACTGGGGTATTTAGTATATTTCGTGGGGCCTTGTCTTTTAATCTTGGGGCAGTCTCTTGACTCTCTGTGCATTTGTTGCAACGAGGATACTCCGTGCAGCCCATGGATACGTGTCAGAAGCGCAGGTTGTTGTAACACTGTAGTGGTTTCTTGTTTTCTCGAAAGACTTCTACCAGTACTGCAAGTGGACTGATACGAGTGGCGCTCTTCAACGACCCGTTGTGTTCGGTGTTGGGGAGAAGAACCAAAACCATCGACGAATCAATGGATCCTTTGGCTTGCCTTAAATCTGATTATATTTTCCGGGAAGTAGTTGCTCTCTTTTAGGTCTCCTTGAAAGTCACCCAGATCATACGTTACATCCACACTGCGAATCACGTACTTCAACACATTCTGAATTTTTAAGACATTGTCAGACTTAATTCTAGATACTAACCTGTTGTGTGTTTCTTGGTCTTCACATTTAACTTTGAGGTTTTAACTCTGCCTGTGTGAATTATGATCTTTTCCACTGGAACATGCTTCTCGAACTCAGTTAAAATCGTTCTAAAAGGCACGCCATGAGTCCGCACGACAATTGACGAAACATAGGAGCTTTTGGTTAGCAGCGACTTTGTCCATTTTTCGGGTTCTTCCTTCTGAAAGCGCTGACGACTTCTTCGTTTGCACTAGTCTGCAAGTTTCAATCCTCATCTCCCTTCTAAGGTTTTTGTTACAAACAACGGTCCAGGCACTATTTTTCACTTCCGCTTCACTTCCGTCGGAGTGATTTCTTTTACAACCACCGTTTGTCGAACAGTCACGATCATCAATTACTTCCGTGGATTCCACATTGTTAGCAGAGGAAATAAATTGAAAAACATTTCTTATCTCATTGTCTTCCATGGAATTTCCTGCCTTCGGAGTACCGGAACATTTCTCAAAGGCTTCTTTAAGTTCACTTATCTTGTTAATAACATCTGTGCGAGAGTTTTGAATTTCTATGTTGATACCATTGAACTTCTCAAATCTTATATGTAAGGATTCGACCTTGGCCTCCAGTGCACTATACTTAGTGTTTATTTCATCCCGGAGAGATTCTAGCATTTCATTAAACACCAGGTCGAATGCAACAAGCCTAACATCCAAGCAGGCATCCCCGTAGGCTTTTTACCATCCAAATAAGACCCAGTTTTACCATCGGCCACTTGCAAAGACTTTTTAGCCGACTTCAGCATGGTTAGTTTGGACGAAGCCATTATAATCCTAAAACAGACGTACACAGAACCTCGCAGCTAAGTGTATGCTAAACAGCAATCCTAAGAAGCACGCACCTAGCTTTAAGAACAAAGTCGGAAAATTAATTCTACGCCAGGGTTCCACTTGTGAAATACCAGGAGAATAATAGGTGGAATGAGAAACGTCCTTAGTCAGGTTTACAAGAAAATCAATCTCAACGCCAGAGACCAGCACAAAAAATAAATAGGGAAGGTTAATCTCGCCCTGAAAAGGGCGCACCAGCAATGATGAGATGAGAGCAAAGAGCTCAACCTAATAAGTGAGTGGATACCAGTGGATATATGACGTGATTTTGTCAACGAAATGCAAATGCCAAGGATTAATAAGTTGTATTTACGTAAAAAAATGGCCAATTAAAGCAGGGATTGCAAAAGCTATATAAAATACTAGCAGAAGACCCGGCGTTGCCCGGGATAATTATACTTGTAGGTAAACAGAACAATCTCAAGAAGTTAAATTATAACACCAAATTGGTAAAATGATAACTCAATGAATACAACACAGAGCGAAGGAACTATCCATTCTATGAAAAATGCGAAAACAGGAATTCTAAGTGATATACCCTGGTTATTTGCCCTTTATTTACCTCTTGTTGACTTGCCTCAGATTAAAATGATATCCAGCTTCACCACCGGGGAACATCACTGGAGACTTTAGACCAAAGTTTTTCTTGCCCTTGACGTAGAAGTCTTATACCCTCTTGCTCTAGTCGAAACTCCCGTTATTCAGATGTTTCCAATGCCCGTATAGATTTTTCTGTTTTAGCTGCAAAGTTTCTCTGGCAAATACTCTTCTTTCTCTTTCCTTTCCAGACACATAAATTTTTGCCAGTCATCTGGACGTTTGATAGGCAACTCAAGAGAGACACGTGTGACTCCTTTCCCTCCTCAATAGACGCTGCCTTATGTATGTCCTGTCACTGGATCGTCATTTTATGCTCATTATTACTAATTCTGTAAACAAACATTCAATCATCGCATTATCAGCATCTCAGCTTCCAAAATATTCAGTCACACAGAACTAATGTATTTTTATGAAATGTTTGGATCTGCTATGCTACCACATAAGCTAGGTGATAACCCCGGCGTTGTTCTGACTCTTTGTTTTTTGATTAAATTTTGAAATATCTTAAAAATGAACACATGAAAACGCTTAGAATTAATACAGTAAAAATTCTAAATAAAAATTCGAAAAAAATTTTTTTTAAAGGCTCACAATGGATGGACCTCTCCAAGTATGCCACTGCTAGTCTAAATAATTTCTTAATCACGTAATCTTACTTTAGATGTGCACTTGATGTTGTTGCAATTCCCACTCTTCTCTCAATGTCTTGAAGCAAACCTTGGACATTCTTCACTTTGTGTAGTCTAACGGTCGCCGATTCTTCTATTTACATGCTCACCATTTGCTCCGTACAGCACGGAGCTAAAGGAGTGCTTCCTCTGTCGTCTTTCCACTCTTTCTCAATATTCTTCTAACTCTCCATTATCTCCAGTTACTGATCCTTTTTAAAGATTTTCAAGAAGTTAAAGAACTCTCTTTCCTAAGAAAGGCCTGAATAACAGGAATTCTATGCATTGTTACAAATTGAAACTTATCTATATTGCATAAACTTTGCCTTGCATTGTTGGTCTTGAGATATTTCTCATTAATATGCCCCGCCATCCTCATGAATACCGGTTTATTATCGACAGTTATTATTTTTTCGAAATCTGAGGTACACAGTGACCTTCCTCATGCTTTGAAGGTCAAGTATGCAAAATTTTATCAAGATCGGAATAAAACTGTAGAATTGTATTAAATACACACAACATTGGGAGAGGATGATAGAGGGATCAAATCTAAGCAACATTTCCCTGTTTCATTTTTTCTCTGGGTATTGTTTTTGAGATAAAAAATGTTGGACGTCGCGTAGAATTAATTTGCCTCTCAACCCGTGCTTTTGGAACACGTCAAAATTATTCTCAATCATGTACGTATTAAAAATAGCAAAAACAAATTGCATACAGTACAATAATGTGACTTGTTTTATATGAACCATGCAAATGTTTTACAATAAGTGTTCAAATTGACTCCCTCTGGCATGAATACATGCTTCACAACGTCGCCGCATGAACTGTCGTAAAAAGTTCAAACGTTCCTGGTTCTTCGCGAATCTGGTCCGCAGCTACGGCGATTCTGGCTACCAGCTCTTCATCGAATCCCACTGGTGTCTCGTATATGTCTGGCTTGTCTTTAAGTGTCCCCACAGAATCCAAACATCTGTTTCCTGCAGGTAGGATTTCAACATTTATTATCTCAAAAACAATGCCCCAGAGAAAAAATTGAAAGAGATAAATGTTGCTTCATCAATTGGACTCACTGGTGAAGGAATTATGAATTCCGAAATGTACATCTGAGTCCAAAAAATATCTTTGTGGATTTGTGTTTTCCTTTTATTCCGAAATTGTAGGTAAATGTTGCTTAGATTTGATCCCTCGATCCCTCTATCACCCCCCCCCCTCCCAAGTTTGTACACGTTATTCGAGAACACCTTGTATATCGAGTCCACCAAAAAATATATACACACTTCAGCAAAGGAAAAAATAACTATATAAAAGTTGTAACATTAAATTCATACAGGCGTCAGGCGATGAATATAAGTCCTCTTGACTTCTACAATTACGACAGCTGTTCAAAGTGATTATCATCAGCGTTGAGATATTTTTGAATACGGCGAAGAGTTGCTCCTATCCATTTCCTAGCAACCTCTTATCAGTAATCTCCTATGTCTAGCTGACAATTGTGGTCTTCTTTTATCAAGATCGTCTTCATTCAATACATGTAATAATATTGGGGTGTAAGCTTTCGATTTTGCTGTTACGGAAAAAATTATAGATGATATCGCAAAAGTCTTCATTAAACAAAGCAAATAACGAAGTCACAAATCTGATTCAGATAAAAAATACAAGATACAATGTATTCACGTGCGAAAGACTTGCAGTCATTGTTGATTCTGCTTCACGGAACAATCGCAAAAATCTTCATTAACAAAGCAAATGTCACAGTTTTTTAAGGATGGAAAAATTCCCAATCAGCTCCAGGTAAATTGAATTTTAAAACTAAACTATAATGGAAAGGATGAAAGAAAAAATAAAATCCCTTTTTAGCGAGCACCTAGAAGCCAAGAGAAATTTACTTGACAAATTTCAAGTTTGTAGGCTTTATAGTTCTGGAGATTTCGTGATGAATGAGTGAATGAATGAATGAATGAGTGTATACATTTTTCGCTCTTTCTTTTGTATAATAGTATAGATTACAAAGCAGCCAACAAGGGGAGGTTGGACAAATTGACAAATGAGAAATCAAGGGACAAAAAAGGCAATTAAATTAAAGACGTAAGTAAAAAATAAATTAGGTTACACTATCGTTACCAGTCAATTTAAATAATTTTGAATCTCCATCCAAATTCAATAGTAGGTTGGCATCTTTATTCCTGATTTATAATATCTCAAAAGCATGTAGCCGTCTGTTGTCATTGACGTGTCGTTTTTTGAGAAATCGTGTCCAGTTTCTAATGCATGTCCGAAACGGGTGTGGGCCAAGTGCTCTTTTATTTGCTTTTATTGTAGTTTCTTTTTGTTTTTTGACTCTTTTGAAGTTAAATAAATTGTATACATTCTATCACAAAATATAAGATCAGATAGAAATTGAATATGATTTTAATTTTCATCTATTGTAAAGTATTAGTGACAGAACATAGATGTTGTTTATGAACAAATAACCTGTTTATTCATTACTATCTAGTCAAACAACCAAACAAATAAAATTGCACTGTTTCAAAGTTTTAAGACCGCAACACGGTTTACCTTTTTGCGAATGGAATTATGCCCACATAATTTAAAGTTGCATATTTTTAACTTTAGATCCAACCAACAGAGACGTAGCGTTTGAGTTAGTGAAAAAATTGTAACATCACAACAATGTCCAGGGGCACCTATCTGTCAGAGATTAAAATACGCCGAATCGATCGCTTGCATGGATCTGGGAAGTCAGAGAAAGAAATTTCCACCTTGGTTAGTCGTTCCAAGACTGCAGTTCATAATGTCCTGTCAAAAGACGAGTATTCTGGCACAGCAAAACACCGAGGCCACAAGAAATCCCTCACTGCCCGAGATGAACGATATATCTTTTATCTTGCAACAAACCAACAAATGTCTATACGTCAAATTGCTGTTGGGACAGCAAGCCAGTCACTCAACAGTTTGGAGAAGCCTACAATCAAATCATTTGGTTGTCCGATAGAACATTTTCTTGGAAATATTTAAGAATGATCAGTAACTGGAGATGATGGAGAGTTAGCAGTCTATTGAGGAAGAGTGGAAAGATGACAGAGGACGCAGTCCCTTCGTTCGAGCTACAGTTGACGACATGAACTCAACTCTTCAAACCAACAACCAGATGGTGTTATGTTCTATAATAATCTTTCGAAGGATTATAACAATAATTGATATCTATCGAAAGGCCAGAGAAGAAATGAATGAGTATTGGGCAGAGATGACAAAAAGTTATCCGGGCATCGGAAACATCTGAACAACTGCTTCGTCTATAGATGGAAATTGTAGAATTACTGAACACAAATTTATTATTTAACTTCATGAGGTTGTTCTGTTTAACCTACAACTGTAATTTTCTCGGGCAACGTTGGGTGCCTCTGCTAGTCTTTTATAAGTGGCTTTGCTACTGCATAGCCATATCTCAATATCCCTGAGGAATTTATGAACACGTTTTATTAACACAGATTTTCTTCTAAGTTTTATTTTTTTTTTTAATTTTATTATATTTCATAATCGCAATTCTCGCTGTTATTTAGAAAACACAACAAAATCTTACTCATTTATTTGTAATTCTAAACAGCTTTAGTTTTCCATTTTATTAGAAGGAATCTTCGAGTAAAGATTACTGTAAAGTATTTTTTAAAATACATGTACTCGTGCGCTTCAAAAAAATGGAATATTCAGCTGGGTAGTGACCGTATTAAGTGTGAATAAATTGGTCAAATGAAACAAAAATTTTATTTCTGAACGTATACTGGATAAAGTTTAATTCTATATAAAAAGTAAAACAATTCATCAAAACTCAACAAAGTTATGAGATGTTTCATCACTTCAAAATAATGGAATATTGACTGCACCGCGTCAAAATAATGGAATATTCCGATTTACATAGTCGGGAATGGGATCTCCCATTTGGTTTTCTAAGCTTCAATATTTTTTGTTACTTTCTACTATTATTCACATACTTCCTCGGCTGCTAAAGAATTACAATTCACTATCTATTGAGAAATGCCACCCAAAAAGGATCTGTCATTATTCCAGCGTAAGCTGATACTCCAATTTCACAAATCAGGTCGCAAACGAAGTAATATTGCTGAAACAGTACATTGCTCACAAAGTGCTGTTTCCAAAGTTTTGAAAAAACAAATTGCGCAAAATTGTATCTAATAATCGATTCAAATCATCAAAAGTTATTAACACAATGTGGCGTAAGGATGGAACTGATGTATCCCTAAGTACAACACTCCGCCGCATATCTGAATTTGGAATGAACAACTGTGTGCCAACAAGACACCTATGTTGAAAAACTCAACGCAAAGCACGACTCAAGTGGTGTAAAGGTCATGTCAATTGGACTCCTGAGAACTTCAGCGATGAATCTCGATTCTGTCTGCGTTCGTGACTAAGGAGTCAGAGTATGGCGAACTAAAGAAGAGGCACACTATCCCTGCACAATGGACAAAAAACGTCAAGTTTTCAAGCAGCAGCTTCGTGTGGTGCTGCATGAGCTCCATGGGTTCGAGAGAGTTTGGTTTGAGAGCGGTTCTTGTCTCATCATCCGAAAATTTATATGAAAACAGACTTTTTCTTTCAGCAAGATAACGCCTTAGCTCACATATTGCGCTCAACTAAGAACTGGCTAAGGGACAGAAGATTCACGCAAAGCCTCCAACTCCCCAGACCTGAACTCCATAGAAAGTCTGTAGAAAATCATGAAATGCAAACTGGCAAACGATAATCACTCACAATTCAAGAACTGAAACAGAAAGTTTCGACTGAACACTGATGTCGACAAATGATTAATTCTCTTCCAAAACGAATTCGCGCTGTCATTGATGCCAATGGCGTCCCTACCAAGTATTAGTGTTAGTTTGATAGTTTTGCTCTTTGTTATATTCTTTTTTTATTATGTGTATTAATATTCCATTATTTTGACGCAGTGCTGTCAGTATTCCGTTATTTTGAAGTGATAAAAAATCTCATAACTTTGTTGACTTTTGATGAATTGTTTTACTTGTTGTATAGAATTAAACTTTATCCATTATACGTTTAGAAATATAATTTTCATTTCATTTGACCAATTTAATCCACTTAATATGATACTATTTTACAACACGGATCACTACACAGCTGAATATTCCATTTTTTTGAAGCGCACGAGTACATATATTTATTTTTTCCATTCAAGTAGAGAGGACATCATTAAAGCGCAATTTATGGCGCAGCATGAATGCTAATAGATAAAAATTTCATGGTCTGTACGAGCTTGAAAATATTTTCTAAAATAATAATCTAGTAATGATGTCAAGTATTTTCTTCTTAGAGGAAAAAGCGATAGAAGAAAAGGGAGAAAGTGAAAACGGTTCAGAAAATAAAAACGATACGAAAAACCTCCAGAAATCAACGATGTGTGAAACTAAACCTTCCGATTGTGCTGAATTATTCAATACAGGTTTGGCCAGGCGTTTGTATTTTTATATAAACTTTAAGGTATGCGTTAATTACCAATTTTTAAAGAACATTTTTACTCTCTCCAGGTGTAAACGCATCTGGAATATATTCTATTGAAGTTCCGTTTAATTCCTTTTCCACCCAACTTATTAGTGTTTATTGCGATATGGAAACTGATGGAGGCGGCTGGACAGTAAATTTTGATTTTCTATTAGTAAACAACAGTACTTTAAACTAGACAAGAAAGACATACATTACATAAATTTTGTGTATTTTTGAATGTAGGTTTTCCAAAGAAGAGGACCATATACACCCCACGTCAATTTCACTCAGAACTGGAATGAATACGCCAAAGGATTCGGTGACCTTTACAAAGAATTCTGGCTGGGTAAGTTGATCATGCACATATTTGCGATTTTTTTTCAAGTGAATGACATTTTTAGGATGAGACAAGGTATAAATCATTACTAGGTAAAATTCCGTGTATATCAAACCGTGAGGCACTGTCACGGGTGAATGAGTGAAAACAAAAAGTCATTATATAAAGTAAATTATAGAAAAATACAAAGTACAGGTGTGTTATTTAACATATCATGACGAAACTTTATAAGTACGATATGCTACCCAAAATATCCGAGAATTTTAATATTCCGCCCAAACCAAAAAACAGAACGAAGTTCTGTCACTACGTGCCTCTTGGTGCGCCTTTCAGCTGCTGCTCTTTCGAGTTTCGTAATCGTAGGCGCATTTCTTTGTGATTTATTGCGGTTTCTGTTGGTACGTGTTCTTGTGCTTCTGTGAATTTTCAAATTGTTCGACCTGGTCAGACTGTCAACAGGAAATCTTACTGCGAAGTTTTGAACAGACTGAGGAAAAATTTCGCGCAAACAGCCCGAATTGTGGAAAAACAAAGACTGGTTGTTCCACCATGACAATGCGCCTGCACACATCTTGCTGGTGGAAAAGAATTCCTGGCAAAAAAAACAGTATGGCAACGGTCCCCCACCCTCCCCACTCTCCTGTCCTAGCCCCCTGCGATTTCTGTCTCTTCCCTAAATAAAAGGGCGACGTTTTGACTCCATTAAAGATTTCCAAGTGGAATCGCAACAGTTCTTGAACACCCTACAGGCTTCTTACTTCCAGGAGCGCTTCCAAAAAGGAGAAAATCGCTCGGATCGTTGCATACGTGCCGGAGGTTACTACTTTGAAGATGATATCAGAAATTAGGGTGTAAGGAACATTTTCTGCTTTTTTACAAGAAAATTCTCCAAAATTTTGGGTAGCACCTCGTACATAGAGCAACTCATTCAGAAATTTTCCCCTTGTTACGGGTACTCGAAGTGCCCCTTTAGTGACTCTACATATATAAAATCTGTAATCGAGTTTATCCCATACTGAATGAAGCATGTCCCACTCTCAATTAGAGCAAAATATAGGTAATATGAGCCAGATAATGGCAGATCAGCCGGTAATACCAGCATAAACATTAAATTCTTTAAATACCCCTATAAAAAGATGTCACAAGGGGTTAAGTCAGGAAAGCGTGGAGGCTATGTGTCATGTTGTTCGGATGCGGAAGCTTTAGTAATCGAATTTTATTTTTCCCGCAAAGAATCATTGAAAGCCCACGGTGGGGGGGGCTTAATAAATGTAGATTCGAAGCGTCATAGGGAAAATACCAAGTCGGCGACGAATCACATAAAGCGAGCAGCTTAGCTTGGCTCTTGGTCAGGGCCAGCAGGAATACCTCAGCGACCAGAATGGAATGGTCTTGAAGCCTCAAAATTCAGACTGCTGTAGATAGTAAAACCAATCGAAAAAGGTTATTGACTTTTTAGTGCATTCAAACACTGTATAATTCACTGACTCGTGAATGTGAATATATAAAAACTCTTGTTTTTGACTTTTGGTGGAGGGTGACCCCCTCCCCTCCGATAGCCCCCCCCCCCCCGAACTTTTTATGACTTTTGATTTCCACCTAGTTTTGATGATGGCTGATGAGCCGTATACCATCAGTGCTTTCATGAAGGGGTTATATGTAATGAACGGCATCCCCCCTGTTCTTCCGTCTGACCATCTCGCAGTTTCTGTGCTACAGAAATTATCATCGACCGGGTCTAGGATGCTCTGTAGGCAGCGAAATGTGGCATACGGAATAATGTCTGTCGACAAAATCAAGGTTGGACACACCACCGTCCACTTGTTTCATGCAAACCTTGGGCATCTGACCGTCCATGTCCGGGGTGCTTCGCCATTCATGCCTAAAGCATATCAAAAGAATTTCATGTCCGATTATGGGGAAGTGCTTAGAGCATGCAGACACTCCCCGTCTTCAGAACTGTGATATTCTCTTGGATATCAGGCTTGAGCGAGATATTACTGTTTCTCTTGTATGTATGGAGAACGTGTCTTTATTCATTACAAGGGAATGAGGCAGTGGTGCTGGTACTGCAAAAAGTCTCCGTCAGGAAGAAGGTACTACAACTCACTTCAGGAAGTACCGTCCTCTCTTTGAGAAAGTGTAAAACTTGTTCTCGCTATACGTTTTGCGCTTTTGCTTTGAGGAAAAACTATTGTTGCCCAGAGAGGACTTAAGCATCACCCAGCAGCCCCAACGTCACTGCCCAGAGGAATATCATCCCAGCAACCATCGATGACGTCATCACCGAGGCCGCTAGTGACTCAAAGAAAATGCCATCTTCGCCGCCACCTCGAAGGATGAGAGTGGAATCATCTCCATCCCCGCCACCTCTTCCAGATGAGTCAAAGGAGTATAGATGAAGGAAGGATGCCACTTTTCCACAAAAGAATTTTAATAATCTTCATAAATGTATACATTTCAACTACCAGGTAGTCATCATCAGTATGAGTCGAGGTAACAAACAAGGAGAATGTTTATATAGGAGTAAGAAGCCAATAGGGCGCAAAAGAAATTGCCACTCAAGAGTGGTTGGTCCAACTTAGCGGACCTAGGAGAGAGCTCTACAGAGTTTTAACAGAAAATACAGAAGATAAATAAAAAAAAAAAAAACAAAAGAAGGGGAAAAAGAGAAAAGGGGGCCAAGATAACCGTTATTTAGCATGGGCTAACAATGTGTCCCATCGTGATAGATCGAGAGGTCCAGCATCATGATTCAGGAGTTTTTGTTCTTCGCACTTCATAATCTCCAGGGACTCCAAGAAATTAAGTCTTTTGTAGTCATCAGCCACATGTAGAATGTTGAAGTTTTCTGTCTTCATAACGTGTCCAGTATTTATTATATGTTCAGCATAAGCTGATTTTTCTGGTCTATGGTTTCTTACGTAGTCAAAATGTTCCTTTATTCTGGTTTCAATTCTTCTGCGGGTTTGTCCGATATATTTGTGGCCACAAGTGCCACACGTGATTTCGTATATCCCGGATTTCTCTGTTGTCTGGATTTTATCCTTGGTATTGCCTAAGAGTCTTCTCAACGTTTGGCTACTTCTGTAAGCCACGTGAAGACCAAACAATCCTATGATTTTCTCCAGGCCTCTAGTTAACCTCCTGTTATATGGTAGGCAAAAATATTTCTTCCTGTCCCGAGTTCCGTGAGTAAGGGTTGTGGCTTCCGTAAGTTTCAACATGAAGTTATGCCTCTTAATTAATTTATCAACGGTTTCATTATTGAAACCATTGGCAGCAGCAGCTTCTTTGATCAGGCGGAATTCCATGTTCCTTTTCTCTCGCGTCATAGGGATGTTCAATGCTCGGTGAATCATGTGGTTATACGCAGCCAGCTTGTGGCCAAAACAGTGGTTGGAATTGCTGTGGATATAGGCTGGTACGTAGTTAGGCTTCCTGTAGATACTGAAGGCAAGTTTACTTCCCTCTCTATGCACCAGCAGATCCAAGAAAGTTAATCCGTTTTCAAGTTATCGTGCAAACGGAGGACGGCCGGCCGGATAAACGTACAGACCAAGGGCGCATTCTTATAAGTAGCTTTTATGCTAAAGCTCCTAATAAAGAAATTAAACTGGAGCTGACTCAATGCCCACTCGTATTTTCAAATTAATTCAGAAAAATACTGAGTATCTGGCTTTATAATTTTGGACAATAATTTTTCTTATGAATTGCAATTGTTGAGTTAATTTTTATTGTATAATTATTTTGATTTTTTTTGGATATGTATATTTCTTTTGTTATCACAAGTTAGTGATTAAAGGGGTTTTATGTTTTGTTGTGTACACAATGTTTGTTTTAAAATAATGTCTGTAGCTTTGTATACTGTTTGGACACGTAAGGTTGCTACTATCCTTTTTTCTTGTTAATCGGTTATTCCACACAGGCTCTAGATCTTACGGTTTTAACAATAATTGTTAAGTAAGAACTCAAGCATGCATCAACAATACAGACCTAAAGGTGCGTTCCTATAGCTTGCTAGAGCTTTAAAGCGAAGCTTGAGCTTTGAAGCAAATTCTACTCGCTAGAAAAAATGTAGCAGTTGATTCAAGCTTTTAAAGCAAAGCTGGCGTTGAAGGTATCCAAAAAAAAAGAAAAGCTGGCTAATGTGTCTCGCGAGAAATCGTAGGCAGGAATTCCAAAAAACATGGCGCCTTCAATGCACGAAAACGTTAGTGGTTACAGAAAAGGAGTTTAATTTTAAGAAGCTATTGATTTCTGAAATTTGTATGGCTTATGATATCCCAACTCTCCATATGATCATCGACTATGCTAAGTTAAAGGAATTATACCTAGCCCTTACTAATGATCAACATCCGTCTCACTTTGTTAGAACTTGGCTGTTGGACTCGGATCGAGATCGACAAACACAGAGATATAAGCTCTCGCCGACTGTTATTATATCTAGGCTCCTTGAGCAGTTCTTTCCTTATAATGCCATCTCCCTATAGAATGAGCTGTCGTTTAATATAAAGAATCAAATAATTAATTGTACGTTGAAGCCTTGCACGAATTATAAGAAGCATGTTTATAATTTGTTTCAGCAAGTGATACATGGGAATTAGGTTTATCTTTAATCCATTACGTATCCCGTTGTGGGGTGCAAATTTTATAATAATAATAATAATAATAATTAATAATAATAATAATAATAATAATAATAATAATTAATCTAAAAAGTGTTTTGTATAAAAAGGATAAAATATTTCTAATTTAGCAAAACGTGTTATTTATTTTTATTTTCGATGACACTACAAAAAAGGAATAAATAAATAAAATAAAACAAAACCAACTAAATTTAAATGAACAGACCTATTAATTAAATAAATAAACTTAAGTAATAAATAAATTAAAATGATACACAAATTAATAAAAAGACTAGTAAAATATCAATTAAATAAATATAATCTATATATATAATTTCGTTGTATGTCCGGATGTATGTATGTCCAATTCTCTTTCCAGAGCTTTCTGAAGCCGTCTGATATCGCAGAAAGCTGAAATTTGGCATAGTTAAAGTATTTTTGCTCCGT
Organism: Rhysida immarginata; assembly: GCA_023313115.1. NCBI lineage: Eukaryota > Metazoa > Arthropoda > Chilopoda > Scolopendromorpha > Scolopendridae > Rhysida > Rhysida immarginata. The sequence continues at coordinate 638,361 of JAHWFO010101150.1, read as the reverse complement.
TGGTGCAGGACGGAGCCAGATTTT
>JAHWFO010101150.1:551679-618337 GCA_023313115.1 Rhysida immarginata | reverse complement strand
CGTGGCAGTCATAATTCAGTGACTCGACTCTGTATAATAAATGAATAGAATAAAATAAATTAAAATAAAATTATAATAAAATAAAAAAATATAAAATAAACTCAATCAAATGTAATAAAATAAATAAACAAATAAATAATAAATAAAATTAAATATATTAATAAAATAATAAATAAATAAATTAAATTAAATAAAAAAATAAAAGAAAGAAATAATGAATAAATTATTAATAAAATTTTTTAAAACAATACTATAATACTCCAAGAAGAAATAATATTAAAATGAAGATATTCTTCTCATGAATACAAATCGTGGAATTCTTCTTTCCTTTTTCTCCTTTATATTCACACAATAATAGCGACTCCTGTGTACACATCCATTGCAGTCATCAGGGAAAGATGTGTAGTACGCATGTGCTTTGGTCATTTCCAAGCAGCAAGTTGCTTTAAAATCAAACTGAGCTAGATATACGCTTGAAGCGAAAAGCAGCTTGAAAATCCTTTCTTCAAGCAACTAGCGCATATAAGCTTGGTGTTTAGGATAGCTTGAGCTTGAAAAATCACACGCAAAACGCTTAAAGCTTCAAGCTTCACGCAAAAAAGCGAGCTATGGGAACGCACCTTTATTGCAGAGCAGAGTGACGGATGAAGAAATCAAGAAAAACTTCAACATTATCATAAAAAAAGCAGTCCAAAATGAGTGAAAATGATGATCAAGAAAAAAGGATACCATATTATATTTTAAAAGTTGTAAATTTTGTATCAATAAAAAAGTTATAATAATTTTGGACACCTCTGTATTCATGGAGTGTTAACTGATTTTTTTTTTTCGAAAATCCTTTTACTAAGTTTTTATTGTATTTTTATAGGAAATGACAATATCCATGCCCTAACCAGTGACCGCTTAGTGACACTTAGAATAGAAATTGAAGATTTTGAAGGAAATAAAAAATATGCCAAGTACAAACGATTTCACGTTGGAAATGTCGAAGAAGATTATAAAGTCGACTTTGGAGACTTCAGTGGTGATGCAGGTTAAAACAATTAAAAAACTTTTAAAAAATGTTGCTATTTCAATAATTGATTTTACACGTTCGTTGAAACATTTAAATAACTTCAAATGTTTATTTCATGGAATGTTGTGAATGAAGGAAAATTTTAAAGCTAAAAACATACACGAGAATGAAATGCCGAATACGTACGAGGGGCGTCCAAATTAGATCTGGATTTTATCTTGTTTGTTTGTTTGTTTTTTATACAAATCTACAGTTTTATTCCGATCTTGATAAAGTTTCGCATACAATCCTTCAAAGCATGAGGAAGGTCACTGTCTATCTCAGATTTCGAAAAAATAATAATTATTGATAAAAAAAAATCGATATTCATGGTTATAGCAATGCATTTTAATGAGAAATATCTCATGACCAACAATGTAAGGCAAAGTTTGTGCAATATAGAATTCAATGCATAGAATTCCTGTTATTCAGGCTTTTCTTAGAAAAGAGAATTCTTAGTACTTAACAATTTCTTGAAAATCTTTAAAAATGATCAGTAACTGGAGATAAATTAGCAGACTATTGAGAAAGAGTGAAAGACGATAGAGGAAGCTCCGTGCTGTATTGAGCAAATGGTAAGCAAGTAAATAGAAGAATCGGCGACCGCTAGACTACACAAAGTGATGAATAGCCAATTTTTGCTTCAAGACATCGAAAGAAGAAAGGAAATTGCAACAACATCAAGTGTACATCTAAAGTAAGATTACGTGAGTAAAAAATTATTTAGACTAGAAGGCATCCTTGGAGAGGTCCATCCATTGTGAGCCTTTAAAAAATTTTTTTTCGGTAAATCAAGTCCCGGTATATCACCTAGAAGGGATTTTTTCAGTGAAGAGGTAAATTCGTATATCACCTAGAGGGATTTTTCTTAGAAAGGATAGTCCCTTCGCTCTATCAGAGGTTGTTCTGTTTACCTACAAGCGTAATTATCCCGGGCAACGCCGGGTCCTCTGCTTGTTTTTTATAAAATTAGGAAACTATAAAAGAGACACATAAACACTCACACACACACACACACACACACACACACACACACCTACACACACCCACACACACGCACACCCACACACAGACACACACACATTACTTAAATCTCAAAGCACTCTCATTGCTTCTGTACACATTTTTTCCAGCTTTCTGGGAGCATCTGGATATCGGTTCTGTAGAAATCTGCAGGCTGATGTAGAAGCAACGTCAGGACAACCTTTTTCACTTAATCCTTGGAGCTGAACGTCTGCCCTCCGAAGAACTCTTTCAATTGTCCAAAAAGGTGATAGTCGCAAGGGAAGATATCCGGACTGTATGGAGAATGTGGTAAGAGGTCCCATTTGAGTTCCGTCAGTGTTTCCATAGTCAATATGGCTGTGTGCGGTCTGGCGTTGTCTTGCAGAAAACAAACACCACTGGTAAGGAGTCCTGGGTGCTTTTTCCTTAGTGCCGGCTTCAGGTACGTCCTCAGCAACAGGTAGGGTGTATTTATGGTTAGACGTTCTTCCAGAAAAACGACATGAATGATACCTTTAAGGTCCCAGAATACAGTCGCCATCACTTTCGTTGTCGACGATCTCATCTTGAATTTCTTGGCCCGCTGGCTTTCAGGAGTATGGTGATGAATCCATATCTCGTCGGTGGTCACAACACGCTTTAGGAAGCTGTCACCTTCCGTCATATCGCTGCAACAGCATGGAACAGATTTCCGCCGGGTGGTTTTGTGGACAAGAGATTTTTTATTTCCTTTAGATTGTTTTATATCCAAAGTGGTTTTTGGTTTCTATTCATGGATTCTCCAGCTTTTACCCGCAGGGATCTTAATAGGTAGGTTTACCTTAATGTTTTGCGTGAATACTACTTGTTAATCCTTGGCATTTGCATTTTGCCGAATGATAGCCACAAGGTCGCCGAAATGTACATACGATTAATGTAATTAAATCATTTGTTGTGAACAAGAGGTTCCTTTATTTCCTTTAGATTGTTTTATATCCACAGTGGTTTTTGGTTTACTCGAGAGTTGCTTAAGGAACCATCCTGTACAGGTTTTGTTGAATTTCAGCTTATCGTGGATGATGGTCTCCACACTGCCAGTGCTGATGTTCAGTAGTAAAGCCAATTCTCGGACATGAATCCGTCTGTTGGCCTTTATCAGCTCATTTGTTCGTGTGATGATGCCATCATTGACAGCAGTTGCTGGCCTTGTCTTATGAGGTTCATTGCCGGTGGATTCTCGCCCTCCTTCAAACTTTCGGCATCGAGCAAAGACGGATGATTGAGACAAACATGACTCGGTGAACTGTATTTGAAGTCTCTGATGAATTTCAGATGCTTTCACACCTTCGTTGTGGAGAAACTTCATGATTATTCGTTGTTCCATCGCTGTCCGGCATTTTGTTTAAACAAACAATCGGTTGTCATGGCAACCGGATGAGTGGTGCTGCGTTTGCATAACAGGCGGTAGTTGCCATCCCAGCAATGAAAGTTTAGATTTTTACAATAATGAAATACACAAAAAAGATATAGTACAAGTCAAATTTGAATGCCCCTCGTATTTTGAAAGCTCTGCCTTCATTTCAGTGGTAAAATTGAGACAAAACAAAATTAAAAATGGAGAATATGGACTATACAGTATACAGGGTAAATTAAAAGTCAACGGACATAGCTGTATTTCTGAAATGGTGTGTAAATTGAACGACGTTACCATGCTAGCAGGGAATATTATAGTCTGCAATCTTGAAATCCGCCATTTTCGGTCAAGGTTTATTTTCTTTAATGGAAAGGGGGTCATGTGGCATATCAAATAACAGCAGTTTTTTATGTTCATTTCTGTAATCGGATTTCCGTTATCTGTTTCGATTCGCAAGTTATTAAAAAGTACAGACACCTTCCAAACAAAACGCACACTAAAAACTGGATTGCAGCAGCTAATGGATGTGTTTCTATGTGTTGTCCCTGCCGCTGGACAAAGAGCTTAAAGCACTTTATCCACTCATTTTACACGCGCACAAGAACGTCGGGGATAATGCTGTCACAGGCCTATAGGATGTGTTGCTGAAGCTGACATTTGTTTTAGAATTTCACAGCATACACAAGTTGTTTCAAGTGGCCCCACAGGTAAAAATTTAGAAGTGTGAGTTCAGGAGAATGTCGTGGCCAGTACACAGGACCCCGCCGGCCACTCAATGACAAATTAATTGCCCATCCAGCCATTGACGGACATTATGTTCGTAACGTGATGGTGCACTATCCTGCTGGAAGAACTTGGGAAACTGCCATCCTCAGTGAACGATGACGGGAACAGTGTTCTGTAACATTGGCAGGTGCTCATCAGCATATTATAGGGCACTGTCTATGAAAATTGGTCCAATTAAACGGGTGCCCCATATCCACACCATATATCACGGGTCCACACCATTTGATATCATCAACGACTTTGGATGGATTTATCCAATAATGGTTCGTATCGCTCCAATATCTCATGTTCTGACGGTCACCTCACAATGGACATAAAAATTTCACTAAACACGATGTATGTGCAAATGAAGGATCCAGTCGACAGTTGTGCAGAACCAACTTCTCCTAGAAAGAAAGCCTGAGCACTGAAACGTCATACGTTGTTACGTCATCATAAAAAGGCATTTCTAATCTTATTTTTACCAATAGTAAGCCCTAAATTATGACTTCTTATGATCATGACTTTACAGTGCGCAGGCTTTCTTTCTAGGAGGTGTTGCCAGAGCCCAGGCACGTCTCATTATGGTTTCAATTTTTACTTTCTTATACGAAAGGAAGTATAAGAAAGTATTGTAATCACGAAAAATTTCGACCTCGAGATTTTCACTGATCTTCACGTTTTAGGGTACCTAGATTACGAAAAAGTGATTTTTGGAAAATGTCTGTCTGTGTGTTTGTCAGTCCGTGTATGTGTGCGTGCGTGCGTGTGTGTGTGTGTTTGTAAATCTCTGTAGGTGTGTGTGTGTGTGTGTGTGTGTGTGTGTGTGTGTGTGTGAGTGTGTGTGAGTTTGTCAATCTGTGCAGGTGTGTGTGTGTACGTGTGCATGTGTGTGTGCGTAAGTGTGTGTGTGTGTGTGTGTGTGTTTGTGTGGTATGTGTGTGTGTGTGTGTGTGTCCACGATAGCGTCCAAACGGCGAATGCTATCGAGACCAAACTTTAAACTTAAGATTATAATCTTCCTCGGGAGGTCTGATTAGTTTTCCAGTGGAATCAGTGAACCGGAAGTATCAGTTTACTCCAGCGCCAAAATATAAATTTTGAAATATCTTGTTAACGACTGCGTTTATGAAAATTTTGAAGGGATTAAAAAGTGTTACAATTACAATTTTAAACAACTTTTGTTAAGAAAATTTTTCAAAATTCCAATCGGAAGTACCAGTTCTACTCTTGTCAAAATCCAGTTTTTTGCTAATATAGGCTAAATAAAATGGTATAGGAAAATTTGGAATCTATACCAGAGTGTTTAAAAGCTAATTTGAAGTAACTTTTATTCACAAACTTTTTCAAAATTTCTATCGGATGTAGCCATTTTAGACAGTTGTTTAATTTTTTTCTGTATTTGGACCAGGACATTTACGTATAAGAAAGTCGAGTGGTGACCACACCTCATTTTTTTAGCCAAAATTAAAAACTGCTATTTGTTTAAAAAACTATTGTGTCGATTTATTTATGTTGAAACATGTGTATTCTATTTGAACGAATATTATTTTCCACACAAGAGATAAATTTTAAAATGAAAGTTCCAAATAAGACCTGAACTAAAATTTGCCTTAAGAATTTCATTTTAAGAGCAATCGCTCTCGAAAGCTTAATATGGATAAATAATTTTTGTTCTTTATATTGACAATGATTCTTTGCATCTAATGATTTTATGGTGTTTTAGCGAAGACAGGTGGATTCCAGAACATTCTTTCATTTCGTCGGCCTAAAAGTTTCACCTCAAGCCTTAGTTGGAACTTTCATTTTAAAATTTTTCTATTGTATGAAAAGTAACATTTCTTCAATTGTGTCTATTTAATTCTTGTGATGACTAAAAATAAACTGCAATAAAACGAAAATTAATATAAAACTGTTATTGATGTTTTTACAGGATCAGCTCAGTCCTCTCCTCTTTCATTAGTGTCATCTCCAATTGACCTTTATCCCCTGTATTGTGATTGGTTGACACTAAATGTCACTGATTTTTTTACAAATGCAAATGGCGGATACTGGACGTGTTAACGGCATTTGTTGACTGTATCGTAAGTGAAAGTTTTAATTGTTGTTGTTCAAAATTTTTATTGCTATGATTAAATATTGTTGTATTCCCAATTGTCAGAGTGAGGGGAAAGAAATAAACATCATTAGAAAATAATTTTATAGCTAATTTGGAAATGACTATGAAATTAAAATTATGAAAGGTTATCAGCAAACATTTAAATCATTATATTTTGCAAATTTCAGGTTAATAATGTATGTTAAATTAATAAAGATAATAATAAAAATCTTTAAAGTAGTAAAAACCTACGGAAAATGTAAAAAAATGAATTTTACTCAAATCACAAATGCTTACAACATGACCAAGGGACGGCATTTTTTGTGTGGTCACATGGGTAGTCAAGGCTACGAAGGCTAAGAAAGTGTGTGAGAACGAGAGTTTATGATAAAGGTCAATTACCTACAACAGACAATGGAAGCGTCAGTGCTTTTCTTAATAACTTGTGAATCACAACAGATAATCGAAATCCGATTGCAGGAATGAACTTATGAGTAAAATCCGGTTTATTTAATAAGCCACATAATCCCCCCTTCGCAGTTAAGGAAATGAACCTTGATCCAAAATGGGGGATTTCAAGATGGCGACCAAACTTCAAAAGATAGACCATTTTTCCTTGCTAGTATGACCACATCGTTCATTTTACCCACTATTTACGTAATACAGCTTTATCAAGTGATATTTGATTCACCTTGTACAGCGTTGGAAAATAAATATTTTTGTGGGAAGTGGAAATCCAAATTGTCTTCATTCACCTTAAGTAAGTACCTACAGATTTTGTTGTCGTTTATTTTAATATTTTTTGTTGTTTTCTCTTTTGTTTCGTGCCTGACAATCGACAATCTTCTTTTCCATTTTATTATGTGATGATCTCCTAGGTACTTCAGGCTTCTTGTCTATCCGAGTCTATTTCATTTGGTATTTGTTGAGGAAGAGTGAATTTAATTGGAAACATTGCTTTTGTACCATCCAAATAAGTGTACTCCACTGTTCGACTTTCGATTGGTGAACCTTAATTTTCATATTGTCTCAATTTGTCGTTGAGAATGAAGAATGAAGCACCTTCGAAATATACAACCCTAGCGTCAATGAACTTCGGACACCTACAGAATTTTGGATAAGTACAACGAAACTAATTGTAAACAAATGAAAATTACTTTATTGGTTGGTTTGGTTTGTTTGGTATTAACGTCCTTTTCAACTGCTATGGTCATTTCAGGACGGCGTTATAGGGGCCGCAAATTTTGCCTCGCAAGGGTTCTTTAACGTGCAGCCGGCAAACGACTACACGGGACCAACGGCTTTACTTCCCTTCCGAAGGAAGTGCATGATCTCAGGATTTCCCCCTGAAAAATCCTCGTCGTCCTCGGCCAGGATCGAACCCGCGTACTCGGGCATCAGAGGCGATCACGCAAACCACTGAGCCACCGAGGCCGATAAATTACTTTATTGAGTGCACAGAGCTTTAGTACAACTGTGATATAGCATTTTAACATAAAAAAGAAAACGAGAAAATTAAATAAGCGACTTTTTGTAATGTTCCGTTTTCAACACGTTGCAATGAACTTCGTACACCGTACCGTTTATTGCACATTACCACTGAGTGGTGTCACCTTTTCGACGAATGACGCTCCGAAGTCGTTGAGGCATGCTGGACACTAACTTCTGCGTTGTTTCTACTGGAATTTTGTCCCACTCTTCGGAAATACACGCCCGCAACTGCTGCAGTGTTCGAGGCTTCCGCTGTCTGACTTTTCGCTTTAAAATGCGCCATACATTTTCAATGGGTGACAGATCTGGGCTGCAGGCAGGCAAATCAAGCACCCTGAAACGCTACGGTTGTAGCCAAGCCTTGATGCTCCGAGCAGCATGAGGCTTCGCGTTGTCCTGCTGAAAGATGCTTGGTCGTCTATTGAACAACTTTTGGCGGGATGGACGCAGATGCTGTTGAAGAATGTTTATATAGGCAGCAGAGTTAATAGTGCTCTCGCAAAAGTGAAGCGATCCTGTCCCGGCTGCACTCATGCAGCCCCACACCATCAGCGATGCAGGCTTCTGAACTTTCCTCTGGTAACAGTCGGGATGATTACTTTCGTGCTTGGTCCTTAGCACCTTGCAACCGTTGTTGCCATGCATCACTGCAAAGGTGGACTCGTCGGACCACAGAACACTATTCCACTGAGCGAGGGTCCACTTTAGATGGGTTCTGGCCCATGCTACCCGGCGACGCTTAGCTACAGTGCTCATAAATGGCTTCCTCTTTGTAGCGTATAAGTAATAGTTGCATCTTCTGATGGAACGGCGGACTGTGCTTTCGGATATGGGTATATGAAAATATTCTCGAGCCCAAACAGTCATTTCACTTATGGGAGCATGCCTGTTTTTCACAATGTAACGTCGAAATACTCGTATGTCCCTAACATTCAATAATCGCTGCTTGCCTGGTGCAGTCCCTGGTTCGTTTTACCGATTTCTCTGAAACACTTGATGATCCCATGAGAGAGAGAAAGGAGACTCCACTTGTCCACAAGAACATTTAATACACCATATATGTATACATTTCGGTCACAATGTGGCCTTCTTCAGTATGACTCAGATTACAAAAGTTCAGATACAAGTTTATATAGAGAGGAGGGACCAGAGACAAATGAACAGTAGAGACTGGCAGTGCTATGTTAAGAAGCCAATGCACATGGGCGCCACCGGAAGTGTTCGAGCATCCATTGTTAGGGGGAAAAAATCTGAATCGGCTATGAATTTATAATGGAAGTCTATGGAAATTTCTTCCCGACTAGAAGTCCTCTAATAAACTTCATAACATAGGTAAGTTGCTGAAAACTCTGGTGATTAATTATAATAAACAGTATTAATGGAAATCGGAACAATTAGCTTAATATATCATCAGAAAATACATGTTTATCGTCTCACAAGTTAGCCATGAAATTGCTTACGAGCGATGCGAGATTGCATTCTACTTAGGCCTAATCTAAAGCATTTTTATTTAACAGAACTTAGAATCTCGATTATTATTATTTTGAAAAACTTTTTTTAACTCTTGATTACATCTTGGCCTGATCTTAGTTAAAAATGATTTAAAAGAATTTTCATAATATATACTGATTTAAAAGGTTAAAAACGATTTATTGATTTTTAAAGAGAATTAAGCGTGATAAAGTTGTTCTTAAATTTTCCCTTCTGATCTGATTATTCAACCGTTTCCCTTCGTAATTTAAACGAATAGAAATATATTTGTTAATTACAAGTCTAATTAATTTTAAAACATGATTATCAAAAGGGCTCATTTCAAACATATGATTAGATAGATTATTAAATAGGCTGATGTTGGTTTCTGCTAAAGCTGTTAAAATTTTTGTGAAAAGATTATTGTAAACATTTTGAGATATTTGAGTATTTTCCATTCTAACAGATCTTATATTAATTCTAATTATTTTTTTCAGATATCCTGCAGAGCTGAATGACATCATTGGAAGCACATAAAAGGCCCCCTTTGTCTTTTTGCCTGATGAGTAAGGATTGGCATTTTAGTGACTCATCCATCAAAGCATCTTTGCATTCAGGACAGACAGCAATCTTCATCAAGGATTTAACAACAAACCCTGCAATGTATTCAACAACAGAATCACAGTATTTTGATAATGTTTCAAATTCTATGGTAGGAAGTTCTGTGGAATCATCATCATTTTTTCCAATATCCAAGCTGTATCTTTTTAACAAGCTGATATTATATTGATCATGATGTACTGATGAAGAGGAAGCAAATAATATTGGTATCGAGTTTTGTGTGAGACAGTTTCCTGATGTTGAAGCTAGGATTTCATGATGGATCAGCATTCTTTTGTAAGCAGCCATAAATTGTTTTGCCGTTGGATTATTATTCCAGCCACCTCTTGCTCTAATGGAATTAAAAAAAATGCTCCAAATGGTCTTGGCTGAATTTTCCAGTTAATATGTACCTGTTGCATGAAACGAAATTATTTGAATTACTTCACATATTTTAAAACGATACACATTATAAGAATTAAAACATACTTCATTACTGGTTGCGTTGAATCTACCAATGAAGTAAATAATCCTTTCAGTGTTGCAATTATATTTAAGAAACCGATAACAGGAGTTTTTCGATTTCCTAGGCCTATTTCTTTTCCTGTCATTGGATCAATCAGGTGTTTAAAATAATTTTCTGCTTGATCTAAGATTGGCCTCCATGAATTTTCATTTTCTTTTCGCAGCGCAGCTTTGTATTGCTTGCCCAGTGGATGCAAAGAATTTGAAATGTCAAATAACCTAGCAATTATAATATACTTAATTATGCATATGTAAAATGTTAAATGATATTAATTCAAAATAACTATGTTAACATTAAAAGTATACTTGTCACATAGTCGAATAAATTCAACAGTGGCTTCACAGTTTTGAAATTCCTCTAATTGCAATTCATGTGCTGCAAATTCTATTGCATCTGCAACAGACTGACTTAATGTTTGTGCTGCCAGAACAACTTTCATTTTTTGCTTTTTCCAATTAATATGCTTGTTGCTTAATTTATTTGCTAAATGGAGACCTTCTTTTTCTTGCAAATAATGCAAATCTTCAATGTATCTCCATTGAATTGTCTGGAAAATTGTAAATTTTATTGTGTATTTATAAAGGAAGCTACATATTGATATTTGAAATAATACTAATATGGATTGGTAAAAAAAAATTGTAAAACTTTTTTATCAGCTAATGCATTCCTCATTAGCTTTAACATATGGATAGGATCTAACAGCACATAGATTTTCATATTATTATCAGAGGGATGTGGAAAATAGGGGCACATTTCTTTAAACTGCAATTTAGCTCCCAAATAATTGGCCATAGCAAAATTACATGCTGTTCCATCAAAAGTGATTGAAATAATTTTTATGCCAATTTCATCCAATTTGATAATGCACTCCTTAACAATGTTTGCTCTCTCTTGCCCATTTAAACCATCAATTAGAAAATAAGCACATGGAAGCTTAAAATTGGCATTAATGGCCACCACCATAAATACATAAGCTTCTTTGGCAAGAGGTAAAAAATCATCATCCAATCCAGTGCCCATATCAGTAAAGCCACTGTAGCTTGTACCATCCCATTCGACATGCTTCTTAATAGCCATTTCATCAATGACTAAATTACAGACTAGTATAGTTGATTTGGTTGATTTTACATATGATGATAAAGCACGAAATGCTTCTTGTGTGAATCCAGGTTTTCCTTCAATACCATTGTCTTAATGTCCTGGTAGAAGGGAGACATAAATCAAATGTTTGCCTGACGTATTCATATGCTCTGTTTGAATAAAATTGAAGTGTCAGAGCAAAAGATCTGATGCTTGGTGGATATGTAGATATATGTTTTTGCTTGTTGTTCTTCAAATATAAACGTTGTAATATTTCAGAAGGTATTATTGAACAACAACTGGAAAGGTTTGTCAGTGCACTGTCAGACATCATATTTTTATTTTTTAAATCTGAAATTATATGCTCCAATTTTAATATTTTTTGTTTCAATTTTCTTTTCTGATTACTGATAAGTTTTAACTTCTTTTTGGTGTTTGAAGCTATTTCAGTTAAGTAATCTAATTTTCTTTTAATTTTTCTTGGAGATTCCAAGCTATATGTGTGATCAAATGAATGATGAAATGATGGTCCTGCTTCACTCTTTGAATCTGTTTCATTCTCCTTGTCATTAATTTTATAACGTGCAGGAGGTTTTCTTGGTTTAAATTCCTTGAAAAAGTTTTATAAAACTGAGAGTTATATTTTTTAATAATAGAGTTTAAGCATGAAAAAATACGTTAATGATAAAAGTTAATATTTGAAGAGATGCTCAAGTGTACCTTTGTTTGCAGATGTTTAGGAAAGTCAAATTTTGTGGGAATTGCCCCTTATTTTAATCTTTTTCTTTGCCCTGTCAAATCAAAACATTCTTCTTGAAAATGAATTGAACAAATGACTGTGAATGGTCCTGGTTTCTATTTTTCTTTTCTGATGTTTCTTATCCATTGCTGATATAACTTTTTATTTTTTGGAAATCTGTAGTTTAATTTAAATATTTCAATTTCATCACATTTTAAATAATAAATTACATTATTCTTTGTCAAATTAAGAATTTATTCATGTTATTGCAGTGACAATTTTCGTTGGAATATTAACGAAACCGATTTTTTATATTTTATAATGTAAAATACACTGTAATGTAAATGGATAAATTTCATTTCATTTTGTTTGTAATAGAAATGTAAATCTTTTTGATTTAATAAAGATTATAAACAATCGTCTGCTGTATTTATTCCATGAATATGTATTTTGATTGTAAATAAATTATAAACTCTTGAGTTTGGCTAAAAATTGTTGTAGAATTATTTTTGGATTTTTTTAAAGTTTCACAGAAAAATGTAGCTATGAATTTTTTCTCAATAAATTTGGAGAGCAAACTTAGCATGTACAAAGTTAAATTGCACTAAACCCTTTTGATGAAAATAAATAAATCTGGTGAAAATATAGAATTCTATTTTTGTAATTCCGATTTTTTAATAATCTATTTTATAAATGAGCTTATTGTGTTATATTAAATGTAAATTACTTATGAAAAGAAATGTCTGAACCCTGTTTTGAATAATTTTTGCAATTGTATGCACAACAATGTTTCATTTTAGCCGCTATAGTTACGGCATGTTTTATATTGCAATGACGCTCCGAATAGGCTTCTTTCAACAGCGATCGTTAAAAAAATTTTAAAAACTCTTTTACGGGTATCAATTCTAGTTTTTATTGACTTATTAATTAACATTTTCACTTGATTTCCATATTTTAATTTAAATTTTGAGTTTTCCTATAGGTGCTGCAAAGAAATCGGCTGATATTTATTACGCTTATTGCAATGTCTATGGCGATCAGCTGATTTTTGTCCCCCTAAATATGGCGGCTCGGTGGCATCGGTTTTAGAGGCTTCACTGCCAGTCTCTACTGTTCATTTGTCTCTGGGAGGGACCAATCAGAATGCAGGGCATCATTGGTTTACAAAAGAAGGGTAATTCAGGATTGGAGAGGGTCAAGTGTCCAATGACAAAATACACTTATGAAACAAAAAAATTCAGAAGTAAAAAAAGTAAAAACACCACTTATTGTTCCTCGTGTGACTGTAAATACATAGGTCAGAGCAGAAGAAGGATCTGTACCCGCATTAAAGAACACTTTAGCTATATCAAAAATTACAAACCCGAAAAATCAGCATTCGCTGAGCATATTTTATCCACGGGGCACATTGGGAAATTAGATAATTTTCGGATACTACATTGTGTTGACGAACGTAAAAAGCTTAACTTCTTAGAATCTCTTGAAATAGCTAAAGTAGCGCCTGATTTTTTAAACCATGAAAGAGGCCCACTTGACCTGTCACAGTGGGCTTCACTGGTTTCCAAACTTTAACCAAGCTGAAATGTTCTTACTTACTTCACACTCCTGATATAAGAGCCTCTCCACTTATAGTATCTTTTTTGTTCCTAAGTTTTTTACTTCTGTATTTTTACTTTTTTTACTTCTGAATTTTTTTTGTTTCATAAGTGTACTTTGTCATTGGACACTTGACCCTCTCCAATCCTGAATTACCCTTCTTTTGTAAACCAATGATGCCCTGCATTCTGATTGGTCCCTCCTCTCTATAAACTTGTATCTGAACTTTTGTAACCTGAGCCATACTGAAGAAGGCCACATTGTGACCGAAATGTATACATATATTGTGTATTAAATGTTCTTGTGGACAAGTGGAGTCTCCTTTCTCTCTCTCATGTATTCTAGCATCCACAGATTCGTAAGGTCAGTTTTTAATTTATTCTTTAGCTTACTTGATGATCCCATTAACAGTAGAGAGCAGAACTGATAATTCATGGGCAATAGCTCGCTGAGATTTGTTATTCTGGAACTGCTGTATAATTTTTTGCCGTATACACGTTTCTACTGGCTTACCACGTTCCATGGTTCAAAACAACACGAATAATGTGCTCTGTCGCGTGGACGGTGCTTTTAAAGCCTGATGCAAAGCATTCTGGGCGATTCTACAGCCTTCAGGAAAGTTCTACATGCTGGTGACCCCTTGTGTACGAAGTTCTTTGAAACCTGTTGACAACGCAATATTACATAAATTTGAATAAATTATTTCACACCATTAAATCGATTCTAAATCGATGTTGATATTGTTACATATACTCAGTAAATCTATTTTCATTAGCCTGCAATCCTCTGTATGCACTTTTCACTGTGTTTTTAGCCAAATTACTTGGTGTCCGAAGTTTATTGACGCTAGGTTTGTACATAAATTATTCATTCTCTGTGGTATACTTCGAAGGTATGGCAATTAAATACCAGGACAGAGTCGCTGTGTAAAAGATAGACTAAATTCAACAAGTCAAGACATCGTTTGTATGAGTCCCTATCACATACAGCGGCACAGATTTTTTTCAGACACGCATTATAGCGACGCATGTGAACAAGTATCATCGACAAAAAGTATGGCACAACGGGCTTGCCTAAAGTGGGTAAATCGGTTACGGAAATGCACCTTATATTGAAAATGCCCTATCACGAACGAGTACATTCGATTAGTTTGGTCGCTTTCGTGATGGCCGTGAAGACCTTTCAGATGATCCGCGGCCTGGAAGACCAGATTCCGTCCGAGTATTTAATTGACACACCTTGTATATCCGTGGTATTCTTTATCTCCGTTATCTCTGTGGTTTCAGATTTGTCCTTCCATTACAGGTTTTTCCATCACATATATCCTTTTTTCTCTTAAATTCCTATTTTTTCATATTCACTATGCAGTCGAGAGTTTTTCATATCACAAAGGAAAAACTTTTGTCACTTATGATCGCAACGATGTCCATTCCTGCGCAAAAACCTGCAGAGGAGGATGGTGGTACGGGCATTGCTATAATGCCAATTTAAACGGAGAGTACAATAACACGCAGAAATACAAAGGAATCATTTGGCATCATTGGTTAGGAGATGAATACAGCCTGAAGTCGACAGCAATGAAGCTCAGGCCTGAACGATATGATCCTAGCCGAACAATCAAATTCTGTTAACATTATCCAAGTGTCAAATGAATTTCATCATATGTTTTTAAGTAAAATCTTTATATACTATTTTTAAAAATTTCTAATTTCTTTGCAACATATTATGATATAATTGATTAAAAATGAATACTCCTTTTAATAAAAAATTGAAAAATAAAATGAAATAATAAAAAATAAAATTCACCCAATGTGGAGAAAGTCTTATGGAGACAGAATGTGGAAAAAAAATAGGTGAAGAGAAAGTCTTGTAGAATAACAGTCACAGTAGAAACACAACAAGATACACAGGAAGATACACAAGAACAGACGACGCACAGTTGAAAATCATAAAGTAGGAAGAAATCTCGTGATCAGGGTCCGATGATGAGAACCACAGTTGAAAAAAGTTGATTGAAGTTTTTTTTGTTGTTGTTTTTGTTTTTTTGTAAGTTATACTTAAAAGGAATATGCTAAATAATTACTTCCTATAATTTCTTAAGGTAAAAATTGAATTGAGAAAATAAAAATAATAACACTTGTTAACACACATTTTTTAACTAAGACCACACAAAATGTTCTCAGTAGTAATTTGTATGTAGAATCCGAATCTGCTTTTAGATATTTTTCTATCACGTCACGTTTCCAAGTAATGCACTTCGAGAATTCTATGATAAAGTAAAGGGTGTGAAGAGAAGCAATGTTAACTATCAGTATTTTGGGATCGCAAGGAAATTTATCAGACCCCAAACACTGAATAATTTAAAAATGTTTCATTGAAAAAAAAAAGAAATCTAGAGATTTCAAAATTATATTCGTAATCAGCAGAAAAATTACTACCAAAAATCACCCACTTGCATTTAGTTAAAAGAAAAATCTTAAATTTTGTTGGCCAGTATAATAAATAATTGAATAATTATGAAATTCACTTTTCAAGTCTACAATAGTTAATTTTGGTGTCCTGGTGTTCTGGTCTCAGATGTTGTCCAATTTGGATACGGAAGGAGGAAACTCGCTTTTAAATTTTGGAATCCTGATTTTAATTCAAAATCATTCCAAATAAAACTCAAAAAGTTCTAAATTTAGGAAAATTCAACCCATCACATTAAAATTGGACACCATCAGCATTGGACAACTTCTGAGACCAGAACACCAAGACTCTAAAATTTACTACTGTAGATTTGATAAGTCTTCTTCTCTTCTTCTTCTTCTTCGCGGCCCTTACTCCGTTTTTAGATTCTTCGGAGGTAGCCCATTTCCTGCATGTAGAAAAAACCAAAAATCAGGGAAAAAATTGATCTAGTTAATATTCCGAGATG
Organism: Rhysida immarginata; assembly: GCA_023313115.1. NCBI lineage: Eukaryota > Metazoa > Arthropoda > Chilopoda > Scolopendromorpha > Scolopendridae > Rhysida > Rhysida immarginata. Next base: position 601,603 of record JAHWFO010101150.1, on the reverse strand, counting down.
TTAAGATTATTCAGGGTTCATTAGAGGGATGTTATCATGGGAAGTAGAGAGCTTTAGCTAATTTTATTGGGGACATAATACGATGGTATATATTTGAAGTGATTAAAAAAGCCTTAGTTTGGAGGAGGATGTTTCTTTTATGGTTAGATCGGAGATTAGTAATCAAAAGAATCGTGGGGAGTGTGAAGGGGTAGTTTCTTTTTTGAAATCTGTTTTGAAGAATTTTTCGTTGCTGAGAGTAATGGGTGCAGTGGAAGATAATATGGGCTAAATCCTCTTGTTCAGGTTGGTTGCAATTACAATTGGGACTGTTTATAAGATTTAACCTGTGTAAATAGCTTCTGCTAGGGAAGTGACCACTTCTCATCCTGATCAGAAGTGCAGAATTTTTCTTGGAGAGGTGGGGTAGATTCAGGGAAGCTTTGTTTAAAATCTGGAGATGCAGTTTTAAGTGATAACCAGCAGTATTATTATTCCAAGATAAGTTCCACAGCCGCATAAGATTGGTTTTCAGCGATTTTTCAATATCACACGAGGGAACTGGGAGGACTATTGTGTCGCCATACCGCCGGCCATGATCAGCCAGAAAATCAGCCATGACGTTACCCTTTATATTTTTGTGACCAGGGCACCATAAAAAATTTATAACAATTTTATAAGTGAGTAAAGTAATAATTTGGGAACAGATAGAAATGATTGGAGAAGCTAAGCGACGTTGAGAAGGGCTTAGTTTTGCTTTTATAGCTGTTAACACACTTTTTGAGTCTGAGATAATTATAATTTTTTTAAAGGGTTGTAAAGTATCTAGGCCTTTATGGCTGTTGTCTTTATGTACTTGGTGGATTATATGTAGGGCTTTAACAATCGCCCAAGCTTCTGCTGTGAAAGATGATTGGATATTTTGTAATTTATACGACGTATATAGATCATTATCCGGGTTGAAGATACCTATACCAGCAGTATGGGTGTTAAGATCAAAAGAAGCATCAGTGTACCAGTGCTGCGAAAGTGAATATTGCGTGTCAAGCAGAGCTTTGTACCAAGATTCTATGTTTGGCGGGAGAGAATTTTTGACCCAATGAGGGATATTCACAGTATCTTCAAAATTGTGGGTGAGGAGAATTGGGTTACGAATTAAAGTAAGGGGCATAAGACTGAGGTTTGGGTCATGAAATTGCTTAAAGGTATTGATACACAGTTGTCTTATTTTCTGAGATTTGAATAAACTGTTGATGATAATGTCGTTTGTTTCACCTTGGTAGGAGTGATTCCCCAACTGGATCCAATTGGCAATAAATTTTGAGAACCTTAACTTCCATCGGAGAAATGGGGGAGGAGTATGATAATGAGCATAAATTATATCAGTAGGAGTGGAGATGGGGGCAGCGACACCCATCCTCAAGAAGGAGTTTTCGCAGGTCATAATTGGTTTAATAACAGATGGAGGGCAAAGTAAGAGGAAGGGGGCAAAAGCGTCAGAGATGCTGCAGATTAGGGCTGTATAGAGAGTTTTGTATAAACTATGAGGGGGCCCCCAAGAATAATTGGAAAGCCTCTTCAATACCCCAAGATTTTGTTTTAATTTCTTTATAATGTTTCTAACTTGGCTATGCCAAGTCATGCCAATAGAAAAATAAATCCCCAGATATTTATGCTCAGTACGTGTTGGGAGGCGACTATTATTTAAGAAGAGGTTAATATGTATTTTTGTTCGGGGTTTATAGAAAGTGATGACCACAGATTTATCAGCAGAAAATTGAAGGTGGTTTTTGGTGCCCCAGTTCTGGAGGTCGTCGAGAGCATTTTGAAGGGAAGAACGGATTTTTGGAAGGCTTTTATCGGCAGACCATAATATGATGTCATCAGCGTAGATGTGAAGGGTGATCGTTTGGGGGGAGTTGTTTGGGATATCAAGGGTGTGGATAATAAAGAGGGTAGGGCTGAGGACGCTGCCTTGCGGAAGGCCATAATTTGAAATTATTTTGTGATCAGGATTCAGACTGGAGATTTGAAGGGGTCTATTTTGGAGAAAGTTTTTTATCCATACACAGTAAATCATAGGGATGTTTAACCTTTTCATTTTTTCCAAAAGTATCGGATGTGACACAGAATCATACGCTTTCTTAAGATCAAGGAAAACTGCTGTAAGATACTCGTTGTTTTCTCTCGCATGATAGATGGCGTCCGTCAAAAGAAATGGGGGCATCAAGTAGGAACGATTTTGTCTAAAGCCAAATATATTATTAGGGAGAAGGTTGTTTGATTCCAGGTATAGTATAAGTCTGTTATTAATCACTTTTTCAAGAGTTTTGACGAGAATTGAGGTTAAAGCAATAGGGCGATATGCTGTAGTCGTGGTGGGGTCTTGTTGTGGTTTGGGAATAGGTATAATGTCCGTATTTTTCCAGACTTCAGGTATGTAACCTGTAATCCAGCTTTTGTTTAGTAACCTGAGGATGGTTTTGACCGTTTGCATTGAGAGGAGCTTGAGGGTAGAAGCAGTAATTTTGTCTGGCCCTGGTGAAGCATTTTTTAGATAGCGGATGATTATGATGAATTCTTGGAAAGATATCTCAGACGACCAGTGGTCTTGTTGCAGCTGTATAGGCAAGGAGTGGGACAAAGACGAAGAAGGGTGGTTGGTTGCAGGAGGGGTTGGATTATTGCCTGTTGCTTGGATTTGTTGATGGGAAAAATCTGTGAAAGATTCAAGTAGGGCTTTGCCAGATTCCCATGGATTTAATGGGGAAGAGTCTTTATATATGATAGGCGGGCTTCTTGCCTTTGGGTGCAGTATTTTGCGGATGATTTGCCATTGGCTGGCAGGGGTTTTTTTATGAAGGAGACTGATAGTGTTCTTCCAATACAATTTTCGTTCTTTTTTTAGAGTCTTTCTGGTTTTTGCTTGTGTTTGTTTTAATTTCATCCAACAGGTATCACACTTGCATCGATTGAAATCCCGTTTAGCTTTGTTACGTTCCTCGATTGTTGTGCTGCATTGGTCGCTCCACCATATTGGGCTGTCATTCTTAAATCTTGTTTTCTTTCTGGTAGGCTGAACTTGGTGCACCCAAGGTTGTAATTCCTCTAGAGTGGTTGGAGGAGGGAGAGCTGATGTGTTTTCTGGCAGGAGGGGAGTGTCTTTTATAGGAGGAGGATATCTTTGTCTGATACCATTTGATCGGAGGTTTACACTCCTGGTGAGGCTGAGCTCAATCGGAACGTGGTCACTTGCAAAGGATCCTTCAATTACCTTGCTGCGGGTGTTAAAGGGGAAGGTCGAATCAGTGATTCCGATGTCAAGAATGGATGGCGAATGTTGGCAGTTTGACGGGAAGAAAGTATTATCTGATGGGTAATGGACATTTAGGTCTTCTTCTAATATCAGCTGTTCGAGGATTTTACCATTATAATTGTAATCATTACATCCCCAGAAAGGAGATTTGCTGTTGTAATCTCCTATAGCTAAATAGGGTGTTTTGAAGTTGTTTAAGAGATTACGCCAATTTGGTTGCTGCTGGGGGCCTGCCACATAGATTGAGTATATATTTATCCAATTGTTGTCAAGCCAAATTTTTGCCCCTAAAACTGCTATTTTCTCCGTTTGTTGACTATAAATAATTGTGTGAGGGATGTTATTTTTGATGCCTAGTATAATGCCCCCTCCCCTGCTTGTTCTATTTAAAGTGTAAATAGACCAGCCATTAAGGTGAAGTTGGTCATTTTCCGCAAGGAACGTTTCAGAAATGATAATTATGGAGAAGGGAAAATGAATTTTTATAAAGTCCTCCCAGTTCGCTCTGAGCCCTCTTATATTCCACTGCAAAATTTTTATTATATTGAATTTGAATTCAAGTTAGAGTAGTCTTTGTCGCAGCTTGTGGAAGTTTTATTCCACCAGGATTCCAGTTGATCTATTTGGTGGGAGAATATGTTTGTTTCTGTTTTAAGGATGTTTGCTATTCCGTTTATAAACGCGTCCGATTGAGAATTAGAAGGATGAAAGGATGACATGAATTGGATAATTAGTTTGACTATGTGTATGCACTGTTCAGTAGGTATGGTCGATATATTCCATGATGCCGTGGTGTCCCTACAGGAGTGTCTAGGGGTAGAATTTCTTAGAGCAGTTGTCATACTACAGTGAGGAGGTTCCAGGGTTTGGAACAGTGAAGGATGACTTCGTGACCTGGTTAGATTGGTTTGATTGGCTTTGAGGGAATTTTGTTGAGTAGGGAGGTTCATTTGGTGTTTTGTTTGATTCATTGCATGTTGAGAGCTTGAGTGATTGGAATAAGGGGGTGTGCGTTGTGCATGAGATTTGTAAGAGGAGTTGGAGGCAGACCGGGGGTGACGGGGTGCCGGCGATTTAGGGAAATCATAAAGTATAGGGGGGGCAGGCCTGGAATGGGGGGCTGCCTGTATTTGGGGATAATCATTGTGTATAGGAGGGGCAGGTTGTGACATGGGAGTGTGAGAACAAGAGACTTGTGCGTACGATTTTGGTTGGAAAGTTGGGTTTGCTGGGTTAGGAGAAAATACTGATATTTTTCGTTTCGCCTCACTATAAGAGATTTGAGATGTTGTCATTATTTCTTTGATTTTAGTTTCTTCTAGGAACCTAGGACAATTTTTATAGTAAGCTGAGTGTGAGCCTCCACAATTGATACACATAAAGGGGGAGTTTTTGCATGCTTTGTGTGTATGTGTGGTTTCAGTGCATCTGGAGCATGATGGGAGACTATGACAGTTTTTAGCTGAATGGCCAAATTTGTGACAATTCTTGCATTGCAGGGGTTTGCCTATATGTATTGATGTTTCGAAAGCCTGTCTTCTGTAGAAAATGTGTGTTGGAAAAGTTGGGGTATTCAAAAAAATATTTAATTTGCAGAAATTTGCCCCTTCATAGTTGGGGGTAATTTTTTGAACATATGTAATGTGTTGTCTAATGTTACATTTATTTGCAAAATCTTCTGTCGAGATGTCAATTGGTACACCCGATATTTCGCACGCGCTGGTACAGGTGTAATGTGGGATCGAGAAGGAGAGGGTGTAGTTTCCCACTTTTTGGAATTTTTAGAAACGGATTGCCTGGTTGGATGACGAAAATTTTGCTAAAAAGGAGCCAGAGCGCATTCTTTGAAAAGGAGGCGTTGCCCCAATGGTGCTCCAGAATATTTCCGTCATTGAATGGATAGGGATGTTGTTACTGTTTCCATTTTTGTCCATAGACGATATGTACATCCATGGTTTATCCGCGCGCTGAAGTTTCTCGATAATATCGTTAATGTCCGAATGGGCATTGGTTTTGTGGGTTTTCTTTGACGTTTGGCTAGTGTGTAAAAACGACATTTTTTCATTACTGTTATTGCTTTGATATTGATCTTCAGAAACGTTAATATCCGTATCCATCTCTCTTTCATTCATATCTGTGACTACGTGAGAGGAGGGAGCAGGACTGGGTGCTCTCGGTTTCGATTTCTTAATATTGTTATTTTCTTCTATGCCATTTGTATTTTGAGGATCTTCAAGATTAATGGAAGTCTCGGGGTTCTTCCTCTTCCGACGTTCTAAAGGTCCCGATCCTTCCTGTGAAGTATGGGACGAGGATGATAAGGGGGTTGTTACGCTAATGCAATCCTCTCCCGGTTCCCATCGGGTATCTTCCTCCGTCTCCGCCATCGTGGCGGGGATGGGGGAACGAGTAAACTGGTTCTCCCGGATAAGTGAGCCAGATATTTGGAACCAGAGTTCGTAAGAGAAAAAAAGAGTAATCTACTTACAGTTTTAACGCTACTTTCAAGGTGAGTTTTTCAGGTTTTTATGATAGTTACTGACTTTTCTGTCAGAGCAATCAATGGGGAAGACATGTTAGTCCGCCATCTTGAAAAAACCACCTAGATTTGATAAGTGAATTTCATCATTATTCAATTATTAGCTGATATGCCCGGCGTTGCTCGGGCTGTTTGTTCGATGAAATTTTCCATTATAGAAGCTGAATTTATGCTATGGTCTCTTAAATCATTATATAGTAATTTTACTTCTATAAACGAAATTAATTAATAAAATAATAGCGAGTTTGCGGTAGCGACTTTTCCGTTATAACATTTCGAATTATGACTGTAAGTTATATCGGCAAACTCTAACTCTAAGGAAAAACTCTGAATTAGACTTATGTTTTTGGCATAAGTCAGCCAATCAAAAATTGGTTCTTATACTTGACGCATGCGCACTGCGCGATCAGAATTCTTCCCTTCCCGCCTAGTGCACATGATTGGAGACCGGTCATGCGCACTAGGTGCTAGAGCCTGCTGGCTGTAAGTCAAGCTGTAAGTTATAAAATGAAACGGACAGCCCGCCGCAAAGTAGTTTTCCGTTATAATTTTACGATATATATAACATACCAAAAAACTCTTAATTATAACGGAAAACTCGCTACCGCAAACTCGCTAATATTATTATGTTAAATTAAAGTTATAATAGTATGTAACTAAATAGAAGTGTGGCGTCTGGCATCGCCATCTAGTGACATTCTTTGAAGCCTATTCAATTTTACGAAAAATAAGAATAACTTAATAAATTGATAAAATCCCGGTATAAAAAGTACCCTAAATAGGGCACAGTAACTTTAACTACGTACATGGAAAGTTTCGTGGAGATTCGTTGAGTATTTTCTGATTTGTAAAAGGACAAACACTCCAACGGACTCTGATTTATAATATATACTAGCAATATTACCCGGCTTCGCCCGGGTGGAAAAGATGCGTTGAGTAATTTTTTTAACGATTGTTTGTTATGTTATAAATTGAATTATGATTAACAAAGTATGAACGAAATGCAAGAAAATGAGAAACAGTCTAGAAAGCCTTCTCCAAACCTTTCATAATCATTTTAAACCAAAAATGATGATTTATGAACAATGAACTGTGAACAAAAGAAAATTAAATTATATGTACAAAAGTAAATAATGAAAAAAAATGATAAGATAAATGAATCAGCTACACAGGCAAGCTGGGCATGCATTGTAAAGTAGTTGTGCATTCAAGTCCATTTCGGTATACAACGTTGTATGTCTTCCCCTGTGGCGCAAAAACATGTAGATTTCGACAGCTGGACACGCGGGAGCAAGCACCGTATAACTGAATGTGAGAGAAGCAAGCTTCCTGAAAATTGAAAGCACCTGCGACCTTGAAAGTCTGGAAAAATTGGATAAAATGAAACATTCTTCGTCTGGCATCGCCATCTAGTGACATCCTTTGAAAACAAAAGTCCAGCTGGTATGCCCGTCGGGCATTGCTCGGGTTGTTTGTTCCAATGACGTATATTATTGGTAGATTATGAATTCTATTGTTAACATCGCCATCAAAGTGAAGCCATGGCAGTTCTGGGCAGGAGTGAGCCGTGGTGTTGTTAGCTGTGTGGCTTCTTTGTTTTTGACGAATTTGGGCCCGAGGAATAATTAATTCAAAACCATTCCTCAAAGTTTCCGCGTGCAACCGTACAAACAGACACGAAAAAGGATCAGGAATCACTTTCCACAACCATAAATCGAAAATACGTACCGAAAGATGATCGAAACGAAATTGAAATTGAAACCATGATTGAAAAGTTGTTTATAAAATATTAAAATACTTCAAATACAAAGTTAACGAAGAGATAAACTTATCATTCCTAGATCGGAGTGTGAAAGAATTATTCATCAGGTACCCTCATGTCTAGCCATGTGTTTTGCTCACTTTCGGACCTTCCCACATCAAGTATGCTGGCAGGTTTCTGGGTCTATCTTTAATATACGTCATTGGTTTGTATGATGAAATTTTGCATTATTGATGCTGAAATTTAAGCTATGGTCTCTTTAATCATTATTTAGTAATTTTGCTTCTATAAACGAAATTAGTTAATAAAATAATATTAATATGTCAAAGTTACAATAGTTTATAACTAAATTTTACTACGGTCTTTTAATCCCCTGGTCTGTGCACACGCGCAAATTCTGTTGTTATAGTCAGGATTGCTGTATTTATGAAAGAAGCGATTTCAGTCCCCTCTATTGCATGAATTTGGCTACTTCTCAAACTTAATGTAATTTAACGCTCGTACAAAGCACGGTGTAAGAATAAAGTGGTACAAAGTAAGTGCGCCGTCCGGCCTCGCCATCTAGTGACATACTTTAAAAACAAAAAGTCTATTCAACTTTTCTATAAGATAGTATCGCCATCTAGTGACATCCTTTGAAAACAATTCAACTTTTCGAAAAATAATAACTTAAAAAATTGATATAAACACTGTAGAAAAAGTACCCTACTGAAAGCACAGTGACACTAACTACGTACATGGAAAACTACGTGAAGATTCCTTGAGTATTTTCTGAGTTCTAAAAGGACAAACGTTCCAATGGACTCTGATTTAATATATATAATAAAATATAAAATATATGGATATATGGATTAAGTAACGGAAGAATGGAGCACTTATTGGTTTATTGGTTTCACAACGTCCGTCCGTCTGTTCCCTTCATATTTTTTACATATTTTCGCGTGGAAAGTTGAACATAGCTTACCATGGACACGTCCTCCTTCACTATTTAATTTGGGGTCGGAGTTACGGGATGGGAGTTGGAAGGGACTAAATGATCTACGTGGAATTTAGATATGTAAAGGAGCGAAATTTGGTATGCAATTCCTAAGCAAGATCTACCTTACTATGAAGTTTAAGACAAATTGTCCCAGTGGGGTCGGAGATATGAGGGATGGCAGTCACTTGGTGTTTAGAACTATGGCAATATATGTCATGTGATATGTCATTCGATCGGCGATGATCAGAAACAAAAGAAGATAGAGCTCTTTTAAATTTTTTAAATACTACATTCGAGAAAATAAATTTTATATTAAAAAATTGGGGGGGGGGTGTTAAAAAGTGAAGATAATGAGGTAAAAATAGATGACCTCAGAGCTTCCACTACTTTCCTAAACCCTCCTCGGGGGGATTATTTTTTCTTGTTTATTATTAAGTAGCGGAAGAATGGAGCATTTATTGATTTCACAATGTCCGTCTGTCTGTCTATCTATCTACCTGCCGGTCCGTCTGTCCCCTTCTATTTTCTACATATTTTTTTGAGGCAGAAGGTTGAAATTCGGAATGTGACTTACCATAGACGTGTTCTACTTCACTATTTAAGTTTAGTGCACTCGGGTCGGAGTTACGGGGGTGGGAGTTAGAGGGTACTTTTCAGTCAACTGTTCCAGACAATATTTCTCCATTGCTTTAAAAATACAAGAACTGTACTGTCCAGTCTTTATATAATAATAAATAAATATTTTAATTACAATATTTTAAAAAAATTAAACCCCTTTTGGGTAAAAGTCGAGAGTAGCGTTCCCTAATTTTCTCGGAAGACATCGGTCAGTCCCGTCGCGTTTATGCTCAGAATTCATTAGTGTAACGTGTCTAATTAATGCATAAATATTTTGTCATATTATAGGAATTATATTTTACGAAATGTATGCGGGAAAAATTTCACGAAAGTCCCTAGACTGTGAACATCAGCTACGGGCGGGCTGTGGGTCATTAATGTCGGTCTGGCCGCACGTACACCATCACGAGACTTTCGTGATGTGTTTTCTTGCATAACTTTCCGAAAATATAAATTCTATAATATGATAAATCGTTTACTTATTGATTAAAAATAATAATAAATTCAGAGCATGACGGGGCTGAAACAAGCTTTATGTGAAACAGGCTTAAAACGTGTTGGGGCCCCGAGAAAATAGAAACCGCTACTAGGACTTATACCTGGTTTTGTTTTATTTTAGCTGAGTATTTTTGTGTTCCTTTAATTTTGTATTCCAAATTGGAATTCGTTCAGAAACTAAAGAAATATGTTTCTCATTAAACGCACGTTGCTGGCCATCGCTGTGTAGCAGGGTGCAGTATTTTTTATATCTCCTGCTTTAGGTTCTTCCTGCATGCTTTGCGTTTCACCTGCTTCCTGAATGGCTGAGGCAAAGCGGATTCCAGACCCCCTTGAAATGACAAATCCGTTTCGCAGCTCTCGCGGAGCGGATCTGCAACGTGTCACGGAATTCAAATACGATCGTGAATTCCGATGTCACAAACGCTCACTTTCACTCTCGAATTGTTTACAATTCGGGAAGGAAAGTGGAGCGACGTCACACTCGTCATAGGCGTAAGACAAAACGTCGACACGCACGGGCCAATCGGAAGACAACACCGGATTCAAATGAAAAGAGATTTTGTGCAGCTAACGGCAGAGGCAGACGAGTAGAGCCACGATATAGACGGTCGGAAAATGGAAAGTTTCCTGAGCACGATGTTCCTACCAGGATCCGGGAGTGCCTTATGGTAAGCGGCAACTCTGAAGCGAGTTTGAATTCTACGGCGACGGCGGCGAGCGAGACGAGTTCCCGAGCGACGTCGGGGAATTCAACGGAGCCGTGCAGAGAAGCCTCGTTGGCGGCGCATCTCTCGACGGAGAAGGGAGGACGGCGTTTTCGTGTTCCGCCATTAACGTCTATTCCAACGAGTCGCCCGGAGACCTGGCATCGTAGTCTATTGGATCACTGTGCAAACCTGGTAAGAGCCCGTTTTGTGGTATGTTTTAACGCACGCCTGATAAAGGCGGGTTTCTGGGAGTTAAAGCATAAGGAAGTGAATTACACATCTAATGTGCGTGGTTTCTGGCCGTTCGGTCTATTCGCTTTCCTTCGGCACGACGTGGGATTCGTGTTAACCTAGATAGGTTAAGTGTTTTATTGTTGTCACAAAGATATGCCTGTGTTCTCCGTCTTCCTCGACGAGTGACCCAAATTTTGTGCGAATGTCTTTTGTGGAAAAAAAATAAATAAATAAAATATCCTAAAAGTGAAGTGCGTAGTTTTAGCGCGCACTGTTGTGTGCGCCTTATCCTGTTTTTACAGTTCTTCATTTTTATGTGTAGTCTTAGCTTTGTGTTATCCGTCGCAAGTTAGTTCTGTGTTTTACTTGCTAATTATGGTTTTTATGTTTACCATTAGCGGCCGAATTGTCGAGCCCTGGTTACGTTAAGCCTTCTTACTAAACACGAATGTTTCGACTCGTCGGAGATATTGTGTCATATTGTTGTTAAGACTTTCTAAAAGTTCTGTGACTTGGACAGTGTGACTTTCTTTATTAGCGTATTGTGTAAGTGGGCATTAATTTCTCCCACTAGAACTTTCCCCGATAAATGACTCTAGTACTTGTGTATTCGAACATATAACTCGAATAACGTGTTTGCCTTCATATATATATTATCAATATATCATTGAATTTTTAGTGGTCTGTTAAACATTATTTTTCTTGAGCTTGTATGCGATGTGTCGTTATTTTAAGCTGTAGTTGGTTATAACTATTAATGTACAAGAATTTATCTTTTGCTGAAGCATAGCAGCATTTGTTAGAATCTTGGATTTAAACCTTTAAAATATTTCGTTACGTTCAATTCCGGTTATACTGTTGTAACGTTATTTGGGTTTACTTAAGTCATTAACCAATTGTTATTGATTATATTCACTTAGGTATATATATGAATAGTTACGTTTGGAAGTTTTTGACTTTTACTGTATTTATGTAATTGGATCATTTACTCTTTAAACTTATTCCTCCTAGTTGGAGTTTATTTCGTCAAGGATTTACTTTAATTTATCTTTTGATGCCAGTGGCATTGTGTGATAAGATTATCTATTTTATATCCTTGATATAGCAATTTATGTCTTAAATAAACTTTATTTTTGTTCATATTAAATTTCCGACCCCTGTCACTCATTTATCTTCCACTGCGTGCTCTAAGTAAATATCTTAGTGTTTAACCGTGACACAACGTTTGCTTGTATATGTGAAACGCCTCAGTTAGCGGAAAAGGTCCACTTTTGCCGGCGGATTGCGTTTCCGCGTGTTTTCCGCTGCGTGTATGTCACTTAGAAAACCCCTGGCGAAGCGGATGCAGATCTGCATGGGTTGCATACTGTGGCCCCTCCGCGCGCATTCCGCGTGGAAACGCGGAATCCGCTGAGCATTTCACAATTAAAACTTTCCCGCAACATTTCCCCTTAAGCTGTCTCCTGATTGGTCCCTCTACAATAGTATCTTCTTTCGTAAAATGGAGTCTAAACAAGAAATGCTAACGCTGCTAAACTTTCGAAGAAAAAAAAAGTCTATCAAACGAATTTCTAACAGTTTTTAAATAGAGATATTATATATTTAGATTATATATCTCTCCCGCGTTAGGTTCTCCTGCATGCTTTTCGTTTTACCTGCTTCCTGATTGGCTGAGGCAAAGCGGATTCCGCAAGATTTCAAGAGGATCTGCAAAGTTTGCGCGTGAATGCGAAACGCCTCAGTTTAGCAGAAAAGTCTGTTTTTGCCCGCGGATTGCGCGTCCGCGTGTTTTCCGCTCCGCAAAGCTGTATGTGAAACAGGCTTTAAGCAACATCAGGCACAGCTAGTCACTGGATGGGCGACTCAACAGTGACTCAGGATCTTTACACCCCCCCTCCCCCGGCTGCTGTGACCATCAATATAGCCGTCGTTAATCCAGGTCCATCCAGGGACCCAACTCGTCGGCCTCAGGCCATACAGGCTCTGGATGGGCGTATTGGGTTCTAAAATTTAAAAAATAAAATAAAATAAATAAATAAATAAATAAATAAATAAATAATCCATTTAGTTATTCGTAAGTTGATTCAAAACAGGACATTAACTTATAGTTTTTTATTTCAAAAACAAAAACGTGAAATCACTCAAGAGAAGAATACAAAGCAACAATTAGTTGTTAAAACAAATTATTTACCGCAGTGGGGACAAATATAAATGTCTTTGTGCCTGGATGGCCACAGGTCAGCTTTTACGAATATCGTTCAATTAGAAACAACTAGTAGAAGATACACCATCAACCACAACACCAATCGAATGAGCATTAAAAACTGAAAAAAAATCTTTGAAAAACATGCATAAAACAAAAGAGACTTACCTGAGAATAGCAAGAAGAGCTTACACGAATAACACAAAACAGGCAACTGACGTCATATTCTTCAACCTAAGTGGATAGGAAATGAACAAGTGACACACTAAGGCTGCTTCTAAAAACTCTCTCCAGTCGCGATCGAGCGTAAGCGTTCATGATCAACGCGAGCACTGCATCTAAAAATGACAGATCGCTCGTCACTGGCGCCTCTAAAAACTCCCGATCTCATCGTCGTGTTGGGAACGCTCAGGATCAATGTGATCTTATTTCGAATGTGATCACTTCGCGTTGTCTCGCTCACTTTCACTACTTTCGCTTTCCAATAATGGCCGACAGTGAAAGCGTATCCCACCTCGAAGTCTGTTCCCAATGTGGTTTATAGTTTTGTAATAAAAATGAAGGCACAGAACAGGTCAAGATACACGGCAGAGGCGAAGGAGCTGAAGATAAAAGCAAAGATTGTTTTATATATTTTATTTTTTGAATTTTTCTCTTAGGTTTCGAATTTTCTTTAAAGTTTCGTTTTATCATATGTGCACTCTCGTACGTAGATTTTTTAACACTCTCGTATTTATTATTATAAAAGAAGAAATGCATTGAAAGCTAATAAATCCCCATCAGATTATGATATTGGACAATAAATAATAAATAATTACGCTTAAAACAGAAAGTTTGAAAGCAAAACGAGTTTCTGTGGCAGTTACCTCTTATTTTCTGATCGGGCTGTTATCTCGTTGCCCTTGGGGCTGTCAAAAAACTTCATGAGCGGGTGAATAGAGCGGGCGTGATCAGGGGTAAACGATCACGTGATTGAAAATGAGCGCTCGAGAGTTTTTAGAAGCACCCTAAGAGGCCCTCTCACTGGATGCTGATGCCATCTAGCGGATTTTTTGGTTAGCTAACTCACAATCGCAGGATGGCCATAACACGGACACCCACCTTAGGGGACGTACAAAACTACGTCACGCTCTTAAGGAGGGAGGGGGTATGAAAAGTGTGACACAGCGTGACATGGGGGAGTGGGTTTCCATAAGTATGATGTCACAGGTTTGACGTATTTCTTGAACGTCCCCTTAGTTGATTTAGATACTGAAATGTCTGGAAGAGATGCCACTGCTCGTAGACTCAGTGTAGAATTGCTCATTGTTCTGATAACCTGTTTTTTCTGCCGTTGAGACAGTATTTGCGGTCTGCTAGTATTTTGCTTTTTCTCACCATATTTTTCACCAAACTTGAAGAAATGCATAATGACGTGATGAGAACGCTTCAGTTGACGGCCTATTGCTCTAAACGATTGTTTGGCGTGGTATAATTCTGTAATTTGACCTTTCTCGAATTCAAGCAAACAAATCTGCAGAAATAACAAGTGTACAAATTATTCAGAAGAACTTTATTGTGATTTGCATAAAAATAAGTTTGACTTTTTAGTAGTTTAGACGAGTTTATCACATGAGATCAGGGAGTTTAACAATTTTCCCCCTGTGCGCTTTTTATTATTTAGACAATGTGACGTTTTTTATTATTTATTTTTTTACTATTGTTCATTATAATCAACGGACATTCTTACAAATATTTGTTCCCTTTTGGTTTTTAATTGTACTAACGTTAACAGCGCTAATCAAGGGTGGTTCTATCATTACGGGACGCAACTTAATTAAGTCAAAGGATTCCTATTTCTTAAATCCTAGAGAAATAACACAGGCTAACGATGAAAAAACTTTTTGAATGAATTTGCCTTATCCTTGAGGTGTTTTTTGTGTGCAGAATCCGAATCTGCTTTTAAATTTTTGTATTACCTGACGTTTCCAAGTTACGTAACATAGAGACTGTAATGTTAAAGAAATGGGCGTGAAAAGAAGCTGCTGCAATGTTAACATATCCATATTGTAGGCCACAAGGAAATTTATCAGGCCCAAAACGGTCTGGACGGTGAAAAACCAATCCATCCACTTGGATTTAAACATGGCCCATATCGGAAAGTTTATACAGGATCTCCTTTTGATTATGATACAGAAGATGAAGACTCACGACAATAAGCTTGTGAAAAGGATACTGAAGAACTCAATGAATATGAACTGGCATACAAAGTGTCGTAAACCGAGGCACGTTCTTGACATCAATTTTGAAGATATTAGCAACGTCTCTTTCCCAGACTACTGGAAGATGTGATAATCTTCTTTCTCCTTGTATTTTTTATTTCGTTTGTTTTTTTTTTGTTTTTGACAATCGTCAATCTTATTTTCTTTTTTGTATAATATGGAAGACCGCTTGGGTTGGTTAGGCTTCTTGACTACCTCAGTGTATTTCATTTGGAGTCTATCCTGGTTAGATGAGCTTGTGAAAGCGCTGCTTTCGTCCCATCCTAACAAATGTACACTTCACTGTTCGATTGTCGATTGTCAATTACTGATAAATTTAGCATTTATCAGCTAAATTTCGAAACGACACTCAATCTATCATGTTTTTTTGTGATCTGTGTCCTAGAGCAAAGCCATCAGACCTAAACAACTGCAACAGCTTGATGACGAATGGAGACGTCTTCCATTGGACAATCTTCCTCTAAAGGAGGTGGACGTCTTTTGGCACAGGCTTTCTCAAACCCTCACTGATGAAGGTGAACGCAAATATGAACTTCTACCTCAACTTGCATTGTCTGTGTTAACTCTTCCACATTCCAATGCCGATACTGAGAGGCTTTTCAGCAAGAACAACTTAACAAAAATACAAATAAGAAACAAGCTATCAACAAAAACTGTAAAAGGAGCCCTCCTTTAATATCAATGCATTAAAATGCAGTCAAATGATTGCTGCTTTGGTTTTAAACCAACCACGCAAATGATGAGTCGCATGACGTCGGCTGTGCTCTACCCAAATAAACCGGCTACTGTTGTGCAATCTTCACCTGAAGACGAAAGTTTTGATGTAGATTGTGATCCAGGTGCTGATACACCTAGCTTGATGTAGATTGTATTATAAATTATATTTTTTAAGTCATTTATGTTATTAAAATTTGTCTCGTCATCTTCAGACCAATCTTTCTCATTTGTAAGTTTATTAGAATTTTTTTTTTGCATTTAAAAATTTATATGAAAAAAATACAAATCTAAACATTTAGTTCTTAAGTAAAATTTAGTAGATTTCACTTAATCGTAACTTGTAGTTCTGTGAAATGACACAAACGGCAGTGTACGAGAATTTTTCAGATGGTACGCTAATTTTACAAGTTTCGTCCGAGAATTTAATTCTATTGGTCTACTAACCCTGCGTGGATCTCCAAATAAGTAGAAGTAGCAATTGAAAACATAAAAGAAATATGTAGAATAAGTGAGCTGATCATCTTACTGTTAGTCTAACAACTCTTTCTAAACTACGTTTGCAGTGTGGGACTAAGATGACCAGACTACTGGCAGAGCTTACCCTAGAACATGCTACGTAAAACAGTCCACGCCGACACATTTTCAACGACTGCCCTTGCGATTTATTGATAGTCCTGGCAAAGCACAACTTGAGAAGGAACTGTATTCTTTTAAACTCGAGCCGATAACCTGATGGGTACAAGGGTATTCTTGGAATAAAAACTATTTCTCCCGACCACACTCACTGATTACTTTGACTTCTACAGCGTTTTATGGAGAGCTTTTACTTGTAGTCTAGTTCCATTGCACAATATAGGCGGACTAAGATTTCTTAACATTACAAGGTGCTCCAACTTTAAGAATGAGTGTATACGGTGGAAGTCCAGAAGGATTCAAACTATTTAGAAATTCTGCGAGGTAATGGACGGCGTCATCGGTTTTAATAACAGAATCAAAAGATTTGTATTCGAAAACTTGTTCTTCGAAGGCGTTTAACAGTAACTGATTAATTTCAGCTGCGTTATCGTTTTTTTGTATAGTATAGCACGCTCGACCAAACCATTCTATAGGATTCTTCTTGATGTTACTTATATCAGGATATATTCTAGCAGTTAGCTATGGTAAGGAGATAACTACTGTATCCAAATCTGAAGAAATGATGACCTGACCTTCAGTGAAGAGTAATTTCCGTCACCTATTTTAAGTAACATCTCGTCGAAAGCCCTGTTGAATCATCACCTTGAATTTTTGTCAGTATGTTCCTTGTAAAACGTAAGCACCCACTAAGAAAATCCCGTACTTAAAAATTTTTTATTTTTGAAATTCTGACTTCAGATTCTTAAAGACGATCAAAAAGTAGAATAGGAATGTCTCTAAGATGTACCCTCTATCTCTCCGTCTTCATCGATAAAATTGGGTTCAAAACTTTAAAACTTCCACTGTAACGTGGAAGCGTGAAAGATTAGATAAGAGCAAGATGTAACGAAAACAGTAATTAAATTGAAAATAAATGAATGAATCTCCGATATAAATTCTCTTGCAGGAATGACTCCACCTCACAGTTGAGAACGAAGAAATCTGCAATCAACGCCAAAGCAACGTTGAAGAAATGCAGAGGATATTGTAGTCTATGTAGCACCGGAATCCGCTGCACATTGAAATCCCATCAAGCTCTCGTGAAATCGTACGAAACTCTCGTGGATCCAAGTGCGAAAAAGAAAAGACCAATCAATATCTCACTTTAATTCAACTTTGTGAACAGGTTACGGATTGCAATCCAGTTAAATTTCGTTAAAGTTCTTGCAAAGCAAAATTTCAAATTATGATATAGAATTCTCAATAAGCAATACAAATTCTACTAAATTTAGCCTTAATAAAATTCAATATATAGAATGTCAAGTTTTGGTTAATAGTTAAAGTCACAATAACACCTTCCTTTGAGACATTACAAAGAAACATTCAATAACATAAACACATCAATCATGCAATTGTGCTTGGTTAATGCACATCATACATTAGCTGCAAAAGTAAAGACCTTGCCAAATTTTATAAAGCAATTAGGCCGCAACAATTTGGAATAGTAAATAACAGAATGAATGGTATTTAAATTAATTCATTGAATAAACTCACTTACATAGTAAAACAAGTTGAAAAATATTCAGGTAAGTAATGAAAAGTAAATGAAGAGGACTTGAGTTATTTTGGACTAATGTAACAATTTGTCACTCTGTGAGCGATCTCAATTACGCAATTATGCTCGGTCGAAATTTTGTTAGACGCCGTGCAGGAAACCTCCCGTTCCCGTCTGCATATAACATTCCAAGCCAAAAGGAAATATGCCATCGGCCGTCTCGCTTTGAATGAATGTTTCTACTTCAGAAAACACTTTGCTGCCTGAATTTCGATTAAGACTTCGTACCCAGGTAAGATTGCAGCAGGGATAATAACTTGACACTGAAATTTTAAATTAAAGCTATTAAGGCCCGTTTCACACTGCTGAGCGGGGACGAAGTCCTATTGTAACTGTAAGCGCTTTCAGAGTAGTCCGCATCGTCCGCATGGCCCGTCCGCATCAGTAAATGCCATTAAAAGTAGTGTTGCTTTCACAGTCACACGGAGTCCGCATGCGGATGAAGAGATTATCAGATTCTGCATACTTTCTACCAAATTGGTATATTTTTGGAGTTTTTTGAAGTGAAACTTCTTATGCGGCGACAACGACTGAGGAGTGAAATTCTTAGAATGAAAAGTTTTTCGCATTACGGAAGTGACGTAGTTCCAACAATCCAACCTTCATTGTTTCCAACAAACGGAAAACACTGACTGTTAACATCCGAGATGGAGCGTGACCACCGAGAGAGAAGGCATTGAAATGTAATTAATACATTGTTACCGCATCTTCATAGATAGTGCAAATGCAGGGCTTATTAATTATTATTTTTATGATTGTAGTTATGTGAATCAAACGGAGAGTTCGGCCCCAAAAACAAGTGTAGAACGCATGAGAGCGTACAAAGCTCGTAAACAAACTGAAGAGGCAATTTCAAAAAAAAAACAACATAAAACGGAAGCTGAAAAGTCGTACGATGCGTACGAAATTTTCGAGGTCGTAAAGGACAGCAGTTGGAATCAAATCCGCCATATACATCTGCAAAAAGGCAAAAAACAAAAAATACCGTGAATATACCACATAGCATTCCGCAACAAAAGTTATTTTAATAAAATAATGCAAAGCAGTTATGAACAGTGGATTTGTGCAGTCGGTCGTTTGGTGTTGCCATTTTTTCGGATTTTTAGTACATTTTCTATATACAGAAATGTGCTTATGTGATCGGTTTGTCCAACTGTCCGTCGGTCCGTCCGTCAGTCTTTAGACAATCTCACAATTCATTGCGTTGCAATAGAAAGAATGCATGTGTTGAATTGCTGGAAGACACGAATTTTCCTCGCATTCAGGAAAACGCGTGTTGAGAACATACATGGGTTCGGCTCTGCGCGTGCTCTAAACGTCAATGAGATGGTGCGCGTGCAGGATGCACGTGTTTGACGATTATTGAAAGGGTAGTTCGGTCTCTAAATCAAGAGAATTTTTTTATTCCTAGGGAGCTTAATATTTATTACAATAACTTGAAAACGAATTAACCTTTTCAAAGTCTGTTTTCACTAATCCATTAATACGGGACAGAGCACGAACAAGTACGAACGTGAGATAGCCGGAATAAGTACGTACTATACTGGCACGTACTTTCATGGTACCATTATGATACCCCCTTAAAAACTTCCTATAACCAGATATGGCATGTAATATATCAAACAAATCGTCACAACATATCATGAATGAATATATATCATTAACACTATATCATTTCTCTTTGTGTTCCTGTTACTACAAATAAGCGTATCAGGAATTTTCCGGTATGGTATAGTCGTGAAACAATACAATTGCTTAATTCTAAATATAAAACTAGATCACGAATGAAGAAAACTAATTCCCTTCATGACAGAGAAGAATTTCGTCTGTTAAGATCTAAGGCAAAGAAATTTATTAAGCGTGATTTTAAATGCTACATGCAAAATGCCCAATACACCCATACCTCGTTATACGTACGCTCGTTGTACGTACTTTTCGATTTACGTAATTTTCAAATTATGGCACGAATTCGTTTTACGTACCCAATATTTCGTCACACGAGATTAAATAAAGAGTAGAGTGGAAATACACTGATCATCAGCGCCAGCACTATGACCTCGTCAAGTACGTCGTCATTATTTCCACTCTAATAAATTAATTTAGGCTATATATTTTCGATTTTTGTTTCATGTGTATTATTATGTTTATGAAGAAATAAAAATAATAAACTAAAGACTATAAATAATAAATACTAACTTTGCTGTATTATTTCACATAAAAAAACACTGAAACAGATTCAATTTACTTTGTGTATATTTTGTATCAAAATCATTGATGTGCATTGTCAAAGCGTTATCACGAAAATCATTGATGTGCATTGTCAAAGCGTTATCACGGAAATTTATTTTTAAAAAGTACAGTAGTGACCTCTGATGAGAGCTACATAATAAAACGTCTCACGTTTTTCCATTGCCTCGACTTTTCTACTGACCCTGAAAAGTACGTATTCGTTATACGGATATTCGATTTACGTACCAAGTTTTTGGAACCAATCAGTACGTATAACGAGGTATAGGTGTACCATATAAAACATAATCCGGAGTCTACACAAGATGGCGGACTGAACGAACGCACGAGAAATGAGCTCCTGAATTGCTTTTTTAAAGCAAGTATATTTCTCTATTTAAGCTTTCTATCTCTACAACTATATAGTAGGAATGTGTAAGATGAATTAGAAATTCAATTACAATCGTTTAGAAGCAAGTTATGTATTATTAATTGTGAATTGAATGAAGCTCTTCTTCGTATTTTTTTTTTTTTTTTTTTTTTTTACTTTGGCACTTTCCATTTCTGAGTACTGGGTGCCAGTTGGAACCAAGTTCAACGGATGGATAATAGAAATTACTAGAAGCGATCAGAGTGAATGGAGTTGTCCTAGAATAATAATACAACTTCATAACTTCAAAGATAATATTGGTAAATAAGAATATAACAACTAAGATAAGAAATTCTCTATCCTTAGTGAACTGATTTCTTGGAGCTCTGTCAATGCTTTGCAACTTAATTTAAAGAAAACAAAATACATGATTTTCTACCAACGTAATAACTCCAAAGATAATATCGGTAAATAAGAATATAACAACTAAGATAAGAAATTCTGACTTAAAGAAATAAGCATGGGAGAACGAGAAAGAAAAGGAAGCCATGGTACGTTAGATGAATACATTAAAACTAGAAGCGGGGAGGAAGCTTTTAAAAGCTCGAATTTAATAATGAGAACACCAGACAAGGGACCGAGAGAAAAAAGAAATAGAACAGAAGAAGGGGCGAATGGAGAAGAGAATAATTTAGAAAAAAAAATAGAAGAAATTTTGGAAATTGTACGGTTTAATAGAAAAGAAAATGAAGTAATTAGAGAAGAAATAAAGGAAGTGAAGGAGATGATAAGAACTGATAAAATAGAAAATAAAAAAGAAAGAGAAGAATTAAGGGAAGAAATGAAGAAGATGAAATTCAAAATGAAGGAATATGAAAGACAGATAGAAGATATGGAAAATAGAAGCCGGAAAGATAATATAGTGATAAAAGGTATAGAAGAGGAAGAAGGAGAAACTGGGGAAAAGTTAGAAGAGAAGGTAAATGAAATAATGGAGAAGTATTTAGGAAGGAAGTTGATATCAATAGAACAAATATATAGAGTGGGAAAAGAAAAGAGAAATGGAACGAGACCAATAGTGATAAAATTAAGAAATAGAAAAGAAAAAGAAACTCTTTTTATGGAAAAGAAGAATTTAAAGGGAACTAAAATTTATATTGATGAAGATTATGCTGTTCAAACTAGGATCAGGAAAGAAAAAATGATAAAAATAGTAAAAGAAAAGAGAAAGGAAGGTAAAAAAGCATATGTGAAATATAACAAGATGGTGATAGAGGGAAGGCAGTTCGAATGGAATGATGAAGAAGAAAGAATAAGAGAAATTGGATCAAAAAACGGGAAAGCGAAGAATGGAATAGAAATGGACGAATGATAGTAGAAAAATTTATGGTGGAGGTGGATAAAATGGAAGAGAATGAGAAATGGAAAAAAGATGAAAATGGAAAAAGGGGACAAATGTGGCAAATAATTTCGTGGAATATTGCAGGCTTAATAAATAAGGATAAAGAATGGTGGAAATATATATATAGTTTTGAAGTGATAATTTTACAGGAAACTTGGATGACTGAAAAAATGTGGAAGGCAAAGAAAGATAAATTGAGTGATGACTTTGAATGGTTTGCTAGTCATGCTGTAAAGGAAAAAAAGAAAGGAAGAGCAAAAGGTGGTCTGATAATGGGAATAAGAAAAGAATGCGTACAGGAATTAAGATATGAAAATAAAGATGGAGTTATAATTGCGAAATTAAAGAGAGAAGAAAAATGGTACAATATATGTGGTGTTTATAATGATAGATCAATAAGTGAGCTGAAGAAAACATGGACAGGAGATAAATATGATAAAGGTAATTGGTTGCTATTTGGAGATTGGAATGCAAGGATGGGAGAATTACAACAAAATGAAGATGAAGATTTTTGGAAGTGTATGCCAGAGACTGTATTTAAAAGAAGAAAATCAAAGGATAAGACTGTAAATAAACCAGGAGAAGAGATGAAAAGATGGTGTGGAGAGGAAGGATGGATAATTGCAAATGGGCGGTATGAAGGAGATAAGGAAGGGGAATACACCTTTATTGGAGGTAAAGGAAAATCGATAATTGATTACGCTCTAATTGATGTAAATGTAATAGAGGAGGTTGAAGATTTCAAAGTAGATATTAGAGATGAATCGGATCATATGCCCATAATAATGTATATTAGAGGAAGGAGAGAAAGGATGAGCTATAGAGGAAAAGAAGAAGGAATAAGAGAGTTCTATTATAAATGGGATGAAGAATATAAAGAGGAATATAGGAGAAATATAAGAGAGATTTTGAACAAAAAGGAAACAGTGGAAAATACAGGAAAAGTTACAGAACAGATAAAAGAAATTGAAGAAATATTAAAACTTGCAGGAGAAAAGATGAAAAGAGAAAAAAAAGATATTGATACAGAGAGGAGGGAATGGTTTGATAATGAATGTGTGAAAAAGAAAAGAGAAATGAGAAGGTCTCTTAGAAAGGCAAGAAAAAATGACAATGGATGGACAGATTTTATACAAAAGAGAAAAGACTTTAAGGAGTTGTGTAAAGAAAAAAAGAAAGAATACGAGAGGAAATGGAACAATGAGCTAATAAAAGGAAAAGATACGAAGACGTTTTGGAAGTTAATTAATAGATGTAGAAGAAAAAGGCAAGGTATAAGTGAAAAAATTAGTAAGGAGGAATGGAAAAGTCATTTTATGAAGTTAATGGACGGAAAAGGGGAACAGATAATGGATAGAAGTACAGAAATAGGAGAAATAGATGTGAAAATATGGTATAATGAAGAGATAACGATGATGGAAATATGGAGAGCGATAAAGAAATTGAAAGATCGGAAAGCGGTTGGATTAGATGGTGTTCCAGGAGAGTTTGTGAAGTATGCTGATCCAATAATAATTGCAAAACTAAGTGAGATTTATAATCAAATTTTTGAGAAAATGGAATTTCCTGATCAATGGAAAGAGGTGGTGATATGTCCAATTAAAAAGAAGGGAAATGCAAATGAGGTGACTAACTATAGAGGAGTAAGTATAACTTCCGGCCTTTATAAGGTGTATACAAATATTTTAGAAGAAAGACTGAGAAAATGGATAGAAGAGAATGAATATCTTGAAGATACACAGGCGGGTTTTAGAAGTGGAAAGAGTGTAATAGATAATATATTTATTTTGAACAGTATAATAGAATTAAGACTTATACAGAAAAGAAAAAAGGTAATAGTATTTTTTATGGACTTAAAAGCTGCCTTTGATTCGATAAATAGGGAAAAATTGTGGGTGAAATTAAGGAGGATGGGTATAAAGGGTAAGCTGTTAGGAAATATTAAAAGTATGTATAAAGAGACAAAATGTAAAGTTAAAACTAGAAATGGTGTTACGGAATCCTTTTGGATAACTAAAGGAGTAAAACAAGGTTGTGTCTTAAGTCCTCTGCTGTTTATAATATTTATGAATGATTTGGGAATTTATTTGAAAAAATGTAATGAAGGCGGAATTGTAATAGGAAGGGAGAAAATTTTTCAATTGATGTATGCAGATGATGTGGCTTTAATGGCAGAGGACGAAGAAGAAATGGGAAGGATGCTAAAATGTGTAGAGAATTTTTTGAGAAAAAATGATTTGGTGTTAAATGTTAGTAAATCAAAAATGATGGTGTTTAAAAAGGGAGGGAAAGGCAGTATAAAAGAAAAATGGAAATGGGGAAATGAAAATATTGAAATAGTGAAAGAATTTAAATATTTAGGTATGTGGTTTACTCCTAAGAATAGTTATGGGAAACAGAAAGAAGAAATAAGTGAAAAGGCAAAATTGGCAATGAAGCAGGTGTGGTCATTGGTGAAAAGAACAAAGATGAATGAGGTTAAAATAATGATAAAGTTGTTTGATGTATTAGTTAAAAGTATAGTTGAATATACAGCAGAAATATGGGGATGGGAAGAAGATAAAAGAATAGAGAGTATACAAAATCAATTTTTTAAATGGTTATTTGAACTGAGAAAGAGTACACCAAATTATATAATATTGACCGAAATAGGAAGAGTAAAGTTGAAGGTAAATTTGGTGAGAAAAGCTTTAAAATATATTGAAAAGATTGAAGATATGCAAGAGAATAGATTGGTAAAGGTATGTTGGGAGGAAATTAAAAAAATGGCTAGAGGGGGTAAGGGTTATAGATGGATTGATAAAATAAATGAAAATATATCAGAAGATTGTAGAGAGATGTGGTGGGAAGATAAAAGAGTAAGAAAAATTAGTTTACAAGAATTAAATGAAAAAATAATGGAGACAATTGTGGCTAAGGAATTAAAGGAAAGGATGGATAGAATAAATAATTCTGTAACATGTGGAATATACAAAATAATTATGACAAATTGGCAAATAGAAAGATATTTAACAACAGAAAATAATATTGGAGTAAAAATCTTATTTTTAAAGATCAGATGTGGAAATATTTTGATGGGAAATAATGTGTATGGTAGGGAGGAAGAAAGAATATGTAGAGGATGTAAAGAAGATGTAGAAACTTTAGAGCATGTTTTATTTGAATGTAGAATGGTAGAGGAAGAGAGAAAGAAACAAGTTATAGAAAGAAAAGAAAATTGGGAAAAAATTTACCTTGATGGAAACCAAATTAACTGGAAAGTATTATGTGTTATAAAAGATTTTTGTAAAAAAATAGTTGATTGAAAAGAAAGATATTTTGTAAAAAGAAAATGTAAAGATCTGGAAAATGAAATGGTTAAATACTGAAATAGTAGTAAATCTGAAAAGATGTTAAATTTCTTTTGTTTAAGACTCCTCTTCCAAATATGTAATTGTATTACAATAAATGGAATAAAATAAAAAATAAATAATAATATAAAACATAATCCAAAGCTTTTCTGGAAAGTAATTAATAAGTTAAGAGTTTCCAACACTAGATTTTTTAATGGCAACATGTATCTCAATGATGATAAATTGGAAACCGTTAACGATATTGTAACGGCTTTTGCTAAAAACTTCAGATCAGTGTATAATGACTCTTCCATTGATAATCAGCATTTTGATGATATTTTCCCAAGATACATGTTTGTCAAAAATTCATGACCAATTCTAATAAATTGTTTTCCGAATCTGAAATACTACAGGGTATTAACAAAGTAAGTTTGAAATGAAAAAACGAGGGTCCAAAGAGATGCGGTAGAAACCTTTATTTGCCTGACGCGTTTCAACTAGACGTTATCATCGGAGGCGGTTAAGCTACAGAGATGTGAGGCTGGCCAGGCCTGGTATTTATACATATAAGACAAGTTGTTAGGGCCAATGGAATAATTACAAAAAAGAGGGGGAGACATTATGCCAAACGGTGACTGGTTTTTTCTTGAAGGGAAGAAGAAAAGCGCGGACCTTGTGGAGGTCTTAATTTCCTGTTCAGTTGGAGGCGGTTTTTACCTTGGTGAAGTTGAGGAGTAGCTGGATCGTATCTGCTCTTTGGAACATGGTTTGGTTGTTGAGCATATGCGTTGGCTTCAGTTCCTTATGTTTGGTTATTTCGTATTCTTCTCGCAGTAATATCTTGGCTTTGTCTTTTCCAGTCCATAATATTTGCATGCACTGGTCTATGTCAACCATGCGGTGTTTATTGATTACTAGATGCTTGGCGTAGGCGGATACATTGTCTTTGTTGATCCACGACTGTCTGTGATCCTTGAATCGAATTAGGAACGATCGGGTCGTGGATCCAATGTAGAACGCCTCGCAATCTGGGCATGATAGTTTGTACACTCCCGCCTGGCTGTAGGTGTTGTTCGTCCTCATGTCTGGTTTGGGGTTCAACATCTTCTGGTTGGAATACTTAGTTCTGTATGATATGCTCATGCCTTCTTTTTTGAATATTTTAGCAATCCTATGGGTATCGGGATTAAGGTAAGTTAGTGAGGCGTATCTTTTTTGGTCGGGTTGAGGTGGTTTTGGATTTCGTATGTTATTCCGTACCTTGTTGAGGATCGATGTGGTGACATAAAGGTTTCTACCGCAT
This sequence comes from Rhysida immarginata, assembly GCA_023313115.1. Classification (NCBI taxonomy): domain Eukaryota; kingdom Metazoa; phylum Arthropoda; class Chilopoda; order Scolopendromorpha; family Scolopendridae; genus Rhysida; species Rhysida immarginata. Next base: position 574,924 of record JAHWFO010101150.1, on the reverse strand, counting down.
CTCTTTGGACCCTCGTTTTTTCATTTCAAATATCATGATGATGCTCGATGAACTCCAGGTATGTGACAAAGTAAGTAATACAAATTCGTATGGACTGGATAATATTCCTTCATATATTTATAAAGCATGTAGTAAATTTTTTGTTTATCCTTTTTACTTAATTTTTAATCTTTCATTCCAATCGGGTATTTTCCCTGATATGTGGAAACAAAGTAAGGTTATTCCTGTTTTTAAGAACAAAGGTAATAGAAGTGACTTAAAAAATTACAGGCCTATTTCAATTCTTATCTTCCCTGCTAAAGTTTTTGAGTATTTGCTGCATGGAAGAATTTATTCTATTGTCTCTCCCTATCTTTCTTCGTGTCAATATGGTTTTATGAGGAGTCGCTCAACAGTATCTAACCTAGTGGATTCTGTACATTTCATTGGAGATGGCATTAACCAAAATAAGCAAGTCGACATGATTTATATCGACCTAGAGAAAGCATTTGACAAGGTGGATCACCGTCTATTACTTCAAAAATTAATGAAATATGATTTACACCCTTCCTATATCAAATGGATTTTTTCCTATTTAACTAATAGAGTCAATTACGTTGTTATAAATAATAGTTACTCTCCTAGTTTTATTTCTACTTCAGGGGTACCTCAGGGATCAATTCTAGGACCTTTATTATTTATTATCTTCTCAAATTAAAAATCTTCTCAATTATTCCTATTTGCTGATGACATGAAATTAGATAAAATTATTCATAATCCTATCGATTGCCAAGATTTACAACTGGATCTAGATTCAATTGGGGCCTGGTGCATTCAAAATAATATGTTCACAAATGACAAATGTCACTATGTCACCTATTCTCTTAAGAAAAGAGTCTTTAATTTTGATTACAGTCTAAATGGTTGTAAATTACAACAAAAATCTGTTACAAACGACCAAGGTGTTATATTTAATTCCAAACTTTCGTTTGTTGATCACATTCACTCTATTATCTCCAAAGCCTATCGTGGTTCATACTTTATTGTCAGAAACTCCCTAAGTTTTAATAATGTTGGCTTTTCAATTTTTCTTTTTAATACATTAGTCAGACCAATTTTAGAATATGCTTCTGTCATTTGGTCTCCTTCTCATATTAAATTTCAGTTCCTCTTGGAAAAGGTTCAAACAGATTTTTTGCGCTCTCTGTTTCGTCGTTTCCATCCCACATTTTTTAATGATAATTTTTATGTATCAAACTCTTATCTACGAGATTTTTTTAATTGTGACCCATTGATCAATAGACGTACTGTAATTGATCTTTGCTATCTTAAATTTTACCGCAATATAAGTTATTCATCTAGTTTTCTTAACACTGTAAATTTACGTGTTCCCAAACCTAATTCCAGACGTAATGATATATTTTACTTACCTTTCTCAAGGAAGACAGTTATAAATAATCTTCCTTTTTTCCGAATGCTTAAGTTTTGTAATATCATGTCAAACCTTATTGATATAAATGTTATGTCGTATGATATGTATAAAGAAACTGTGAATGAAAATGTTAGGCTTTTATTATGATTTTTTTTTTCTGTTTTTATTTTAATGTCAATGGATTTTTAGTTACTCTTTGGTACCTAGTTTTGACTATACATTTTTTCTACATTATACATTATTTTCTTTCTTGTATTTTTATGTAATATTATGATATATATTTTCTTTGTAAGCTGTTATTGGGCTAATACTAGCCTGTTGCTTATAAACTAATAAATAAATAAATAAATAAATAAATAAATAAATAAATATAAGAGTAACTAGTGATAGCAGGTATTAGTCTAATGGCACGTGTACGTGCAAGGATGTCTCACATCAATCAACTCGTAAGACCGTGCCATGAGTAAATATAACGAGTAAATAATGATAATGGTTATTGGTTTAGTAGCACGTGCCCTAATGGTGCCATATGATACCAAATAGCTTATTTGTATCAAGAGCATAATGCTGTTAGGCTTAATGTTATTTAAAATTCACTACTGTTATCATATTACTAATTAATAGTAATTAATCGCTTGCTTCAATAGTAGACGATAACGTAGAAACACTTTAGTAATTTAATATGAAAAAATAATAGATGCTTACACACAACGCTTCAGCAATTGAGGCTCACTTCGTTTAACATTATGTGGGAATTCTTACAAATTAAAGAACTTTTATTTTGTTAAATGTATGAGGAATAACTCCCTCTCCATTTTCAGTTCTTCAAGTTTATTCGTTTAAATTCTCTCTATACGTTAGCTTACTTAAATAGTAATTTACAATTTAGTTTTCATATTTATTTATTTTCTCTTAAGTGTTTTAAAATGTTGATTAACTCAATATATCCATGTACGATGCTATAACATGAAAATGTGCTCCCTTTATCCGCTTTGGCGGTAAAATCATTCTTGTTTAAATTTGACTTCAGATTCGGATAGACCATCGAAAATTAGAATAGGAATGTCTCTAAGGTCGACTCTCCGTCTCTTTGCCTTCATCGATAAAATTGAGTTGAAAATTTGAAAGTTAAGTAGGTTTCAAATTAATAAATAATTTGAATAAAACATTTGATTGTATGGAGCGAAGACTATCCGTAAAATTCGAAGCTCAGTGATTGTTGATTTAATGAAGTCATTCCGCATGCTCGCGGGTATTGTCATTTTTAGGGTTTTAGCATCATCTAAAACCCTATTAACGACCGTACAGATGTATGTACTGTATGTGTGTATATCACACGCCCTAACTTTTGAAAGGGTTGACCTACAGGCTTGAAATTTTGTACACACGTAGGCCCTATACAGAGGACGGTGCGAAAAATATAGCGAATCATCTAGGGTGGCCCGCTGCCCCTCAGGGGCCATTTTGTATGAATTTCATGGTTCCTTTTTTATCTTTTGAACAAAGAGGCCTAAAATCCTGAAATATCGTAAATTTGTAGTGCGGTTTTAAAAAAATAAAACCAATATACAAGAAAAGTGTTATACGCCTCTAGGGTCCCGAGGCCCCAAACATAATTGAAGCTATAACATTTGAACGGAACGACCTGAAAAAATATAGCCAATATAGAAGGAAGCTGATATAAGCCTCTAGGACCCCACTAGGGTTCTCGAGGCACCAAATATAACACAAGTCAAGACCGCACATAGTGTTTTTAGTGGTAATTTGTATGTAGAATCCGAATCTGCTTTTAGATTTTTCTATCACGTCACGTTTCAAAGTTATGCACTTCTATGTTAAAGTAATGGGCGCGAAGAGAAGCGCCTTCAATGTTAAACTACCGGTATCCACATTTTTGGCCCGCAAGGAAATTTATCAGTTTCACGACTTTTATTTGACTCAAATAAATTCAATTAATTATGATTGCTCATTAACACCAGTCGTGCAAAGAGAAGGGATAGGGACGAAAACGGTGTAATTAATAATTGATATTTTAATAAATATGATGGTAAGATTTTTACAGTAATAATCCTGGATTTCAATTAGTAGTACATTGAAAATAGAAACATTGGAATTGCTGCAACATCGGATTCCATCGATGTTGGGTCGGTATGAAGGCCTCCGTCACCACCTGTCGAAATTGCCAATGTCGTCGAACACTTGCTGGGTCTGTCACCGCTGCTGAAGAAAACGGCGACCCCTGGGGGTTTGTTGGAGCGTTGCCCGAGACTAAAAAGAATTATGAAAAACACATGTATCAGTCACTCATCAAAACATACAACGAACGGGAAAAACTTCGGAAGCAATGAAATATTCTACTATAGATATTGACGAGGACAGTCGTAATTCAAGAGAAAAATTAGTTTTCAACTTAATGACACTAATTGTTTTACGTTCACTAAGATTAGCCGAATATTGAATTAAAGCGTACAGTACCCTGAGACAAGGACGCTAAAGCCGAGCGCGGCTCGCAGCTCGAGATCTCGGCCGGGCGCGCGCTCGCGAAGCGCTGGGTATCCGTACGCCAAAGGTCCGGGTCGCTCAGCAGGCTCGCTGCGTTGCTTGCAGAAGTCGTATCTGCAGAATCCTCCGTTAAAGGGCGAGTCGATATCTGGGTGTTGTCCCTTTGTTCGGTCGACCCTCCTCCGTTGCGGGCTTCGGAGTCTGCAGCAACGACGACGACGTCGTCTGGGCTCGTCGTCGTGTCGGAACGACGGCAGTCGTTTTCCTTGCAATTTGGCTGGACAGGCTGGGGTCCGTCGTTTAGCACAGGCGGGTCAATCCTCCGGGTTGATTCCTCAAACGGCGGTTGAGTAGTTCCGTAACTCTCTTCCCCTGGGTCCCGTGGCAAAAAGCACACTTGTTGTCGGGCTCGTCGCACTCTCGTCGGCGTCTTTCGTCGGCGAATAGTCTGTCTAAACGAGTTCACAAAAGTTCTATTCAGGTACTTATCACTATGTTTACTTGCCTGAGAGTAGTCATGGAAATCTTCCCTTATATATTTGCGGGCCGGAATTTTAATTCTGAAACGAACAGTCTGACTGGAGACGCTAACGCTTGAGACGCGCACTTCCTTCGGTTTTCTCCTGAAGTCGCTCCTGTCTCTTCCTCGTCTTCCTCCAGTTGCCTTCGCCGAAGCCGCCTTATTCCTTTTCATATGCGGCGAAACTTCTATCGGCGTGTCTCTTCTGTTCTCTTTCCAATTCCTCCCACGGTCCACTTGCTTCCATTCTTCTCCTCCTTTCGAGAACCTTTCTCCTCCGTTTCTAGACTCTCTCTGTCTCTTCCTTTTCACCGTCACCTGCCCCTCCCCCCTTTCCATCAATCTCTCACTTGGTCTCGTCCTTCTCGCTCTCGTGTCTCTTCTATTTTCTTCCCGGGGTGGCAGGGGATTCGATTTCTTCTTTTTATATTTATTTTCCTTACTCTTCTTTCTCCCTCCGTCTGATGATCGAGTTAGATCGTCGATTTCTTCTTTTATGCTCTTATTAACCCTTCGACGATCTGACAATCAGGCCCCAAACACTGAATAATTTACAAATGTTTCATTGAAAAAAAGAAATCTGTGCGTGCTAGAGAAATTTCAAAATTATATTCGTAATCAGCAGAAAAAATACTACCAAAAATCACCCACTTGTATTTGGTTACAAGAAAAATCTTAAAATTTGTGTGCTAGTGTAACTGAGGCACCAAATACATTTGATCGGAAAGACCTAGGATCCTGAAATTTTGTATACTTTGTAGTTTACTAAAAATTTAGCTAATATACACTAAAAACTGATTTCAGCCTCTTAGGTCTCGACAGGGGCCCTGTAGTCCAAATCACAAATCAAGCTCTAACATTTAAATAATAAAAAGGCCTAAGAACTGGAAGTTTTGTATTTTTACAGTGCGTTACTTAAAAATTATAGACAATATACAAGGAGACTTGTATAGGCCTCTGGGCCCCTGGCGGCCTCAAATACAATTGAAACTATAACATTTGAACGGAAAGGCCTGGGGACATGAAATTTTGTTTAATCATAGTGTGTTTTTTAAAAATTTAGCTAATATATATTAAAGATTATATAAGTCTCTTGGCAGGGGCCATGTGCCCTCAATCTCAAATCAAGCTATAAATTTTAAACCAGCAGTCCAGAAACCTGAAATGTATACAATGTGCTGCTTAAAATTTTAGCTATTACACACTAAAACTGATATAGCCCTCTGAGGCCTCGGCAGGGGCCGCGAGGCTCCAAATACAAATCAAACTATAACTTTTGTACGAAAAGGCCTAAGAACCTGAAATTTTGTATTTGTGCCCCTCCACTTATTATAGTCAAGAGTCGCTACTGCTCGTAACATTTTGACGCTAAAACCCTTATATCGTTGGATAACGATGCCTTAACATATTTTTTGTTAACATCGTTCTGGCAATGCAGTAACACTCATTTTCAACCCCCCTCCCCCATTTATAATTTTTTAATTAATTGTAGTGCTGGAGATCTTGTTTCAATGTCAAAAGTACACATTTTCTAAACATTATTTATATTTCTCTAAAGCTTTTGTAACAATTTTAACACTTAGAATAAGACATTGTGCTGTTGCTAGATTGTAAACTTGTATTAGTATAAATGCTTTTCACTGATTACATCCATCATCATCAATGTTTATCACTGACTACACCATCATGCACTTGAAATTTCACTTCGGTCGGGTGTCCCGCGACACAAGTTTTTTTTTTTTTCGCATCTAGTAGATTTTTTTAACATTTTTTAATTTTTGTTAGACTTTTAGTATTTTTAGGATTTTTAGATAAGTTTTTAGCATTTTATTCATCTTACCCCTGTATTTTGGAAAATAACTAGTGTTTTTTTTAGACATTCGATGTATCGATTTTATGAAAACATCGATTAATAAGGATGTATTCATATTCTGAATTTTGCAGTTTTCTTTAATGAACGACAATAACTTACAATCAGTCGCCAATAGCTAATATGAAAATAACTTATCCAAAATAGGCGCGAAAGAGCCACTCTAGGTCATGTTGGGCTGGCGGAATACCGACATTTCGTTACAAGACAATTACGACGGGCAATTCGTTCCTGTGACAAGCCGTATTAATGGGACATTGTAAGATTCTAAAATGTTTAAATGATATAACATTTGCTTTTTTGAATGTATAATTGAAGTTGTAAAAATGATATTTTCATTATTTTCACAAAAAAATGCATGATTTTAGGATTACTTCTGTTTTAATCATGAGCGACGCTTTATAAATAGACTAATAATAGAATAAAATGACCTTATATTCGCGGTTTTTATGTTAAAATATGCAAAGTTTACTGCATAAATTTATGATTAAATTAGTGGCAAATTCATTTAATTTTAAGCTGTGAGCTTCGCAAATTCTCCGGAACGAGCTGTGTTTGTCGCGAATTCTCCTGTACCGAAATGTCGGTATCCCTGGGCTGGCCAGGTTCGCTCAGGTTTCTAACACATTTGAATTGCAGTGAAGCATACCGTTGGGAAGGCTCATTAAATGATTGGGTGACATGGTAGATAAAAAATGTTGAAAAAATCGTTTAAATCTTAGTGAAAGATTTTTCTTCCTAATCGAAAAAATGTTCAATGTGCTGACCATCAGCTGCAAGGCACGTTTGAGCACGTGTCACACTCGATTTCTGCACATTAATCATAATTTAAACAAACTGCTAAAATCCTTTCTTGAAGGTCAGCTGCTGTTGGTGGTGGTGTGTCCTACACTTTATTGTTCACATAACCCCCCCACAGGAAGAAGTCTAATGGTATGAGGTCTGACGATCGTGGCGGCCAAGGTTCTGGTCCAGATCTACCAATCCAACGTGATGGAAATGTGCTATCCAGCCATTGCCTTGTAATAGTTGCAAAATGTGGTGGTGCTCCATCTTGCTGAAATCAACTTGTTGACCGTTCTGATAGGTGCAGTTCATCAAGAAAATCGAACACAACATCATTGAGAATCAGGTCTCGATACCGTAGTCCTGTAAGAGTTCCTTCGTAGAATACGGGCCCAATCAGTTTGGTGTTGTACATTCTGCACCACACTCGCCAATTTTCTTCATGCGAAACTTCCCACAACCAGCGCGGATTGCTGTCTGCCCAATAATGTAAGTTATGTCTGTTAACAGTCCCATTCCTTGAAAACTGTGCCTCATCACACCAAATTATCTTGGATGTGAACTGCAAATCATCATCAATTTGACAGAGGAGCCTGTTACAGTACTCCATTCGTCTATCGCCATCAGGTTGCGAGAGAGCTGGATGGCAATGAACATGGAATGGATGAAATCTGTGCTTGTGGAGAACATTCCATTCTCCTGCAATTTCTCGAACATTAGTGTGTGTGGATTAGCAGCTACTGCAGCAAGGATAGTTGTGGTAGTGTCACTGACCGACCTTGATGAGAACGCTGCGTAACACTGCCTGTGGCCCATTCTGTTTTTTTGGGGGCAATTACAGCAGCTTTTCTGATTATAGCATTAAAATTCAATGGCCCATTCTGCCTCTCTGGACAATTACGGCACCTCTTCTGATTCACGCGAGCGCCATCCCTAAATAGCGACAAAAAATTCCTTAAATTTCCCCAGATATTTCCTATTTATCCCTGAAAAATTCCCCAGGTTTCGTGCAAAGAGAAGTCAAAGAAAAAAACAACTTCTACTATTAAAGATATTTATTTGGAAATAAATCATGATACAAAATGTTAAACATTATTTTGAAAATTATAAGGTTTCTGCTATCAAACTTACAACACTGTTACAATTATCATCTTCATTTTTTTGTTAAATGGTCATACATTGATTAAATTTTCTGTACATTTGTGCTGAGGGTTAGAAATTCACACAATTTAAGCCATTTTTTCGTAGATCGTAACGGATGAAGAGTATCGCTTCAGACATGTCAAGGCTTAAGCGGTTTCTTAATTTATTCTTTATGACATTATGCTGGGAAAATACTCGTTCCGCTGTGGCATTTGAAACTGACAAACAGAGACCCTTTTTAGCTAACATAGCAATATCATGAAACCTTCCATTTCCAGCAGCATGAGTATCATTAAATCAACTTCAAACCAAAATTTTTCTATATCAGACATATTGATCCAGCATTTATTGCTCATGTTTTGCCACTGAGATTGAAGGTCATCCATTTTGCCAGGTGGAAATCCAAAACACTTTGCAAACTCGTAGATAGATTCTTTATGTTGTGAGGTGGCAATAGATGGAGAGAGGGTTCTAAGCTTTTGTAGAATATTTTGAATATTTTTACATAAAGCTATCAAAAATTCTTCTTCAAGTAACCCATTATCAATCAAACTGTTACAAAGTATGGTGAACTCGTATCCAAAATCTATTCCAGCTATGTGCATTACATGTTGTTCAAAATTGTACGCTATGAGAGCAGCTTCGATCACCCTACCTAATTGCGAAGGCACAACAATTCTTGCCAATAATTTTTTAAACAACTGCAGAAGATTTTCAAACAATTTCAAGGGATCAACATGATCACTTTGAAACATTTCGTTAACAGCATATACATCTTTACGCCCACCATTACATTCGCATTGTCTGCACCAACACCTACAATATTTTCTAATTGCAGACCATCAGCTTCTAATTGATTCTTAAATGCTTCTGTAATGGTGTTTTCAAAAACTAAAGATGTTTATTCAAAAAAAAGAATTCTCTAGATTTTTCCCTAGATCCCTAGATACAAAAAAAATTTCCCTAAAGTCACACAGATTTACCTAGATCTAGGGATAAAATCCCTAACTTGGCAACACTGATTCAGTGGCCCATTCTGCCTCTTTGGGCAATTACGGCACCTTTTCTGATTGAAGCATGGAAATTCAGTGGCCCATTGTGCCTCTATAGGCCTCGTACACCTTAGCTTTCGTCGCGACTCTTCGCCACTAAGCGGCAGTTTTTGGCAATAGTCTGTGAGACGCCGAGACTATCAGCATAGGGCGAAGGGCGATTTCGTTCTCATCACAACAATCCATTGGTCAGTCTACATTTTATTTTATTAATTAGAATTTTGTTAGTTGCCAGGCTATTATTGTAGTATGAGTAATCAAAATTGCTCTGTTATGGGCTGTAGCAATACCTACAAAAATACGAGTTCTTCACAGCCCAAAATACGCTCGTTCTCTAACGCCGTGTCTGACGATCGAGATGCTTCCTCATATTGACGGTATCGTTCATGTTTGTTGTGCGCTAGCAAACCTTCAGAGTCCCATTATACAGGAAAAGCAGGCTTGAGTCTATGGAAACATATGTTTTCTTTCTGAATAATAATTTTAAATTTCTTTTCATACAACATGATCTAGAGTTACGATGCTTCGAAGCAAAAATTTGTAATTCACCGTTTCCATCGTTGTTTCTGAGAAACAATGACGGACAAGGTGAATTACAAATATTTGCTTCGAAGCATCGTAATTCTCAGATCATGAAGTTTTTTTTTTTTCCTCTTGAGTGGATGCCCCCTTACCGTGCTTCAGGGATTCTGTGAGCTATGCTGGTTGTAGCACTGCTACTTTAGAGTCACCCTTACCAGAAAAGTCATGAAGAATAACCAAATACTCATGTCGTCATTTGTCGACAACCAATATCTCATGTTGTCGACGAATGAGAGAAAGTATGAGTTTTTTTGTTTTATCATATGTTGTATGAAAAGAAATTTAAAATTATTATTCAGTATGAATTTATCACAACGTATCTTATTTACGGTACTATATTTTTTTTTACCGGAGTTGTGATTCCTCCTTAACATAAATGCCAAATTAAACAATTTTTTTAATTTATTGATTTTTAATTTTTTCAAGCAACAGGCTATGACAGCCTAATAACAGCTTACAAGAATAAAAATTATAAATAGTAGAATATAAAAAAGAATAAATATAATATGATAAACAAGGAAAATGGTCATAAGATAAATGTAACATTTCAAAATGATTTTTAACATAGTGATTATAATTCTAAAAAATATAAATCAATAAAAATTGTAAATTATACAGTAATACAAAGAATAAACGTAAAAATATTAATCATCGATTTTCTGAAGAATTGTGTATGAAAAATTGGCAAGAAGCCGCATCTTAACACAAAATTGCAATCCATTTTACTATTTGCTATTAGCGCATTCAGCCTCTCTCTCCCAGGAGAACTTACAAATTCGCCGCTATGAGCGCTGAAACTAGAAAAACGGTGCTGCCATCTGAGAGGCGTACGAGGCGTATAAGGGGTCTACGACAATTGGGTGGATGACAATTCAGTGGACGACAATTCGGTGAACTTCAGTTGGGTGGACGCGACAATTCGGTGGACGTCATTGGGTGGACGCGACAATTCGGTGAACGTCAATTCGGTGGAAATGCAAATTCAGTCGAGATTTTAAATCACTGAACTTCAGTGACTGAAGAATATTGGATATTTAACTCGTTGTTTGTTTATAATTGACACATTGTTGTTTGTTCTCTATAGGTACATACAAGGTAGATATGATATCATCGCTGCTGGACCTGTGGAGGACACCTACTACTGCGACCACTCCCCTAGTAGGGACGTTTTGGACATCTCGCTCTTGAAGGGTTTCTTCAAACCGTACAATATCTTCACGATTGATGACCTTTCTTCTGACCACAAGCCTGTGGCGTTGAACTTTGACAATGTCGACATAAATTGCCGAGAGGAACTGATACATCATCAAGACTGGAAGCTCTACAAAGATATTCTTAAGGAATATGGCTGCCATCCCGACGTTGCTTGCTGTACAGAGGACATCAATCAAAGTGTTGAAGACATCACCAGATGTATTAACAGTGCCATAGAAGCTAGTAAGTATCCATCAGAGAATAAACCTCCTCATCGAATCCAACTCACTCCTGGAATCCAACGCCTAATTTCTGAAAGAAACAGGATCCGTAGACTATGGCAACGCTATCGTGAACCTTGGCTCAAAACCAAGTATAACAGGCTAGTGCGAAGAGTTCAAGATGAGATAAAAGAGCTTCGCGACGCTAGATGGAATGAAAAACTCAAAAGCTTGTCGGCTCGCGACAATTCCATTTGGAGTATGGTCAGAGCTTTACAGAAGAGGAAGAATGATACGTTTCCTCCACTACGTACTCCACAAGGTGACTATGTGCAAACTGATCAGGACAAGGCCCAAGTCATTGCATATTCACTGGAAATGCAGTTTGTTACTCCTACCAACGATAAGCCCGAGAGCCAAATCATGTCTCAGCGTGTGGAAGAAGGTATTGTCAACTTTGATGAAGTCCCGCAGCATTTAACGAAGTACAACATCGAGGCTGGAGAGATCGCCAACATCATAAGTAAACTGAAAAAGAAGAAGGTTCCAGGAAAAGACAAGGTGAGTAATAACGCCCTTATGAATCTCCCAAAGAACTTTATTGACTTTCTCACCAATATCATTAGCGACTGCTGGAAATTTTCTTACTTCCCTGTGGCTTGGAAAAAATCTATTGTGTTGAGTATCCCCAAGCAGGGGCAAAATCCTGCAATTCCCGCGAGCTACCGACCTATTAGCTTGCTACCCTCGATGTCCAAGGTGTTGGAGAGAACGATCCTCGTCAGATTCCAAGATCACTGTCTAGCAAATGACCTTTTTCGGGAAGAGCAGTTTGGCTGTCGTGCTGCCCACTCTTGTCCGATGCAGATATGGAGGCTCGTTGAAGACCTGAGCACCCCCCCTGAACCTATCCAGGTACTGTGGGGTGGTATTTCTCGATGTCAGTAAAGCTTTTGACCAAGTGTGGCATGAGGGCCTTGTCTACAAAATGATCAGAGACGGGTTCCCTGCCGATTTGATTTTGATGGTGAAATCCTTTCTTGACGGCAGATCCTATCAAGCCAAAGTTGGAGAAAATCTTTCCACACCCCGTGTTGTAAAGGCCGGTGTCCCTCAGGGTTCTGTCCTCGGGCCTATGCTATTTAATTACTTTGTACATGATTTCCCGAAACCCGATAATTGTAATCTGTATTTTTAGCGGATGATACTGCCATTATGACATGGGCACACCAGCCGGCTCACGTTATCACTCGGCTGCAGTGCGCCTTGAAGCAGTTCGAAGACTGGTTTAACTGCTGGAAGTTGAACCTTAACGTCGAAAAGTGCATGGCTTTGTACCTCAATAGGAAGCTCAAGCGTCCCCCAGATTCTCTTGTTCTGTTCAATAAGAAACTGGACTGGCTGGACAACTACAAGTATCTGGGAGTTATCATTGACTCAAAACTCACATGGAACCAACATATGTCCTATGCTCTGAACAAAGCGAAGAGGGCTAAGTACAGTATCATAGCTCTTATGGGTCGCAACAGCGCTCTCAGCATTGACAACAAGCTACTTCTGTACAAATCGATTATCCGGACCATATTCCTCTATGGCATGCCTGCGTGGGCGACTATCTGTAAAAGCAGATGGAGTGAACTACAGTCATTCCAGAATGTTACCCTGAGGACCATTGCCCAGCTGGACAGAAGGACGGTGAAAAACCAATCCATCCACATTGATTTAAACATGGCCCATATCGGAAAGTTTATACAGGATCTCCTTTTGATTATGATACAGAAGATGAAGACTCACGACAATAAGCTTGTGAAAGGGATTCTGAAGAACTCAATGAATATGAACTGGCATACGAAGCATCGTAAACCGAGGCACGTTCTTGACATCAATTTTGAAGATATTAGCAACGTCTCTTTCCCAGACTACTGGAAGATGTGATAATCTTCTTTCTCCTTGTATTTTTTATTCCGTTTGTTTTTTGCTTCTGACACTCGTCAATCTTATTTTCTTTTTTGTATAATATGGAAGACCGGTTGGTTTGGTTAGGCTTCTTGACTACCTCAGTGTATTTCATTTGGAGTTTATTCTGGTTAGATGAGCTTTGTGAAAGCGCTGCTTTCGTCCCATCCTAACAAATGTACACTTCACTGTTCGATTGTCGATTGTCGATAATTGACACATCTTTATTGCAATTACAAAGCAATTTGCTTCATTCATTTTATGTCGAAGTCACTTTATATGCGGGAATCTTTTATTTATTATTTATTAGTTTACAAATAAATGAGATTAATTCTTTATTAAATAATTTATAAAATCATTTTGTAAAAAGTGTAATATTTTCTATTTTGTTTTTCTCACAATTCTGTAATTCCCGAGGTGAACCTTTAGCCTTTGATAATTTAACAACTGCCTCTACTAAAAACACTTACTCCCAGATAGAGGTTTCCATTGAGGCTCTTGCTGATAAAGCGCTTAATAGAATCTTGAAGCACATTATAATGGGGAGAATAGCTGCGCCTAAAATTCTTGAAAGCATCGGCTTCAGGTTCACTAAAGCCTCAGCACGGCATGGACTCTCATTGGATACAAAAATTTTTAGAACGAACTATAAGTTTTTAGATGTTGGCTTTAAAATATCACATTTTTATAATCGTTGCAGACTTAACCTATTATTTTTTTAATTGATTAATTTTTTTTTTCAATCATAGTAATTTAAAATTTTATTAAATTAAATTTGAGTTTAATTTTATTAGTGATCTAATATTTTAAAAGATGAACCAACGTTATTAAATAGCGATTAGTAGGCTACTTTTCTTATTATTAAAGATTTAAATTCGCAGGGTCGCCTAATGAATTACTTGGTAAAAGGCGTTCTGCCCAATCTTGGTCTAACCACTTCTCAGCAGAGGAGATTGCATCTTATTTTGAACAAACTATGGGGAGCGACGGTGTTTTGTCTTTTCCTGACCAGCGAGTCTCATCGTTTTGGGATCAGCTTCAAGGTAAACTTTCTTTACCACCTACTTCCTCCACCGAAATCTTTCTCTTGGCTAAACGAATTACTGCGTCTAAGATTGTCCACCGTAATGGCATACCCGATTTTGTATTTAAGGGCTGTTTATCAGTCATCTTACAGCCTCTCGCGGTATTATTTAATGCTTCTCTGGCTTCCGGCGTATATCCAAGCGACTGGAAGATCGTTAACATTGTTCCTTTCCTAAGTCAGTACGGCCACGTCTATTGAATGATTTCAGACCGATTACGATTCTTCCTTACCCTGCTAAAATTCTTGAAACATATGTTGCTAACCATCTCGCCTCCTTCGTTGATCTCAATCTACCTGAAGAGCAACATGCGTTTAGGAGGAGAAGATCTACCTCCACTAATCTGGCATGTTTACTGTATTATCTGGTTCCTTATATCGACCAAAGGTTGCAGGTCGACGTCCTATACCTGGACTTTAGCAAGGCCTTCGATAGCGTTAACATCTGCCTGTTGCTTCATAAATTGGATAAAGTTGGCCTTGCGGATAATGTGAGAAACTGGTTCACTTCACTTCTTAGCGAGCGTAGTTTTAACATCAAGGACTCGAATGGTAGTTATGCTACTGGTAGAATTCGCAGCGGTGTCCCTCAAGGTTCTCCTTTGGGCCCGGTGCTTTTTAACATCTTTATTGCTGATTTAGCATTGAATTTTGTCGATCTGCAGGTCAAGTATTCGTTATACGCAGATGATCTGAAACTGTTTTCTGCTATTCGTTGCTGGGATGACGGCGCTGGATTCTGTTGCTCGTTGGGCAGAATTGAACGGCCTTTAACTAAATGCATCAAAATCCTTCTGTCTAACGTACTCTAGAAAAGTCATTAACTATTATTGCGACTATACTTTGAAGGACAGTTCTATTCAGCGTAGAACGTCGATAAAAGATCTCGGTGTGATTTTTAATTGAAAATTAAATTTCTCCGATCATCTTGACTCTTTGTTAGTGGAAACCAGTAGGCGTGTGGGTATTATCAAGCGTCTTGCTGGTTTCTTTAGGAGACGAGACACGTTTCTTATGTTATATAAATCTTTTGTTTTATCTAAGATTATGTATGCCCCATGGATTTGGTTTTCGGGCAGTACTCAGTTACTTGACCATCTACAAGTGAAGCTGCTGAGTTTTTATAGTTTTCTTCGTTGTACTGAGAAAATCACAGACTCCGCCTCCCTGGCCTCATTATTTAATTTGCAATTCATTTTTAATAAAATATTACTTAAAATTTTACTAAAGATAATTAATGGGAGTATTTTTTCTCCTCAAACTCTCGATCTCATTGGCTTTCGGATTCCGAATTCCCAATAGATCCCGTCAACCTTTGATTTTTTTGGGGAAAAGAAGGACGAATGTCATGAACCTTGATCCTGCAAACAAACTAGTAGATATTTTCAATAAGTCCTTCCCCCACTTGGATATATTTGTTGATAAACGCTGTTCCTTTTTTGGAACTAGTTAGTTCTTAGCCTGCGTGAGTGTGTGTGTGTTTTATGGGTGTGTTTTTTTGTGTTTTTTTTAATCCCTGTTGTTACTTATTAATTGATATTTTATTAATTATTATCATTATTTATTATTGTTATTATTATTATTTTACTAATGTTTTGTTTGACTCGGTCGGTGTTCGGTATCATTATAACTTTCCTATTATCTTTTTTCTTTATTAGTCTATTTTATATGTATCGTTAACCCCGCTTTGGGCTTCGGCCTGTTGGGGGGCAACATAGGGCCTCATCTTTCGGTTTATCCGGTGGATTGTACCCCTGTTGTTGCTACATTATTATTATTAGGGTAGGTGGGGGTAAATGGATCAGTTCACAGATAACAAGTAATTAGAAAAAAACTTTGCTATGTACATGCTCAGCAATATTACTATGTTCGACATACAGTCCAGAAATATACGTGTACAGAAATTGAGAACTGAAATGTGAAAAGGTTTTTTTATAAAAATAAAATTGTTGACCCCCCCGCCTTGATCCACTTTACACGGAAAATGGAGGTAAAGTGGATCACTAAAGAAAATATGGATATTCACTACAGTTACACATTTAAAGTATGCTTTATTTGATTTTATTGACATTTCCCACAGATAAAAGTGCATTTGCCACTCATACCAACACACAGCTCATGGTACCATACTTTACAACTAGTACATTGAATCCACTGTTTGAATTTGCTTGTTGTCGGCTCGTAGAAGTTCTTCCCACAAAGGCCACAATTGTTTGATTCATCAGTATCAACAGCATCTTCTGATGGAGACAATTTTCTTTTCTTGTTTGATTTTTTGGGAGGTTGTTTGGCTGTCGTGCCTGGATGGTCAGTTCGTTCTTCGCTTGGCTGCTTGAGAGATCTTAAATGATTTGGAGTGGTCAAAATGGCTGCTGTTTGTTTTGTTCTTTTGTTCCTGGGGGTTGAACAAAAATCCCATTTGAAAAATCCATCAGCTTTCTTTTTGTAATTTCTAGGCATGATTCTACGGTAAGGGGAAAAAAATTAGTAACTAAGTAGCCTAAATATAAAAATTCAATTTCAAATAACATGATCAACCACAACATTTTATGCTCAACATTTTCAGTGAATATTTAATAATTATTCTTAGGCACCTGTAATAAACAAACAGATCATCCTGCATCTCGTACGTTTTTACTTTAAAAAAACATACAATATTAATATGATCCACTTTACCCCCCAACCTCCGGTCCATTTAACCCCAACTCGCCCCCTCCTAATTAACTCGCACTGAAAAAAAAACCCGAAAAACTAACGAACCAAGCAAGGTGCCATTGTAAAATTTACCACATCACCTCTGATTTCTTATCTATACGGTGGTTATTACATGTTTTTAAGTTTTCAAATCATTATAATAACTTACCGTCAGCTTAGAGTGGACGCCTGGCAAGCGAGAGTTGATCGTGTCCTTTCTATAAGCTTATAGCGTTGGAATTTTTTCTCGTTGTCTGAGCGACCGCATGGTCGCATTTCCGGGGTCCACAGCACATCGAGGAAGGGCAGTTCACTGCCCCTTAGTGTCGATTAGCTTAACTAATATAGTTTCAGTTTGATACGAACGAAACCTTAACTTGATCCACATTACCCACCGAACCATTTTACCCCCCCTTACCCTATTATTTATTTTTTTTTTGATCTGTTGGTCCTTGTCATATGTTCGTTTTCTTTTTTAATCTTTTTTTTAGGTCTTATGTCCACGTCCTCTGCCCAGGTGTTGGGTTTTTTTTTTTCTTTTTTGTTTTGTTTTGTTTTTGTTTTCCTTTTTGACTCTGGCCTATTTGTGCCTAGACTTTGTTTTGGTTTTTTAGCTGTATTGCTTGGTCGCTTATATTAAGTTTTTCGTTCTTGATTTTATTGCTTTGTTTGTTTTGCTTATTCTTTTTAATGTTGGCTTTTTAATTGTCTTATTTACTTTAAAATGTTTTTCATTAACCCCGTTTTGGGCGTAAGCCTGTTGGGGGACAATACAGGGCTTTACCTTCCGGAATATATCCGGTTGGTTACTCCCCCTGTAGTTGTTACAATTATTATTATTGCTAAGAGTTCCATTATTCAATTAAAAATACTGTAATTCTTAAATTACTATTTAAGCTCGTTAAAATAGGGACAATAGGAATTGAGTAGATAAATCTCTAATTTTGCACGGTTACACCCCCCCCCCACCCTAGAGTCTGTTGGAGGGTAGAGTTCATTTCATTTTTAGGTTGAAAAGGTTGATCCCTAAATATAACCATGGTTATTAGAAGTTAGTGGTTGGTCAACTCCTTTGTTCTCGACGCTAAAAACGTAATTGGGGAAAACTGCTCCCACTAGGTAGCTTCGATGTGTCAGTAGTCTATTGACCACCATACATTAAGCTTAGTTTCAATAGAGACCTTCGCCAGTGCTCATTTCTTTTGCTTATTTTTTTATTTTTAAGCACGGTTATTTTTTTAATTTTGGTATTATTTAATGTTGGGTATTTGTTCTAATTTTTTTTTCTGTTTTATGATAAGTTTTTGTATTGCATGATGTTTGAATACCTTTTAATCTGGTTATTTTGTGTATGTTTTTTGAGCCGTTTTGAATGAGCCGTCTATTAATTTTATTGTGTATTTGTTACTGATAACTTCTATTTTTATTATTATATGAATAATAAAAATAACATAACTTCTATTAATATTATAAACATAACTTCTATTTTTATTATATAATAGTAAATACACTAAATAAATAATATTATTTGGGGTATATATTATCGTGAGGTTAGATTTTTTTTATTCATTGAAATTATTTGATAGCATTAATTTTTGGTGTATAGACTTTTTTGATAGATAATGTGGACCTTATTTGGGTTTTTCTTATACCTCAAATATTAATTTTAATATTTTATTTTTTTTGTGATTTTATTATTCTCCATGTTATTGGTTATAAAAGTTAATGGGTGTTGTATATTGTTTGTATAGAGTTACTGGTGATAATTAAAATGTCATCTCAATATTTTAATTAAATTTAGATATTTTGTTTATGTTGTGAGGTATTTAATTATTAATATTCTATATGATTTACATAAATATTTGTGATGATAGGGGATAATGAAGTACCTATAGGTTTACCTGTTTGGATATAAATTTTGTTAATGAAACATAAATGATAGTTTTTATGATTTTTAATATGTTACTAAATGTAAATGTTTTTAAATTCTTTTTTATGTTGTCTAATGTTGGTATAATTGGAATATTTTCATATAAATGTATTTGGTATGTCTATTGTAAAAATTTGGTCATGATATCAGATTTGGTTGTTTGCATTATTCTTTATACTGATAGTGAATTTTTATTTATGATTTAATTAAAAAGTTTTTATGATGTACGAGGTCTGTTCAAAAAATACGTAGACTGACGTCATAAAACAAAACATACTTTATTCAGAAGTTACACATCTGGGTCCCCTTCAAAGTACTCTCCTCCCCGACGCACACACTTATCCCAACGGTGTTTCCACTTTTGGAAACAGTCCTGGAACGCTTCTTTTGTGATGTCCTTCAGCGCCTTCGTCGCATTTGCCTTTATGTCGGGAATCGTCTCAAATCTCCTTCCTTTCAAAGGTCTTTTGAGTTTGGGAAACAAGAAGAAGTCACAAGGAGCGAGGTCAGGTGAGTAGGATGGGTGAGGAAGAACAGTGATCGAGTGTTTGGCCAAAAACTCTCGAGTTCTGAGGGCTGAATGGGCTGGAGCGTTGTCGTGATGAAACAACCAGTCACCTCTCGTCCACATTTCTGGCCTTTTCCACTCGTCCAGTGGCAGTTTTTCTGAGTTTAACACAAAATTTCACAGCAACTCTTTGCTCGTTCAAGTCACTCATTCTAAAAATCCGCCAAACGAAAAAAAACACACTTCACAAACAACCGCGTAGCTAATCAACCAATACTGATATTTTCAATCAAAAAACTGCCTTGTAATCAGCGGATCTGTCAGAAGATGGCGACACCAAGCGATTTTGATTGGGACCAACAGGGCCCGCGCAATTCAAACAGTTTACGTATTTTTTGAACAGACCTCGTATATTAAAATATCTAGAAATTTTACTTATTTGATGATGATTCTATTAGTGTTAATTGTTTTTGTTATTCAATATCTGTTTTATTTACTTTTTTAAATTCTTTTATTTTATTGATTAAGTTAAAAAATATTATTCAACAATTTTTCATAATTTTAAAAAATATATTTATTATTAATTAAATATAAGATGTTTTATCTAATTTGTAATGACAAAAAAAGATGTTTTATCTAATTTTATATTTGGACATTAAAAATACTTTTAGAAATTATTCTGAATTCCAAGATTGTCTTTTGTATTTTATTTTCCCTACATTTAATTTTTTGATTATGTAAAATGAAATAAAATTTTAAAAGATTAAAAAAATTGCATTAATTCACTGAATTAGTAGCTGAATCAGCTACTATATGTAGCAAAAATGGACTACTGGTCTCATTCAATGCCACCTGGTGGCCTCCTTTGGCGCTAATAGCCTTTTGAGGAGGAGTTGACCAACCACTAACCATGATATAACCATAGTCTAAGGAAGTTGTAAGTCCTTCAACTCCGCGTCGGCTCTTTTGATCTCGATGTTGCCTATTGTACGCGATAGCACAGCAGTGCATCAAGCGGCGGGAAAGCAGATAATGCTATATTGCATGTAATCAACTGGTTTTGTTTCTTCAACTATTAAATTTTGAAAAGCCTGTATGAATTTTTTTGAATTTCTAAGAATTTTATTACAACTTATGTTTACAGAAAATTTGTTTAATGAACTCAAATAATTAATGAACTCATGTTTACAGAACTCGAATAATTATTCTTCTAAAGGAAATTGTTTAAATAATGAAAATTTGACGTAAATGAATTTGGCTTCCTAATAAAACGGTTAATTAGTTTTGTGTTTATTTTTATTCGATATGAGAACATCGATGATTTTTCGTTTTACAGTCCATTTCTGTTTTAGTTTATACTATTAGTATCAGCTAATAAATTATTATGGAATTCACTGTATTTTTAATAAACGATAATTAAGCTTTCATAAAAATTCTGAATCTTTAATTATATTGTACCACAACTGAAATTAAAAAACAAAGTTAATTTTAATATTCAAATACTTTTAATTGAAATTACAGTCAAATTATAAAATGTAACTTTAAGATCATTACAAATATATTTAATTATAAAAGTGAAATTCTAAGTGGATTTAAAAATACAAATAATAATTTTCATAAATGAAGTAAGTTTATAATTTTTCTGTGTTTTTTTTTTTTTTTGCTTGGGGGGGGGGGGGTTGCCTTCAAATTTTGATTTAGAAATTTGACAGTGTATTACAACCTAATACTGGTAAAGAGTTTAAACATAAATGTTTTAAAAAAGCAAATGATACTGGTGGTTGAACTTTTTCTTCTAATAAGTGTACAATATTTTTTAGTGTACAATTTGGTTTGAATGAAACTCTGGAATATTTTTTGTAAATTTGGAAAACTTGTCAGCGCTACAGAAAGATTGTGGAAATCACTGTCAACTAAAGAAGAATTGTAAGCTTTAAAACTGAGAAATAATGTTCTCTCAAAGTAGGTTTCTCAATTTTAAGAGTATCGAATGGACGGCTTCGCCGTTTCCCATGCTAAGCGACGGTGAGCAGACGGTGGCGCCCTACGATGCATGGGTGGAATCCACCTGCTGTTTAACTTGCGTTTCTATGGAGGATGCTACGACTTTTTCTAGATTTTTAATTATTTCTCGATCTGTAATTAACGGAAACCACAAAGATCACAGGGAAGCTTGAAATGAATGACATGTAATCTATCGGCGTCAAGAAAAAAAAAATTTCTACGGAAGAAAAATAGATATTCGCCTAATTAAATGCACTTGAGTAACTTGCTTGGTGGAATCGTGGGTTCGCTTAGCATAGGAATAGCATTGGAAAATAGGCGCTTTTCGAATATATTTCATTATTAAATTTATTTTTCGTTCTTCAGTTTAATTTCAATAAATAAAAAAGTTAATTTTAAGTCTGCTTATGAATTTGTTTCATGTATACAATGAAAATAAGAACATTTAAGACATGTTTGCTTATCTATTAAAACTTTCAAACTGACCCATTTCTTAAATAAAAATCAGAATCATTAATATCACAGAAAAAAAACAAAACAAAACAGAAACTATCTGAAAATCACTCATAAATAAACTCTATTTGAATTATAATCAGTTTCATATTAATTGTAATGCATTTAATGTATAAAATGTATTAAAATATATAGAAAAAAATTAAGAATTTTGACTCTTCAACAAGATAAGGCAACAAAATTCATAAAAAATAACATTTTATTATAATAATATACATTTGATTTTAAATTCATTAGGAAACAATTTAGCTTTAATTTTGAAATTCATAAAGGGCAAAAAATTAGAATTTATAAAGAACCAAAAATTTTAGACATTTTGCAAGGCAAATAAATTTTTTGGAATTGAATAACTTTATATGTTTTGAGGCTGAAAAATAAAGCGCTGCTTAGCTGAGCATAAGAAATATCTTGTAACAGGGCAAAGATGTTGAAAAAAATCCTTAAGCGCCATTCTCCTAATTGTTAAAAAAAATTTGAAGAATGCTAAGAAATATCCAAGACTAACTTGGATATTTATGATTTATACAATAAATTCCTTGTTAAATTCCTTGATTCTGTACGGTGCCCAGGGGAGCCTACTAGTCGGTCTTGTACCATACCAGCTCCCTTTGGGCATCTTTTATATTTTTGTATCAATAATTTAATTCAATTAAATAAATAAATCAAAAAAATAAAAAAAAGCTTGTGCTCATTTGCCTTGTTTACCATCTCTTTTTTTTGCAAGTGGAGATTGGCGCTTAAGGATATTTTCAACATCATTGCCCTGTTATAAGAAACTTCTCCGTGCTCAGCTAAATAATGTTATATTTTTAATCCCCAAAACATAAAATTATTAAAAAGACTTTTAATTCAAAATAAAATTTATTCGGCTTAGAAATTGTAAAAAAAAAAATATATTTCTTAAAAATTTTAATTTTTGGCCTTTTATGAATTCAAAATAAATAGTAATTCGTTTCCCATGGAGTTTAAAATGAAATGTAAATTAATTATAATCAACTGTTCCAAGTCGTTTGATATATTACATGCTATATTTTAGCATTGAAAGTTCCAATGAACCATAATGGTTCCACTAAACCAGGTTCCTTGAAACCAATCTCAAATATCATTAATTTTATGCTATATTCATTCATGACACATCATTCCAAGCCGTTTGATATATTTCATGCCATATTTTAGCACTGAAAATTTGAGGGTGTCATAAGAGAACTATTAAAGCACGTACCATTGTTTCGATTTCAACCATTTTCAAAATGGTTCATTCCCGGAACCATATTT
>JAHWFO010101150.1:442296-544441 GCA_023313115.1 Rhysida immarginata | reverse complement strand
TTTGGTCACGCATGCGCAGTTAAACATTATTTAGTAAAAAGGCTCATGTTTCATCCAATATTTAATATTTTTCTATTCTGATTGTAGGGTGTTGTCTGTACTGTAGTTTGTCAAGTTTTCTGTAAATGGCATTGCATTGGGTTGAAAATCTTGCGTGTTATAAACGAAAAACTTACGAAAACATTTCGACCTTTTTAAAGAAACCTTTAATCTCCATGAATATATGTGCTATTCTCATACAAATGAACACAGAAAAGTAAAACAAGCCTCTTAAGCATATGCTACAGCTACAATGCATTTCAAGCTTTATTTTTTACAGGGTGATTCCAAACATTATTTTTCTGGTTCACTTCTTTGCTGGTCCTCTATTTGCCTTCGGGAGAAAACCTTCGCTGAAATATATGAGGTGTAACATCCTTTTTACACCCCTGAAATTTCAGAATAATTCGTCAAGTATTTTTCTAGGTATTCGACAAAACGTCTAAAATCGAAAGTGTCCGGTCATTAATGGCAATATGGTGTCAAATAAGTTCATGACTTCAGCAGTGGAGGACACGCATCGAAATGTGTTTTCAAAACAATGGTACTCATGTAGAGCATATTATATAAACCAAAATGGTTTTCATAAAAAAATGTTTAATCTTCCTATGTATGAAAACTTATGGGACCCCTGTAGATTAAGTATCTATTCCATCTGATTAATTATACTATGTTGATTAAAATTGTATGATTTTACGTTCCACTACATGGCTTCTCAAATGTCAAAACAATGTTATCAATGAAGAGACGCTACATTTTTAAAAAACAAAAAAATGTCTTTGCTATCTGTGGCTTATTATACGTGTGCAGCTTTTAGTAAAGTTAGTTCTCGCCGTGGGCATGGATGTTTGTGTTTGTCCCGAGCTACGTACAGATAAAACTTGAGTAAAAGGCGCAAAATGACCTTAGTAGTCGATGCCAATAATTCTAATAAACCAACCTAGTAAAGTTAGCTTCTTTGGAAACCGCAAATACACTCCCTATTCTTTAACATGGAGTATAAAAATAGAATTGCGATTGTAAATGTAATTATTATTGAAATGAGAAAGCAAGCAAAAAGGACCTAGAAATTATTGTGCATTTTCTAATGATACCAATTAATTTAATGTGCATAAAATAGTTTTTTTAGGGTTCCGTACGTCCGAATGAAAAACGGAACCCTTATAGGATCATTTCTGTGTCTGTCTGTCTGTCCCGATGTCACAGCCAATTTACTCCGAATCTACTAGATCGAATAAGTTGAAATTTGGTACACATATGTATTTCTGTGACCCAAACATGGACGTGTAACGTAAATAAATAAATTTTAAATATGGGGGTCAAATTAGAAAATGAAAAAAAAAAAGTTTTGCAAACTGTATCGTGTGATATATCAAATAAAAGGGCTTATTGTGAGGGTCTCAAATATATTTTTTTATAATTTTAAAATAAATAGTTTTAAAGTTATTTAAGAAAAAAAAATGAAAATTGACCATTCACCCCATTCCCGAATCTACTGGACCGATGAAGTTGAAATTTGGTAAACATATGCATTACTGTGATCCAAACACGGACGTGTAACTTAAATAAATGAATTTTGAATATGGGGGTCAGTTTTGGGGGGCAAATAAGAAAATTAAAAAAAAAGTTTTGCAAACTGTATCATGTGAAAGGGCATGTTGTGGGGGTCTCAAATATATTTTTTTTTATAATTTTAATAATTTTTTTACAAGGTGTGAGGTCGGGGCTCCGCGGTGGCCAGTTTGCAAGTTCCAGGTTATTGTTTGCTCGACCAATCCACCGCTGTGATTTCTTTTTATGGGGGTGTGTAAACGACAAGGTCTTCATCCTACCCCTTCCCCGTGACCTAGACGAGCTGAAAGAACGCATTACGGTAGCGATAAGTGGGATTATGGAAACATGTTAATGCGGGTTTGGGACGACTACCGCATTGATGTATGCCGTGTCACGACAGGGGGGCATATTGAACATCTTTAACTGTGTCACAATAAGCTAAGAATCCGTATGTGGTGTGTCTATATTCTGAATAGCTTTGATGTAATAAATTTTTAAAAGTGTGAAGTTCTTTTGTAGTCACCCTGTATAAGACACCTATATAAGAAACTTCATCTCTCTAGCTGAAGCACGCGCAGCCTTTAATAAAATTTCCAGGATTATTGATCACCTTTTATTTATAGGTACGAGATGTTCTTGTGAAAACCGTTCGAAGATTTAATGTGATGTTTATGACAAATTTTGAATTTAGAAAATTTGAACAATAAAAAGATGGAACTGTAGAAAACAAACTTTATTATAGTAGAACATAAAACATTTTGAAAGAGAAGATTATTAGTATTTACAAAAAACGGCATTTTTTCCTCTATGTATAGCAGGAAAATGTAAAATTAAAAAAGAAGAATGAAAATTACAGACACCCTCCTTAGCTAGTTCTCCAGCTTAAACAAGAAATAAAATTTATTGAAATGATCCAAGCGCAAGCAAAGGAACCCATGGAGGCGGTGGAATGGCAAATACGTCCATGGCTATTAAAAAAAAAACAACATAGTTTCAGAGGTATTGATATTTACATATCCAAATCTCTGAACACAAGCTTTTCAACATCATCAATCCTGTTGTCAACGGATAGTACAAGACCCAATTCTCGTGTATGGAATCAACATTATATGAATGACATTAAAAGAATTTGACGACGTAAACATCAAGTGTTCAGACAGAGATTCATTGACAAATAAATTTGCTATCATGAGGAAACACACCTCTTAAATTCAGTGTAGTGATACGGCCTCTAAGTCGAGTTAATAGTCTTCTAATATTCCGTAGGCTTCTACAAATATTTTTAAGCTCTTCTTCCTGAACAAAGAACGTAAGTATTAAAATAGGGTATTAAACCGCAGTCGGCGAGAAAGTCAGGCCTGGGCCAACATCTCCTAGACAGGAGGCCTGCGCACGGAGACGTCATACAGTATTACATCATAATAAAAAGTCATTGTTAATCATATTTCTACCAATAATAAGCCCCAAATTATGATTTTTCATGTAACATCGAGATAGCAAGGCCTGGAAGTGAAAAAGTCAGCTGAGCAACTGGGTGCTAACAATCCAACCTTCATTGGGCGAGGTCAAAAATGCTAAAACCGAGTTGAATTAGTGAAGAAAATCATTGTTGCCACGATAGTCAACAATACGTTAACAATCGAGCAATAATCATTGCCTCACCAACCCAACTCGGTGTTTGCATTTTTGACCTCGCCCATTGTTTCCAAAAAAAGGAAAAACGCTGATTGTTAACGTCCAAGATGGAGACATTGAAGGTTGGGTTGTTGCTAGCACCCAGTTGGTCAGCTGACTTTTTCACTTCCAGGCCTTGTTATCTCGTTGGCCTCGATGTAACATCGAAGCTAACGAGAAATACAGGCTCCGGCACTGTAAAGTCACCTGATCAAAATAGGTCTAGCAACATTCCAACCTTCATCTTTCCAACAAAGTTAAAAAAAACACTGATTGTTAAAATACAAGATGGAAACAATGAAAGTTACATTGTTAATAGCAATGACGTATATAGACTCCGAAGCAATTGTTGTTACTTGAAGCAAATTGGGAAGCTCCATGCCCAGAACTGTCATGGCCGAAAGTGAGTGAAGATGATGCAAAACACATGGCTAAACATGAGAGTAGCTGATTAATAATTTTTCACACGCCGAACACGGAGTGATAAGTTTATGTTTTCGTTAACTTTGTATTTGAAGTATTTTATTATATTTTATAAACATTTTTTCGATTATGGTTTCAATTTCAATTTCGTTTCGATCGTCTTTCAGTTATGTATTTTCATTTTAGTTACGTATTTTTGATTTATGCTTGTGGAAAATTAAAATTTTAATACACATTTTAATATTTTTTCTTTACAAAAATTTAGGAAATTCCCATCATTTCCCACATTTCGCTTTTTCCCACAAGACTTCCCGCAAAAACGGAAACACTGCATACTGAACAACAGTTAAATCGACTTACCCAAAGATGGCAGAAAAAATCACAATTCGACACAGCCAATTGAAGATTACTATCTAAGAAATATAATCTTTGCGATGCCCATCCAACTTCAGTGTTCATGACCTTCTTCAGGTAAACTGCAATATATTCAAAGAACAGTTTCGCTGAAAACAAATTGTAAATAATTTTGGACAAGAAAGAATAGGACAACCAAACGAAATAGAACAGTGTTAAAATATCGAAAAAATTAATTATGTATACCTTTCCCTTGTTGATTTAAAATCTCTCCAGCAGTCATTCTGTAATCTTCTTTGAGATGAAGGAGCTAAAACCAATCAATAATTAAATTTTAAAACGCAATACGTAAGAAAATAGATGGAAAGATTCAAGCTTTCAATATTACAGTATCTGCAAAGATTTGCGTATAATTATGCATATGTCAATATGGGAAATGTTATTTTTAAGCTGGATGATATTGTTAGGCGGGGTCGGAGGTTTCTCTTTGCGCCAACAATGCCTTAGCCAAATAAGGCCGAGCTTTGTTGTATTGAGGAGAAATTCTCGGTATAACTGCGTGTTTTGTTTTTCAGAATGTAATTGTTTGTTAATTTTTTTTTATGTTGTTGTTGTTGTTAATCTAACATCGGCAGCGACGGATGTAATGACGAAATTAGCGATGAGCGATGTTTTGACCCTTGTCATGCAAAGATTATTCGAAAATGGCAGTCCATTAAGCCCTTATTCGATAATTAATGCATGAAAGCGTCAGGAGCGTGCTAAGTGTTTTTATTTGATAGAAATTACATAAAAACTTCCGAACCCGCAACGAGCTTTGTAAGAAGCAGTTGGATTATGCTGAGAACTCCGATCGGCGAGAGTTATGCCGTCCCCATTACGAGTGTGTGTAAGAATAAAGACCGACAGAGATAAGAAGACAACTTGCCATCTATCCGGTGAGATCGTTTCAATTTGTTCTAAATACGGAAAAAATTAATGTGATCTTCAGTTAGATGAAATCAATTCGAACGCTGGGTAATTTAGATGTAGATTCATCGTTGCTGGAACAAGCTCCGCGGACTATTTTCCCACGCGTTAATTGGGTGTAGAAACAAGTGAACAGTCAAAGCCAAGTAATATTCGCTCTCAAAAGAGAACTGCGCGGGGAATTTCAACACGGTCGCGGTAGAAACTGAAAACTGTTTATTATAGAGTCAGAAAATCCGCGTTTCCAATGATCTTGTTAAATATTATGCAGATGGCTGAATAAATGCTTTGTCTTGTAATGAAATTAAAGTATGAATAATAATAATTGTAAAAAGCTGTGTAAGCGGACTCAATGTTAATTGCGCACGAAAAGGTGCGGTGTTAGGACTCAATGTACGACGAAAGCTCCCGAGTAGATAATTGAAGGAAATATAGTTACTCTGAGAACTATATCACAGCTGTTAATATAGTAAGGGTTACGGTATCCCTCCCTAATTAAAAGGGATACACGACGCCTGAGCGCGTTGAATGGAAATGCATAAAATAAACCTGTGGTTGCCGCATGATACGTCGATTGAGTTGGCACCACTAAAACGCAGTGCTTGAGTCGCTTATACAGGCTAATAGTATAAAATACAATATATGAGAGTTTATTACTACAAAGTGTATGCTTTATTAACAAACACGGTAATTTGATATTCATCTTGGAACTGTTATTAGTTTTAGTTTTTGGGGCCCCAGTTCTGTTGAATTAATTAATTAGTTAAATGATTGTTAATGGTTTATTTAATTTGAATAATGATTTTTCTGGTCATTAGTAAATATCAGTATTTTCCCGAAACACACTGTGTCTAGTTTTATTTTTGGTGACCTCTAACGAGTCCACCCTCCCTAGCCATCACGTACGAAGGTTGGGTAAGTCCCGCGACCCGATTAAGGTCACGCCCCCGCACGTGGGTGGCACACTCTAAACAGGATGGCAATATGGGACAAAGAGAGAACAGGCATATTGTGTACACATTCCTAACTTTAACAATCGTAGCAAAGCAAATTCAATCCCATTTCGCATTAACATAACTCTAGTGATTGAGAAGCTCACCTCAGTATTGTTCTTAGTTATAACACTTGTCACCTCTTCAATACCAATACTTAAAATTCTGAGCTCATCTACGAGAATTCTCATGTGCCCTTCCTATAAGAAAAAACTCATTAATTATGCAAAAATTTAAACACAAGACTATACCGTCATATTGAAATTATATTTCAAATATGGCCTTATACATATATTAATCTCAAACTAGCAATACATTGGAAAACTAAATATACCGTGTAATCACCAAATATTAAGTTTTTAGACAAGCGAGACATATCGTGAACCAGCAGATGTGAAAGCTTGCATAATCTACACCTCTCTGCTGCAAATTTATCTGAAATAATGGAAACCGCAATGAGCTCCAAATATAATGAATTGTTAATAATAATAATAATAATTGTAATGAATTGATGCAAGACAAGCAATTTTAAAAATACTTACGTAGTGCCTGTTCTTTGGAACTCATTATAAAAGCTCTGAAAGAGAAATACATATAACATTAGGGATTGAAGCATAGCCGACGGAAAAGACAGGCCCCGACGTGGAAGGGTCATCTGAGTCAACACCACCTAAAAACGACGTTGTAATCGGTGCTTTTTCCTTTGTTGTAACAATGAAGGTCGGATTGTCAGCCTTGTCAACCCTCGTTTGATGACGCAGTCAGTAGGCCTTGTTTTTTAGGTAGCGTTGATAAAGAGGGCCTTCACACAGAAACATCGCAGTAGTTATTTTTAATCGCATTTCTACCAATAATAAGCCCTAAATTATGACTAGATATGATGATGCAAAAACGTATGAAATATCTTTGCGCAGGCTTTTCCTAGGGAAAATTTCCTTAGGTTGTGTTGGCTGGATGAACTACACTAAACGACCAATTTATTAGAGACACCTCGCTAATAGCGTGTTGCGCCTTCTTTAGCGGCGAGAACTGCCTGAATACGTGCTGGCATGGATTCAACAAGGAGGAACAGCCCAGGCTGACATCACAGCGTCCCTAATTGGTGCAGGTTGGACGGTAGTGTGGGAAGGCGTCTCTCCACTTCATCTCATAAATGCTCGATCGGGCGACCGAGCTGGCCACTGAAGCAGTTGGGAGTCCGCATCATGTTCCTCGAACCAGTCCAAGACCATTCGAGCAATGGCCATAAGATCAATCGATCTCGGGCTCAAACCGATCTCAAACCTTTTTATCATTTTGGGACAATAGCAGCAACCAGATTACAAATAATTTGTTTATCTTATAGCCAATCATATAGCAATACAGCATGCCAGAAATTCAACTATCGAACCGATCTTAAGATCGCTTGGCATCGCTAAGCTCGATCCCAGCGCTCCTAGCGAAAGATCGGTTCGGCTTGATCCCATCGATCCAGGATCGCCCAACCCGAACACGGTGACAGGTAGCATTATGACAATGAAAATAAATATTTCGCTGAAACTGTCCGCCACCACCAGAGAATACAGTCATCATGAACGTTTTTTTTAGGAGATTGCTTTTGTGAGATTCATGGCTTATGATTTTAACACATAACAATATAGTTACAGATTGATATTTTGAAGAATTTTTTAGTCGTGAAGTTATCAAAATTGTTGTAAGGTCCGTCTCAAAAGTATAGAGACTTTCGTAAATTAAAGAAAACTTTCCATACGAGGATGTCACATGAAAACAAAAAATATACACATTTTATTCGCATACTAAATAACATAATCCTAGAATTTCAAGAGAAATTTATTTTCGGTAGCATATTTGAGGCCTAAAAAGAGACCGTAGCATAGTTCGTACAAAATCTGTATCGCATTTCCCTGACTATCCCTGACATTGACGGTCTCATTTCCCTGACCAAATCGTAATTTAAAAAAAAGATTCTCTACAACAGCTTTTCAGACATAATTTTATTATTATTAGTTGTCACATTATATAAAATTAGTATTAGTATCAGCATTACGAGGCTTGTTCAATAATTTTTGCCTCCTGGTCCGCAACTGGACATATAAATAGATGTCTCCAGTAAAATGTTCCCTGACTATTCCCAGGAAGAGTCTCATTTCCCTGACAAATGCATGAAAATAGCCCTTCTTCCCTGACTACGTTTCATTTCCCTGACTTTCCAGAACGTGTGAACCCTGTATTAAGAAAACATTAAATCTGTTCAAAAAACCTAAGTCAGAAATTATCCATTTTCCAAAACCTTCCAGGCCTGGAATTTATTTTTCGATTTTCCAGAACTTTCCAGGTTTTTCATAACCCGTACGAACCCTGATATGATACCATTATTTCCGACTTTGCATTTGGAACCATTTTATCCGCATACGGCATACCGCAACTAACATATACAGCATATGATTTGACATGGAAAAGGGGGACCCAAAAAAATCAAGATTTACAGAAGAAACCAAAAATTGTTTTCAGAACAACATAATGATGAATTTTATTATTACAAAATCTCGAAAAACACAATACAACAGCTTAATAGAGTATAACATTGAAATGTTCAATATGATAGCTAAGAACATTGTTAATTTATTATTAAAATTAAAAGTTTATATTGATCTATGACCTTGTCAATATCAACGCCAGAAATTAACCCAGATCACTGTATTCTTAAAACAGACCAAGTTCATATAAATTATCTTCGTAAATGTTGTACATAAATAAACTACTTCCAAACTAAGGCCAATAAATCCAATAAGTTAATCAAATTTATATCTGAAATATTCCTAGTGTTTGTTTAACTAAACAGGTTAAACAGGAAATCCTTGACAAAGCCGGGAATAATTGGCGAAACTAGTTGGAACTCCTGATGCCCCTCTGTTATACTGAAAGGCCACCACCTGTTTAGTTAATAGGAACAGTATTATGATCCACCCTTCCACCGATAGTGTTTGTTTGTTTATTTGGTAAGTAAATAAAACAGCATCTGCCTGGGGTTTGATCCCCGATAGGTGCAGACAAATTGTTACAGTACAAAATTATATACTATACATTGTAATTAACAATAAATCTTATAATTAGTAACAAAGGATAAAATTTTGGAATTATCATTAAGCGAATACGAATAAAATTTACATTTATCAGCCACTCTGTAAGCTACATACTTTGGAACTGTCTTTTAAAAATTTGAATCTTCAAACATTGAATCATCGACAAACATGTCGGCTTTGATAGAGAAATTTTACAACGAAGTCAAGGAATAATAATAATAATAATTTCTGAATTAATTCAATACTAATTAGTATTTGTATATTCAATACTTTATTACTAACCTTGTGTCCTACTTGTGTCACTTAAAACGATGAATTTGTCGATGAACCTTTCTTCTTCAAAGCTGCCTTCTTTAAAGCTAAAGATCCAAATCAACATCCAAATGAAATTCGTTAAAATAAAATGTCATTAATAAAATCTGTGTTAGTCACGTGAGAATATATATTGGCCAATAAAATCTTTTGCATTTGTCAATTCCTAAAAATAAAAAAGTAACACGTGTTACGTTTATTAAACCAATCGGCTTCGGTTTTAAAAGGTGAATTTCTTTTATAACCGGCTAATTAATTCTATTATTAATGAAATTAGGAAAATCCAAATCAATTTTAAAATTAATCAAAAATTAGTACTTGAATTAGCAGGCTATAAAAAAATTAGGCTGTCAGCTGATCCACCAAACAACAACCAATCAACTGATAATACATGTATTAGCTTTTAATCTTGGTATCACCGTTTTCAAAAAAAAATAAAAAATTGACTACTATCTTAGCAAATTAACCCTGGTGCAGACAATTGGCTGCCTTAATTCTACTTCTTTTCTTATAGTCAATCACAGCACGACCCATTAAATTAACAAATTAAAAAAATCTTTGCAAGTCCAAAAATAATCGATGTTTGAAAAAGCGTTAATTTGATCAATTTATGTCAGATTAGACCTACGTTTGCTAATTATAATTATGTATCAACAAAAAAAAATGTATCAAACTATCGATTATATTGCCCTTCGAATCACGTCGAATTACCCCAAACGTCGATTCTTAATCGAAAATTCGATTAATCGCACGACACTAATATCAGTGTTGCCAGATGGAGCATTTTTGATGCTACAGTAGCATATTTGAGGCCTAAAAAGAGGCCGTAGCATAAACTGTAGCATAATTGAATTTGTAGCACTTTTATAGCATATTTTGCGATTTTGTAACACTTTTGTTGTACATTTTGCGATTTTGTAGCACTCTTGACAAAATCCAGATACCAGATACATGATACGTCATCATGATTCACCGACAGTACTATACTTGCATATTACAAAGCACTTAAGCCAATAGGCTCTTATAGGCAGCACGGTTTGCAGTGCTAATAGCATATATAAACCCTGAAATCTCTGCAAACAGGACCTCTTGTTGCAGATCTAAACACTCCGCTTAACTGTGCCAAGTACGGTGGTTTTGTCTTTTTGGATGTCCGTAAAGCTTTTGATCAGGTTTGGCACAATGGCCTCATATACAAGATGATTACTTGCGGTTTTTCGGACGAACTCATTACCTTGATCAGTTCCTTTCTGTCAAACAGGACTTTTCGTGTCAAGGTTGGATGCTCCATGTCTAATCCTTGTGACGTCAATGCTGGTGTTTCGCAGGGTTCTGTCTTGGGCCCTGCACTGTTCAACTTTTTCATCCATGACTTCCCAACTTTTACTAACTGCAAGCTATATCTGTTCGCTGACGACGCGGCCATCATGACTACTGACCGCAATCCCGCTCACGTCATATCACGGTTACAAAAGGCCTTACATCTGTGCGAGAAATGGTTTGCAAAGTGGAGACTCGACTTAAACGTTGACAAGTGCAAGGCGATGTTCATTACGAAGAAACTTCGAAAACCCCCGAACTCCCTCTTCCTTTCTGGTAAAGAGCTCGAGTGGGTAAAAAATTATAAATACCTCGGTGTGGTGGTAGATGCCAGGCTAAATTGGGGAGACCACGTCTCCTATGCGATAAGTAGAGCCAAGAAGTCAAAGTTCAGTCTGGTTGCCCTTCTGGGACGAAACAGCGCTCTTGGAGTGGATACCAAACTTTTGCTTTACAAGATGGTTATACGAACCATTCTTCTTTGTGGTATGCCTGCCTGGGCTACAATATGCAGATCCAGATGGAAGGATCTCAAAACGTTACTCTGAGGACTATCGCCCAACTTGACAGGAGAGTCGCTACAAATATTTCTATTGCTGAAGATTTTCATATATCTCCAATTGGTAGCTATGTGCAGGAGTCGCTGAAAAAGTTGCTTCTGAAGATCAAGGACCATCCAAATCCTCTGGTTGCAGATATTCTGGTATACCCGCTCACGTTTAGAAGTTTCCTCAGGCATCGCAGGCCTCGACACGTTCTGGACATCAATTTCGACGACACCCAAAAGGCCATCTTTCCCGAATACCGGATCTCATAGCTCCTCGTCAATCAACAATCAACTCTATCGTCCTTATAGCAAAGGACCCCATCTTATCCTCTGGATGACTTAACTAGGTTTCATTTGGCTTCTTGCCTAATTCAGTGTACTTCCCCTGGTTACTTCCTGGATGGGTATGGCAGTGAAAGCGTTGCTTTCGGACCACTCGTCTCGTTTTCCCTGCACTGTTCGATTGTCGCAAACAGGACCTTCTGAGGGAACCTCTCATAGTGAGTGAGTGGTCCAGGATATTTTAATGATGTTCCATCTTGGGCAGCATGTTCCTGAGAAGTGTTTGAACATAGGAACCAATGTGGGTCATCCCCAGATCTTCATAAATACAACTGTGGCAACTCTTCTTCATGTAGATTGTTGGCAACTCTTCTGTCTAGTATTGGGCCGAACAGTTCCTTTAAGCGAACTGTTCGCTTAGTTCCAGGTGCGGAGCCGGAACTGTTCCAATGAACTAGTTCCGAGTGGAACTATAGTTCCGATCTGAGGAACGAGGAACTGACTGAATCGCCTCCGCGCCACAGCTGTGTGAAATTGTTTGCCTCAGCAAACAGTTCCACAGTTCTATCGCCTACTATAGTTCACTAGTATAGTAAAATATTTTAATTATTGTATCATTTTTGAATTTCTGTTTCATTTAATTGCCATTAAAAATAAATACCGAAAACTGTTCAAAGTGAAGACATTTATTTTGCTGTTAACGCCAACAGAAGAAAAGAAAACACTATTCCACATAAATGAATTTATAAAATTAAAAAGGATACAGATTTCCGAAATGTACGTATGGGTTTTTAATTTTATAAATTCATTTATCAGGGTGTCTAGCAAAACGATTTCGTGAAATTCCCGCGATTATAAAGTGGTGGCGCGAAAAACAGCATGTGTACCCGAATTTGTTCCAAGCTGCAAGAGAGAAGCTTTGTGTGACTGCCACTTCAGTTCCATGTGAAAGAATTTTCTCAAAAGCTGGACAAATTCTTACTGCAAAAAGGAACAGACTTGCTGTTTCAAAAGTTAAACAACTCCTCTTTTTAAATGCAAATTACAAATTTTATTAATTCGCTTTTTTCTCGACTGTAATTATTTCATGAATCGTTTTAATAAACATATTTACTTTAGAGCGAACGATATTGCATCTCACTTTGAAATCACCATCCATGACTTCCCAACATTTACAAAATGCAAGCTGTATCTGTTCGCTGACGACGCATCCATCATGACCACTGCTCGCGTTCCCGCTCATGTCATATCTCGATTGCAGAATGCCTTACATAAGTGCGAGAAATGGTTTGCTAAGTGGAGACTCAAACTAAACGTCGACAAGTGCAAAGCTATGTTTATTACCAAGAAACTTCGGAAACCCCCGAAGCCTCTCCTTCTTTCGGGTAGAGAGCTCGAATGGGTGAAGAATTACAAATACCTCGGAGTGGTGATAGATGCCAAGCTAAATTGGGGTGACCACGTGTCCTATGCTATCAATAAGGCTAAGAAGGCAAAGTTCAGCCTGGTCGCCCTCCTGGGGCGAAACAGCGCTCTTGGAATAGATAGCAAACTTTTGCTATATAAAATGGTAATCCGGACTAGAGGTGGGCGATAGTACTATCGATAGCCCTACTATCGAATAATCAAGTAAGTTGATACTATCGCGATAGTTGACAGAGCGCCTCCTTACTGATTCTTTTTAAAATTTTTAGGCATTTACTGTTGTAAAACTATGATAGGATTAGGAATGATTAAACGAGAGCGAAATAGGCCTAGAATTAAAAAAAACTTTACTTGCAAACATTGAGAAAAGATTTGGGCCAGTGGAATACAATAAACTATTAGCAACTGCCACACTATTAGATCCACGATTTAAGAGACTGCATTTCCAAAATGCAAAAGCTTGTGCAGACGCATTGTCAACCATCAATGAGGAATTGGTAAACTTATCATTGGACCAAAATAGCCAACATCAAAATAGATTTGTTACACTCTCCCAAACAGAGCAAAATGATGGTGATGACATTTGGGGATATCATGACAATTTAATTTTCCATCCAGCAGCAGATTTCAGAACTGAAGAGAGAGATGGAGGTTATAAACTCAGTTTAAGGCAGTATTTAGATCAGCCATGTATACCACGGAAAAGCAGTCCCTTACATTTCTGGTCTCAACTTAAGTCAGTTCATCAACATTTATACGAAATTGCACAAAAAAGATTGTGTGTGATTGCCACTTCCGTTCCATCAGAAACACTGTTTTCTAAAGTGGGTAATGTCATTACTGAACGGAGAAATAGATTGTCTCCAAAACATGTTGAAATATTGATAATTTTGAGCAACCTCTTGTATAAGGAATGGCCCAATTAAATGTTCTAAATGTGTAATTAATGTATTTTTCATTCTATTGTTAAATAAATGTTATATTTTTTGGCAAAAGATGATAATTTTTTTATTCTTGATGTTTGTTTCTTTGAGTACTCATAATTGCAAACTATCACGATAGTTAACGATAGTTGCAGACTATCGTGACGCTATCGATTTAACTAAAAAACTATCGTGATAGTACTCTCGATAGTTTTTTATGGCCCATCTCTAATCCGGACCATTCTGTTAATGGTATGCCTGCCTGGGCCACAATATGTAAGTCCAGATGGAAGAACCTCCAAACTTACCAAAACGTTACCTTGAGGACCATTGCTCAACTTGACAGGAGAGTTGCAACAAATACTTCTATTGCCGACGATTTTGAGATACCTCCCATTGGGAATCACGTCCAGGAATTGATGAAAAAGCTGCTTCCAAAGATGAAGGACCATCCCAATCCTCTGGTTGCAGGTATTCTTGAGCACCCGCTTACCTTCAGAAGCCTTCTTAGAAATCGCAGGCCACGTCACCTCCTGGACATCAATTTCGACGACATCCAAAAGGCGATATTTCCCGAATATTGGATCTCCTAGCTCCTCGTGTCCCTTGTCCCTCGTCAATCAACAATCAACACTATCGTCCTGATAGGAAAGGACTCCATCTTATCCTCTGGATGACTTAACTAGGTTTCATCTGGCTTCTTGCCTAGTTCAGTGTACTTCCCGTGGTTACTTTCTGGACGAGTATGGCAGTGAAAGCGTTGCTTTCGGACCACTCGTTTCGTTTTATCTGCACTGTTCGATTGTCGATTGTTTCAACATTCAAACCTTCAGAAAAAGCTGTATTGACAACATTGGTATTAGTTATTCCGTGGAAAGGTTTCAGTCGCATCGATACCACCGTATTGAATGCAGTGCCGCGGCACTAAAAGGAACTGTGGAACTATTGGCTATCGTTTTTTGCAACTAGTTCCTTCAGGCCTCTGCCCGGAACTAGTCCATCTGATCAGTTCCAGTTCCTTCGACCCAACACTACTTCTGTCTAGTTGAGCAATGGAAGGAGGGTACCATTTTGGAAGGTCTGAAGATCTTTCCATCCCGATTTGCAAATGGAAGCCCAAGCAGGCATGCCGTGAAGTAAAATGGCACGAATCACTACCTTGTATAACAAGAGTTTGCTGTCCACTCTGAGAGCGCTGTTTCGCCCCAGTAGCGCGATGAGACTAAACTTCACTTATAATTTTTAACCCACTCAAGCTTCCTACCATGTAGGATGAGGGGCCTAGGAGGGTTTTTGCGTTTGCTCGTGATGAACATGGCTTTACACTTGTTCCCATTCAGCTGTAAGCGCCACTTAGAGAACCAGCTCTCACACTGGTGTAAAGCTTTTTGGAGACGGCTGATGACGTGGACTGGATTACGTGCGCAGGTCATGATCGACCCGTCGTCAGCAAACAAGTAAAGATTGCACTTTGTAAACTTAGGAAAGTCGTTGAAATCGAAGAGTCCGACAATCGAACAATGTAGTGAAAAGAAAGACACGAGTGGTCCAGGAGCCAAGCTCACTTTGCACGCTCGCCAGATTGGGCTTTTTTTAAACCAGTAAATAATTCCAAACCACAAATTGGGCTATTTTTAAAACCAATTGGCTAGTAAGATTTTTACTTCGCTGTTTAGAATTTTTCTGGCGGGGTTGTGCTCAATATCATAAGGACTCCAGCAGCACACAGCAAAAGGGTGACCAAGGGTAAATATTTTTGAAGACTTCAAAATTGTAAGTAGCCTTCACAGTTTTTAGGTTTATCTTCTCTCTTTATTAACTTTGTTTTTCATTTCGATAACTTAAAATCTTGCCAGTACGTAATTATTTTTTTATTTTACTGAAATCAGACTAGCGTAAACTATAAACATGGGGAATTGATACAATTTACTACTATAGGTTTACAAAATTTGTAACGAATTTTTTGGACGGTTTTTGGGCTGCTTTGTGCACAAGTTTTGGGAATTTCGAGGTAGAAATATCTGGCAACACTGATTATAGACGTCAAGTTAAACACGAAGTCTTATCCGAATTTGCACGATAACTGAGATATTAACAGAAATAAAAATGCCGGCACCAAGATCAACAAGTTAATAACTCAGGTTCTCTAAAGCGTAGATTAATGAAATTTGGTACATAAAACTGTGTTTACCGTTAAAACTTGATCGAATTCCAACGAGAAGTTTACGAGTTACGCAGTCACAATTGTAACAAATGCTGGTTAGTACTCATAAGTGAACACGTATCATGATGTTGAATGAGAAACTCAGAAACTTCTTGTTGTAATTCGATCAAATTTTAACGGTATACACAGTTTTATGTACCCTGTTATTCCTCCAAATTTCATTAATCTAGGCTTTACAGAACCTGAGTATTTAACTTGTTGTTCTTGGTGGCGGCATTTTATTTCTGTTCATATCTCAGTTATCGTTCAAATTCAGACCCATGTTTATAGGACTTTTTGTGTTTACCTTGACCTCTATACTACCCCCTTAAATTGTTTTACACACGATCGACAATCGAACAGTGAAGTGTACATTTGTTAGGATTGGACGAAAGCAGCGCTTTCACAAAGCTCATCCAACCAGAATAAACTCCAAATGAAATACACTGAGGTAGTCAAGAAGCCTAACCAACCCAAGCGGTCTTCCATATTATACAAAAAAGAAAATAAGATTGAACATTGTCAGAAACAAAATACAAACGAAATAGAAATCACAAGAAGAAAGAAGATTATCACATCTCCAGTAGTCCGGGAAACAGAGAGAGAAGTGTACATTTCTTCGGGTGGGACGAAAGCAGAGCTTTCACGAAGCTCACCCTACCAGAATAAATTCCACATGAAATACACTGAAATAGGTAAGAAGCTTGACTAACGCCAGAGGTCTTCCACATTATGAAAAAATAAGATTGCGACTGTCAGAAGATTGGGAGAGGGGGCAGGGTGACCAGATTAGGCGATAAACCACAAATTGGGCGTTTTTTAATGGCCATTTGCGCCTAAAATTTGATTTGTGCGCTTTGCGTTTTTGTTTTTGCGAATAAAGCAAAAACATGCGACTTTTGGGCGAATCATAATGAATTTGGGCTATTTGTGCGTTTTTTGTTCAGATGGCGTTTCGGTAGCATTATCAGTCATGAGATAAGTCTAAAACTCATATGTCATACAGGCTGACGCGTAGCCAATGAGATAGACAGGCCCCGGCGCGGAAAAGTCACTGATCATACTAGTCCGAGTACTGATTGTATGAGTCTCACTTCACTTGAGTCTATAATGATTATTAAGATTCATAACACTGTGATAAAAAATTTTGTAATGAATTTATTCCTTCACAAACTATGTTATCCCGTTTT
The DNA here is from genome assembly GCA_023313115.1 of Rhysida immarginata. Lineage (NCBI taxonomy): Eukaryota > Metazoa > Arthropoda > Chilopoda > Scolopendromorpha > Scolopendridae > Rhysida > Rhysida immarginata. The sequence goes on along the minus strand of JAHWFO010101150.1, from coordinate 527,151 downwards.
GACTCAACAATATATGCAAGTAAAAACAACAAAGATCAAGAAGATGGTAAAGAAAATGAATTGTTTACTGTTGTTGAAATATTTGAAGAAATTGGATTATAAGTTTAAAAAAATTTTAAATAAAAAAATTTTTTTTAATTTTTTGTTTTAATTAATTTTAATTTCTTTTAATTTTTCAATTTTTTAAGAGAAACGTTGTATTTATTTTTGGGCGATAATTTTGGGCGTTTTACAAATATTTTGGGCGCTTTTGGGCGTAATTTTTGCCAAACGAGGGCGCTTTTTAACAAGAGGTATCTGGTCACCCTGAACCGTCGTGCAGTACAGTAACAGCAGTGGGTCCCGACTAAATTCTACGCAGACAATCGACAATCGAACAGTGAAGTGTACATTTCTTCGGGTGGGACAAAAGCAGTGCTTTCACGAAGCTCACCCTACCAGAATAAATTCCACATGAAATACACTGAAATAGGCAAGAAGCCTCACTAACCCAAAGAGGTCTTCCACGTTATGGAAAAAAATAAGATTGATGATTGTCAGAGGGTTGGGAGAGGGAGCGGTGGTGGGTGGTATCATATCTTCAAATAATCCGGGAAGGAAACGTTGCCAATGTCTTCGAAGTTGATATAAAGAATATGCCTCGGTTTCCCATACTTTGTATGCCACTTCATTACCATCGGGTTGTTTAGTGTTCCAGCCACCAGGTCATTGTCATGGCTCTTCATGGTCTGCACCATGTTCATCAAAAGATCTCATGTTCATTCCATGCGACAATCGAACAGTGAAGTGTACATTTGTTAGGATGGGACGAAAGCAGCTCTTTCACAAAGCTCATCCAACCAGAATAAACTCCAAATGAAATACACTGAGGTAGTCAAGAAGCCTAACCAACCCAAGCGGTTTTCCATATTATACAAAAAAGAAAATAAGATTGACGAATATCAGAAACAAAATACAAACGAAATAAAAAATACAAGGAAAAAGAAGATTATCACATCTTCCAGTAGTCCGGGAAAGAGACGTTGCTATTATCTTCAAAATTGACATCAAGAACGTGCCTCGGTTTACGATACTTCGTATGCCAGTTCATATTCAATGAGTTCTTCTGTATTCCATTCACAAGTTTATTGTCGTGAGTCTTCATCTTCTGTATCATAATCAAAAGGAGATCCTGTATAAACTTTCCGGTATGGGCCATGTTTAAATCCAAGTGGATGGATTGGTTTTTCACCGTCCTTCTGTCCAGCTGAGCAATAGTCCTCAGGGTAACATTGTGGAATGACTGTAGTTCACTCCATCTGCTTTTACAGATAGTCACCCACGCAGGCATGCCATACAGGAGTATGGTCCGGATAATTGATTTATACAGAGGTGTCAATGGTGAGAGCGCTGTTGTCAATGGTGAGGGCGCTGTTGCGACCCATGAGAGCTATGATACTGTACTTAGCCCTCTTCACTTTGTTCAGAGCATAGGACATATGCCGGTTCCAGAAGAGTCTTGAGTCAATGATATCTTCCGGATACTTGTAGTTGTCCACCCAGTCCAGTTTCTTATTGAACAGAACAAGAGAATCTGGGGGACACTTGAGCTTCCTATTGAGGTACAAAACCTTGCACTTTCCGACGTTAAGTTTCAACTTCCAGCAGTTAAACCAGTCTTCGAACCAGCAGCCGAGTGATAACGTGAGCCGGCTGGTGTGCCCATGTCATAATGGCAGTATCATCCGCTAAAAATACTGATTACAATTATCGGGTTTCGGGAAATCATGTACAAAGTAATTAAATAGCACAGGCCCGAGGACAGAACCCTGAGGGACACCGGCCTTTACAACACGGGGCGTGGAAAGATTTTCTCCAACTTTGGCTTGATAGGATCTCACCAACAAAGGATTTCACCAACAAAATCAAATCGGCAGAGAACCCGTCTCTAATCATTTTGTAGACAAGACCCTCGTGCCACACATGGTCAAAAGCTTTACTGACATCGAGAAATACCACCTCACAGTACCTGGAGAGGTTCAGGGGGGGTGCTCAGGTCTTCAACGAGCCTCCATATCTGCATCTGATAAGAGTGGGCAGCACGAAAGCCAAACTGCTCTTCCCGAAAAAGGTCATTTGCTAGACAGTGGTCTTGGAATCTGCCGAGAATCGTTTTCTCCAACACTTTGGACATCGTGAGTAGCAGGCTAATAGGTCGGTAACTCGCCGAAATTGCAGTATTTTGCCCCTGCTTGGGGATACTCAACACAATAGATTGCTTCCAAGCCACAGGGAAATAAGAAAATTTCCAGCAGACGTTAATGATATTAATGAGATAGTCAATAAAGTTCTTCGGGAGATTTATAAGGGCGTTATTACTCACCTTGTCTCTTCCTGGAGCCTTCTTCTTTTTCAGTTTACTTATGATGGTGGCGACCTCTCCAGCCTCGATGCTGTTCTTCGTTAAATGCTGTGGGACTTCATCAAAGTTGACAATACCTTCTTCCACACGCTGAGACATGATTTGGCTCTCGGGCTTATCGTTGGTAGGAGTAACAAACTGCATTTCCAGTGAATATGCAATGACTTGGGCCTTGTCCTGATCAGTTTGCACATAGTCACCTTGTGGTGTACGGAGTGGAGGAAGCGTAACATTTATCTTCTTCTGTAAAGCTCTGACCATACTCCAAATGGAATTGTCACGAGCCGACAAGCTTTTGAGTTTTTCATTCCATCTAGCATCGCGAAGCTCTTTTATCTCCTCTTGAACTTTTCGCACTAACCTGTTGTACTTGGTTTTGAGCCAAGGTTCACGATAGCGTTGCCATAGTCTACGGGTCCTGTTTCTTTCAGCAATTAGGCGTTGGATTCCAGGAGTGAGTTGGATTCGATGAGAAGGTTTATTCTCTGATGGCACTGTTAATACATCTGGTGATGTCATCAACAAGTTGATCTTTCATGCTACTTGGTAAACACAGATATTTCTAAGGCCTTTAATATTATTGACAGATATCAATTTTACAATCAGCTTGAATACTTGGGAGTAGACTCAAGAACTTTAAACCTTCTTCAAGATTTCTTTTCGAATAGAACCAACTACATCCAGGCTCCCAATCACACGGAAGAATTCCCGTCCACTCGAGGTCTTTTACAAGGTTCTCCTACAGCCACGGTGTTTTATGCTGCTGCTACAGCGGAAATTCATAAACTCCCCTTAAATTGTCACATCCTCTCCTATGTTGATGATAACCTTCTATATAAAGCCTTTTCCAGTTCGGAACAACCGACCATCCTCCAGTATATTCATGATGACGTACACTTACTAAAAAATTGGTATACCACACATGGTTTGACTTTCAATGAGGCCAAAACCAATATCTTACTTATTGATAAACAAAAAACCGGGCCCTTACTTTCCTGTAAGATTTTAGGCATTACTATTGACAACAGAATTTCATTCAAAGAAACAATTGAAGCCCTACTACTGGACCTAAATCGATTGAGGTTCTTACTTAAAAGCCTCAAAGGTACACTCACCAGAAAGGAAATGATTAAAACGATCAAGGCTGTTCTGATTCCAAAAATAGAATATGGCATAGTTATTTGGTCTTCTGCTTCGAAAAACTTAATTTCTCGAGTACAAGTTGCATATAATTCTGCTATACGAACTGGGCTGGGTCTCTCAAAATACGTGTCTATAACTGACACTTGTGCTGCTTGTGATATTCCTACCCTTCAAAACATCATAATCGCTGCTAGATTTAAGGAACTTTATTACGCCCTTACCATTACTGATCATCCGATACACTATGTGAGAGAATGGTTGTTAAATTCTAATCATACTCGTGAAACCCAGAGACTGAAACTTGTACCCCCGAACATGGTATCCAAATTTTTGGCTGCTTTCTTCCCATATAATGTTATTTCAAATTGGAATGCTTTATCATTTAGTGTTAGAAATCAGATAATTAATTGTACGCTAAAACATTGTACTAATCATAAAGAACACGTTTTTAAATTATTCCATCAAGCCACCGTTTGTACCTAAAAACATAATTTATATTATATTCTGTTGTTACCGCTTACATATCCTTGTTAGGATGCAAGATTGTAAATAAATAAATAAATAAATATCCTCTGTACAGTAAGCAACGTCAGGATGGTAGCCATAGTCCTTAAGAATATCTTTGTAGGGCTTCCAGTCTTGATGATGTACGAGTTCCTCTCGGAAATTTATGTCAACATTGTCAAAGTTCAACGCCACAGGCTTGTGGTCAGAAGAAAGGTCATCAATCGTGAAGATATTGTACGGTTTGAAGAAACCCTTCAAGAGCGAGATGTCCAAAACGTCACTACTAGGGGAGTGGTCGCAGTAGTAGGTGTCCTCCACAGATCCAGCAGTGATGATATCATCTCTACCTTGTAAGTACCTATAGAGAATCATGCCATTGTAATTCTGCATTCTGGAGTTCCAGCTTGGGTGTTTGGCATTTAGGTCACCACTGAAGAGTTCATCAAGCTCGCAAACGTCAAGATAATGTTTAGGCGAATTGTAGAGCGCCATGAACTTCACTTCACCACAGGAGACGTCATTGATAATGATAGAGGCCTAATGAGGAAATCGGAAAATCTATTCCGCATATTGTTAATCGTTCTCTGAGGTTTAATCATGGCTAGCAGCAGCTTCGAAGTAATCAATCAAGGAAGACTTAGGTGTACCATCTGGAATGCTAGAGGCATTTCACGTAGGCGAGACTTCGACTTCCTATCGAGAAACAAAATTCATATTGCCTTTGTCTGTGAAACGCACCTGAAGTCGGAACGGCCATTCAAGCTGCCTGGATACATTGTCTATCGTAAAGATAGACTCCCAAAGAATCCTGCTCATGGTGTTTCTGGTGGAGCAGCTGTTACAGTCAAAGAGGGTATTGAGCATGTTGAAGTCATTACTCGGAACTATTTAGGAATGGAGGCGGCCTCTATTCTCATCAAGGACCTCACGATTGGCTGGGTTAAGTTTGTTGCGCTGTATAACTCTCCGGGGCATGCCATTGATCCCTGTGATCTCGACGAGTTGCTCTCTGGTAATTTTCCTGTTGTTTTGGCAGGCGATCTAAACGCGAAACACCCTCACTGGAATTTCAGACGCATTAATCACAATGGTGCTATTTTATATGGTTACATCCAGAACCAGCTGGACACGATCGCTATCGGTCCAATCAAACATACATATTATTGCGATCATTCGCCCACGAGCGATGTCCTGGATATTGCTATTCTCAGTGGTCTCTTCAAACCGTTCAATATATTCACTGTGGACGATTTAACATCAGACCATCTTCCAGTTGCCCTTAACTTCGATGGCTTAAATATGGACATCCTGAATCGGCTTCCTATAAGGCGGGATTGGAAACTCTTTCGTGACCTTCTTAAAACTGACAACGGCTACACAGCGAGTGCCTCTAGCACCAATGAAATCAATGATAGAGTCAAAGACATTACCAGTAATATCAACAATGCGTTGTCTGCTAGTACTTGCCTTATAAACCCTAAATATCCTGACCATCTCGATCTTCCTCCAAGTATTAGGCAAATTATTGCAGAGAGGAATGCCTTCCGAAGACTTTGGCAGCGTACACGTGATCCCATCTTTAAGAGAAAGTATAATAGGCTTTCTAGGAGGGTCCACGAAAAAGTAAGAGAGCTATGAGTGCAAAAATGGACTAGCAAATTGAAGAATCTCTCAACCCATGACAACTCGCTCTGGACTACGATTAGAGCTCTTAAGTGTAAGAAAGCGAAATTCCCACCCCCTGTTTTCTCCAGATGGTACTACTCTTGCCACTACGGACCAAGATAAAGCTGAATTAATTGCTGAGTCACTTAGCAATCAATTTATCACCCCAATTCCAGATACTCCGGACGGAGAGCATGCAATCAGTGAGGTTCGTGATGAGTGTTCCAATTTTTATGAGGGTCGCGTGCTCCTATAGAGCGATCAACCTACCCGATGGAAATTGTCGAGATCATCAAGAAACTCAAGAATAAGAAAGCCCCTGGAATGGATGCCATCACAAATCATGCACTTAAAAATCTACCTACCAAGCTGATTCTTGACATCGTTAGACTAATTAATGACTGCTGGAAACTCGGATATTTCCCTACTGGCTGGAAGGAATCAATTATCCTAAGCATTCCTAAACCAGGTCTTAACCCTTCATTGCCTGCAAGTTACAGGCCCATCAGCCTATTACCAACTATGTCTAAGGTTCTAGAGCGGTCAATTCTTAAAAGGTTCAATGAATTCTGCTCTGCCAATGATCTTATTCGTGATGAGCAGTTTGGTTTCCGTACGGACCACTCCTGCCAAATGCAAATATGGCGGCTTGCTGTCGACGCAAAAAACTCTCTTAACAAATCTCTATATGGTGGCATTATCTTCCTAGACATTTGCAAGGCCTTCGATCAAGTTTGGCATGATGGTGTCATTTATAAAATGATAAAATTTGGATTTCCAGATGACCTTATCATGCTGGTGCGCTCATTCCTCTCAGACAGGTCTTTTCGAGCTAAAATTGGTGACTCCCTTTCCCAATCATGTGTGGTTAAAGCCGGTGTCCCACAGGGATCAGTTCTGGGACCAGCCTTGTTTAATTTTTTTATCCAGGACTTTCCCAATTTTTTTTCAGGCTTCTCACCTATCTCAGTGTAATTTCCCTGGTCTATACATGGGACGAGTGAGTTTGGGAGCTCTGCTTCAGTACCGCTCGCATTGTTTCTTCCACTCTACTGCTCGATTGTCGATTGTCGAGTGAGCTTGGCTCCTGGACCACTCGCGTCTTTCTTTTCACTTCACAGATCGATTGTCGAGTGTAGAATCGATAAGGATTCCAGCAGCAGCACACAAAAGGCGTAAATATTTTTGAAGACTTCACAATTGTAAGACTAATCTTCTCTTTCATTTCCATAGCTTAAAAGCTAGCACGTATTTTTTTTTTATTTTATGATGCAAATTATAAAAAAATAACAACTATATTAAAATCAGTTACTATTAAGATACCGGGAAAAGTCAGGGCTCGACGTTTCACTGTGAATTAATTATAAAAGAAAAAATTATCGATTATAGTCAACCTTATTCCATTTTATTGTTTTAATTGTGTAAATTTTAAAAAATAAAGTTCACCGAAACAGTGGTAAATCAATATAAGTAAAACAAAAAGTGACGGTATTACTTTTCCACAATAAAATGTATTAAATAAGTAAAATATTCCGTTAGACCCGGTTATAATCGATTTTTTACATGTGCGGGAAGTTGCGGGAAATGCGCAGATCTCTTGGTGGGAAATACGTACATCCCACAACGGCAGCACTGCACGCTCGTTGCCTCTACCAATGGGTATCACACTCGTGAACACAGTACAGCATGGATGGCAAGGGTGGCCGCCCTATAATTGAGCCTCCATTGACTAACTTGTAGTCTTTAAGACCACCTGGTGACAGCCTTGCTATACCATGTTCACAGTGGCCCATTTGGTGAAGGCAACGACCATGATGGTTCCTAGATCGAATCTAGGTCGTGAAATTTTTCCTTCCATTTTTCTGATAAAATCTTAACCTATCATTTTGTTGGCCTGTATTATATACTAGTTAGAAGCAAAGCGTTAGAGAAGCTATAGTGACCACTGTCTACTATAACTATTCTGATCTTCATAATACCATGAATGGGTTTCTTAAAATTCCAAACAGCGAGTAGACAATCTTTATTATTTAGGAAAAATCAAGAACGCGTTTAAAAATATGGCAAAAACTTTAAATAACCGATTAAAAGTAACGAATTAATACTGTTTTCCATATTAATGGCGGTAGTTATAGCTGAAATCTGTGAATCGGCGGAAAACGGCACTTTAATGCAATATTTCATTTTTACTTTACCATCAAATTTCCTCTTCAATACTTTTATTTTAAATAAATCTTATTTTAAAGATAGTATAATAAATTTTGGAAAACAAATTGAAACAAAATAACAACATGGGCATTTATAGGCTCTACTTTTTAATATAAAAATACTTCAACAAACAGACACTAAAAACCAAGATATTAATTGAGGTGGCAATGTGATTAAGCAATATTAAAAATGAAAAAAAAGTTAAAAGTTCTTTTGTAATTGCAAAGAAATAATTGAAGGGGTCGGGAAAATATAGTGCTAACCCTCATTTCTTCAATTTTTACCTAGAGAGAAAAAGAGTTTGTTCAAACCGGGTATATTACAAGAATGCAAAACTGTACAAAGGCATTTTCCTGCCGTCCGTTAGGCATTAGAGAAAACTTTCCATGCGATATCGTAGAACGAGAACAGCGTATGGTTTTCGCGCGCCAAACTAAAAATTGATAAAACTGAGGGTTAACACAATTTTGTCCCGACCCCTTCAATTGAAGAGCTGAGTGGAAAAGGGGCATATGCCACAAAACAATGTTTTACAGGAAAGCGGTTTTAAACAAAAAGCTTATATTAGAAAATATAATATGATAGATATTCAGAATGCTTATATTGGAAAATAGATACATGACACTGTGCTAGAAGTTCATTAAAGATACCCTACATGGCTGGAGCTGTCTTTCTATAACAAAAACTCAATATTCATTAATATGCGGCATGTGCCCCCTTTTCCACTGAGCCCCTCAATTACTCTGCATTATGAAATTATACATTCTATCTAAATTCATGTGTTAACTTATAAATGTGATACTATATTTAAACTGCGTTTTGAACCACCGATAATTGGTTTGCGATCGATGAGAACTTTGCGGGTCCATGCCATCAATTTCAGTGGAGATTCTGAATCCATCTCGAAATGGAAACAGAAGAGAAAACGGTTCTTGTGCTTTGTGATAAACATAAGGTCCCCAAGAGCACTGTTTTAAGTGTTTTGTACTTAGCATTTTATAAATCCTTTCGATTCCCTTGCCGCTTCTATTTACAGGCGAAGTAAATGCAACTAAAAGCTGATAATCACAGTCGATGAATAGTTCTTGAAGTAGGAATGTTTGTTCTCCATACAGATGGGATTTTTTAACACGTGATTCAAGTCGCTTTTTCTTTCTTTCCCCTTCACACCCTATAATCACACACTCTATTATGCTTTCAAACAATTGAACATTATTACGAATATTTAACATCTCAACTATTCTTAGATTCAGGCAGGAAAACAATTGGATGAAACCGTTTTTCAATTCAGATGACAACGCAATATCCTCGTTTGGAAATGTGACGGTTAGGACTTCTAAATAGAGTAACTGGGAAATTGAACGAGTACTTAGCAGAAAACTGTCTTGCCTTGAAGAGAGAACATCTTTTAAGTGTAACTCTTTTATTTTGTTAAATGCGCAATAGGAATTTTTGATTAACATATTGAAGCATTCACTTTTACAGCATAAATAATTGACTCCTTCCATTTGTTGAATGAGATGAAGATCAACCTCTTCATTTACATAAGGTAGAATGGTTGCTTCTTCTATTGTAATTTTATTTAGATTTCGATTCAAAACAGTGAAGTTATGCTCCAAACATAGCGATTTCATTCGAATGACGTGTCCTTCATTGAAACGATTTAAATCTAATACAGGGGAATTTGAGTTACCAAAATGATCAAAAATATGAAAGTGCTTGATAGTATTCTTTTGAATCACCAAATAAAAAAAGTCTGCTAAACATCCTTGTACCTTCTCTAAATATATTTCCTCCTTAATAAACGAATAATTAACATCTAGATAAATTCCACCTTGGAGTTTTTCTTTTTTCACGAGGTCGATCAACAACTGAAAACATTTTGTGAGATCATCGTTTCTATTTATTCTTATCTTCAATCGATCGATTGTCTTCGTTTCTTTCCATTGACCACAGATTAATTCCTGATGAAGAAAAAACATTAGCCGAGTATTCATATCGTTATCATTTGTTTGGTCTATAACAAAGTTAAATTGGTCCGTTTTCATCAAATGTAAAAAATTGATAATATTCGGCCAATGTTTTATTTCTAGCTCATTAGACAACCGAAGTGAAAGTACTTTATAGTTGGGCAAACTTAATTTGTTTGTAAATTCTTTTACCAAGCCTTTAGGAGTCAAATGAACCAGAAGATGGTCGATCTGAACGTCGTTATAAAATTCAATGGAAGACGTGAGATCCCACAGAAAAAAAATTTGAATTGGATTCCTTGCTTTAAGATCGTAGCTTAAAAACAACGAGTTAAGAGATGAATCCTTGTCTAATGATGACAAAATAAATGAAGGAAACAACAGACGCAAAGAATGTGAAAGGATATCGGCGATCTGGATTTCGAAGAGAACATTGTTGAAACCTGTGCCCCCTAAATGGAACATTTTTGAAAGAGGCAAGAGAGCTTCGAATAAGATATTCACATTTGTGTTCAATAATCCACCAAGGAACACGAAAAAGAGAGAATCACGAATGGGGAGTAATCCTCTTTCATTGACTATTCGTCGGATTTCTTCCTTCAGACCTTCTGCATCTTTGGAGTCATTGAATTGGTTGACTAAATGAAAGGCAGCTAAAAATTCAAGCAAACTTACATGGATTGACTCGTACATAACCTCATTTTTGTCACTTACAAATCTAGTGGTTTCCATCAAAAACTCTAATTTTAAAAACATTTCGTCTTCTTCATTGTTCAACAGAAATTTTTTTACCACAAAAGCCACACTATTTCTTAACAGGCACTCGAAAGAGAATTGTCCGAATCGTCTCAATGTTGGAAAGAAATTATATTTGTTTGATTTTTTCCTAGAATGATTGAAAAGGTCTACTTCGCTTCTGTCTTTTAATTTTCCTTCTGCGATTAACAATCTCTTAACCATAAAATTAAATAAACCTTTGAATACAGACGTTTTTGTGTTAAACATTTCATTATTGGTACTTATTACTAATTGTGAAATCAAATTAAGAAACCAAGGAAAGCGACATTGGTCCTCAATTCCAACTCTACGGATTGCATTTTTAATATTCTGTGCCTCTGATGGACAGATCTGATTCAAACAGCAGGTTAAGAAACTTCCAATTTCTCCTTCTTTGATTCCCTTAATTTCAATTCTTTTATTAAATAATTCTGAGATATATTCTCCTTGAATCCGTCTACTTCTTGAGGTCATGAGTACGGATATGTTGGGGTATTGTTCTCTAACAAGAAGAGGGAAAAGTTTTCTTCTGTCATCTTCTTCGGTCATTGCATCATAATTATCTAAAATGAGGAGGACATGCCGTTGGTGTTTATTGATACATCGAATGACATCGTTTGCGGATAGTTCTTCCCCTTCAAACTGTTTCACGAAATACTCAGAAAGGGATTCATGCGAGTGAAAACTCTTTAAGTTGATATGAAAGACTAATTTGAACTTAGATGCTATGTAATGACTATCCGACAGCCAGTCGTTCACTAATTTTTCGCATAAAGTTGTTCTACCTATCATTGGTAGACCCTCTATCCATATCCGACGAGGTAATTCATCATCAGTGATATCAAACAACATTTCCAAGTCTATAACTTTGTCAGTATGTGTTTTGTCCACTAATGTTTGGCTGATATATACTTTATTTTTCAGGAGAAGATTCTCTGTCCCCACTGTTTCCTCTTGCGGAAAATTATTAATGCAATAATCTTCTCTCTGCTTCTTTACCATTTCTTCCAGTAATCCTAGAAATTAAAAAAAAAGAATAAAAATAAAATTTCACTTACAAAAATATGTCATTTGCAAAAAGTAATTCATTTAAAATTCAAATTGAATAACATTTGATTATTCCACCATAGCAAGATAGAAATGGCTAAGTCCCAGTAATACTAAACTATATAAAAAATTTCTCTTATTTTGTCCTCATTTAAGAGATGAATCAATTGTTAGAGTCGATTATACATAGAATGCATACTCTTTTCAATATACGTATCAACAGAAGAAACGGCGACTGCTAGACCACATAAAATGAAGAATGGCCAAGTTTTGCTTCAAGACATCGTTTTGTTTCGAGAGTAGAGTGGGAATTGCAACAACAGATTACCAAGTAGTGAATCGACAATCGATCAGTGAAGTGGAAAGAAAAGACGCGAGTGGTCCAGGAGCCTAGCTCACTTTGCACGCTCGCCCAAAGAGTAAACCAGATGATGTACATTGAGTTGGAAAAGAAGCCTGATGAACCTCTTAAGTCATCCCGAAAGGAAGTCCCTACAAGGCAAGAATGAGAGTCGGATTGTAGATTGACGAATAGAGAGCCCAAATAACAGTATCTAACAGATCCAGTAGTTGGGGAAGATGGCCTTGCTTATGTCGTCGAAACATACATCTAGGATATGAGGGGGTCTTCGAAACCTGAGGGGACCCTTAACAATGAGTGGGTGATCCAGATTACCGGAGACCAGAGTATTTTCATAATTTTCCATCTTGGGCAGCATGTTCATCAGAAGGTCTGAAGATCCTTCCACCAAGATTTGCAAATAGTAGCCCAAGCAGCCATACCGTGAAGCAAAATGGAACGTATCACTACCTTGTACAACAATAGTTTGTCATCCACTCCAAGACCGCTATTTCGCCCCAGGAGCGCGATCAACCTGAACTTCGCTTTCTTGGCCTTGTTGACCGCATACTGAACTTGGACATTCCATTTGAGCTTGGAGTCAATCATAACACCGAGATACTTATAATTTTTTACCCACTCAAGCTTCTTGCTGTATAGGAAGAGTGACCTTGGAGGACTTTTGCGTTTGCGAGTGATAAACATGATTTTACACTTTTTGACAATTAGCTGTAATCGCCACTTAGTGAAGCAGCTCTCACACTGGTGTAGAGCTTTCTGCAGTCGACTGATGACGTGGGCAGGATTACGTGCCCAAGTCAAGATAGCTCCGTCGTTCGCAAACAAGTAGAGATTTCATTTTGCAAACTCGGTAAAGTCATGAATAAAGAAGTTGAACAAGGCTGGGCCCAGGATAGAACCTTGGGGAACACCAGCTTTGGAACATAGGGGTCAGACAAGGAGTGACCAACCTTGACACGAAAGGTCCTATTTGTCAGGAAGGAGCGAATCAAAGCAATTAGGTCATCAGGGAACCCACAAGAAATCATCTTGAAAATGAGACCTCATGCCAGACTTGATCAAATGCCTTTTGAACGTCGAGGAATACGAGACCACCAAACATTGAAAGATTAAGAGGGCCGCTTAAATCAACAACTAGCCTCCATACCTTTAGCTGGCAAGAGTGACCTGATCGAAAACCAAATTGCTCCTTACGAATAAGGTTGTTTATCGCTGCTGTGTCTGGACCGGAGGAAAAAGGCCTCAACATTAACGACCTACCAGGTATGTATAAACAACTAGGACGTATCTTTCATCTGTTTTCCAATCTAGGCAAAAGTCACCCACAGTTAAGTGGGCTCCTTACGACCAACTAATAATGGCTGCACAACGCTATACTGTAATCAATAAAGGTGAACTTCGGTGCATGATGTGGAACGCTAGGGGCATTCCCCGAAAGCGTATCGAGTTTCACAATTTCCTGATAAAGCAAGAATTCGACGTTGCTTTCCTCTGTGAAACGCGCGTCAAACCAAGCCAAGACTTCAAGCTACGTAGCTATTGTGTGTACCGTAATTTCGTATAGCTTCAAATGCTGCAAGACGTGCTTCCGGGGGCGCTGCGATCATCATTAAGAACGGAATTCAACACCAAGAATTAATCTACAAGTCTTATGCAGGTATAGAATCGGCCTCCATCACTATAAATGACATCTCCCTTGGTGAAGTGAAGTTCGTGGCGCTCTACAATTCACCTAAACATTCTCTTGACGTTAGCGAGCTTGATGAGCACTTCAGCAGTGACACTCCAGTTGTCCTGGCTGGTGAACTAATGCCAAATACCCAAGCTGGAACTCCGGAACGCAGAATACAACGGCATGATTCTCTATAGGTATATACAAGGTAAAGATGACATCATCGCTGCTAGACCTGTGGAGGACATCTAATACTGTGACTATTCCCCTACTAGTTATGTTCTTGACATTTCACTATATGGCTTAAAGGGTTTCTTCAAGCCATACATCTTCACGATGGATGATCTTTCTTCTGATCACAAGCCTGTGGCGCTGAACTTCGACAATGTTGACATTAATTCAGAGAAGTGAAGCATCAGCAAGACTGGAAGCTATTCAAAGAAATCCTCATGGACCGTGACTGCCATCTCCAAAGAGCAAATAGTATGGTTGACATAGATCGACATATTGAAGACATTACCAGGCGAATAAACAGTGCCACTGAAGCTAGTGCCTATCCATTGGCAAACAAGCCCGTTATCGAATTATGCTCACTCCAGGAATCCAACCCTTGATTGCAGAGAGAAACAAAACCCGTAGGCTTTGGCAGCGCTATCGTTTGCCTTGGCTAAAAACCAAATACAACAGGTTAGTGTGAAGAGTTCAATAAGGAGTAAAAGAGCTTCGCGACACTAGATGGAATGACAAGCTCAAAAGCTTGTCAGCTCGCGACAATTCCATTTGGGACATGGTTAGAGCTCTTCAGAAGAAGAAGAATGATACGCTTCCTCCACTTCGCACCCCTCAAGGTAATTATGTCCAAACTAATCAAGATAAAGCTCAAATAATTGCAAATTCCCTAGAAATGCAGTTTGTTACCCCTGATAACAATAATTCCGAGAGTCAGCTCATGTCCCAGACGGTGGAAGATGGTCTGGCCAACTTTTATGAAGTCCCACAGCCTACAACTACGATCATCATCAAGGCCGGAGAAATCGCTTCCATCATGAGAAATCTGGAAAAGAGAAAGGCTCCAGTACGACATAAGGTAAATAATAACGCCTTAAAGAATCTCCCAGAGAACATCATTAGCGACATCTCGAATATCATAAGCGACTGTTGAAAGTTTTTCTATTTCCCGACTGCTTGGAAGCAGTCTATTTGTTAAGTATCCCCAAACAGGGGCAAAATCCTGCAACTCCCGCGAGCTACGTAGACCTATCATCCTACTCCCGTCGATGTCTAAAGTCTTGGAGAAAACGATCCTCACCAGGTTCAAAGACTACTGTCTCACCAATGGTTTAATGCGGAAAGAACAGTTTGACTTTCGAGCCGCCCACTCGTTTCAGATGCAGATATGGAGGCTCGTTGAAGATCTGTTCACCCCACTAAACCTTTCCAGGTACTGTGGCGTGGTTTTTCTTGATGTCAGTAAAGCTTTCGATCATGTGAGGCAGAAGGACTAATCTACAAGAGGATTAGAGGCGGGTTCCCTTCTGATTTTATTATGATGGTGAGATCCTTTCTCAGCGACAGGTTCTATCAAGCCAAAGTTGGCGAAAACTTCGCCACGCCCCGCACGGTAAAGACCGGTGTCCCACAAGGTTCTGTCCTCGGGCGCGTTCTCTTTAATTATTTTGTGCACGATTTCCCAAAACCCGAGAAGTGTAATTTATATCTCTATGCTGATGATACTGCCATCATGGCATGGGCGCACCAGCCATCTCACGTTATCTCTCGGCTGCAGAACGCCTTGAAGAAGTTCGAGGATTGGTTTAATTGCTGGGAACTGAATCTTAACATCGGAAAATGCAAAACCGTGTACTTCAACAAAAAACTTAAGTGTCCCCCGGATTACCTGGTTCTATTCAATAAGAAACTCGAATGGGTTGACAACTATAAGTATCTTGGCGTTATCATCGACACAATACTCTCCTGGAATCGTCACGTAACTTTTGCTCTGAACAAAGCAAAGAGGGCTAAGTACAGTCCTATAGCTCTCCTGGGTAGAAACAGCGCCCTCAGCATCGACAATAAATTAATACTGTACAAGACAGTGATTCGGACCATCCTCCTCTATGGTATGCCTGCGTGGGAGACTATATGTAGAAGCGTGGGAGACTATATCTAGAAGCGTTCCAGTCGTTCCAGAATGTTACCCTGAGGACCATTGCCCAGCTTGGAAGAAGGACCGTAAAAAATCATTACATCCACTCGGATCTGAATATAACTCATATTGGAAAATGTGTCCAAGATCTCCTGATGAAGAGCCATGACAATGACCTGGTGGCTGGAATACTGAAAAACCGGATGGAAATGAAGTGGCATAGAAGTATAAAAATCGAGGCATTTTCTTGATGTCAACTTCGAAGACATTGGCGGCGTTTCCTTCCCGGATTATTGAAGATGTAATACCGCCCTCCCTCTCACACTCTTCTGACAATAGTCAATCTTTTTTTTGGAAGACATCTTTGGGTTAGTCAGGCTTCTTGCCTATTTCAGTGTATTTCATGTGGAATTTATTATGGAAGAACAGGTGAATAGCACGTCGAAATCGTATACGTGCTGCCCTATTTTCATTCAGAAGGGACAGGTCCAGTGTAATCTGCCTTGATGCTCAGTAAAAGTACCTGATTTTGCAACTGATCAATATCCGGTAAGCTCTGTTCCTACGGAGCAGGTAAAACCATTTTTGCTCCCGACTGTATATTCGGACTTATTCAAAATTATTCGGGTAAACGGACTTTATGATCACCTTGTATATCAAAAATGCTGATTCAGTAATAACTTTTTCTAGACTGAACTTAAAAAGAAAACTGTTTAATTTTAACGCTTGTTCAAATATGTTTAATTTTCATCTGTTAAACTTTTTGTAAAACGCGTGTTCTGGTACTTTTAAAGCAAGGAAACGAAACTGAAGATAAAGGACATACCAGAGAAAAAAAGAATAATAAGATATTCAAAATTATACTTACTGTGATATCTATATATGAGATATTCTTCGAGACATTCAACGTAATTGGCGGATGATAAAGGATCCAGGTAGAAAGAGCCAAGGATTAGTTCCTGCAGTCGAATTTTCTTCTTCTGTGTTTTAGTGGATTTGGACAATTCCTTCAGGAATCCTGTCAAAATCAACTGATCGTCTGCATTGAAAATTAATTTTCTCAAGCGAGGCAGAGAAGAGACCATTCTTAATAGGACAGTGATGCCATGAGAGACGTTTTCGCATTTCAAGGATTTAATCTCAAGTTCTTTTAAATTATTAAAACGAGAGATGGTTGAAAGGAAATGATTGCTTATCAGTACCTCTTCAAATTCGAGCTTTTCAATGGTTTTGAATCCTTCCCATTTAAAGAAAAATCCTTGAAGACGGGCCACTTTATCGATTACACGATCATTATCACAACTCAGTTTCTTCAAATTTTTACATTTCCACAAGACACTTTGAAGTTCGTCTTTTTCAGATGAGAAACCAATGCAGTCGAAATTTTCTACTTCAAATGGTTGCAGTTTTTCAACTCTTCTTAACTTCCATAGCTTTCCTGTCAATTTAAAATATTCCCAATTTTTCTTTGTAGTGTTTAAAATATTCAGTTGAATTTCAAAGGGTGCTGCTATATTTTTTAAATCCGAAGAAAAAGAAGGCAAATGGCTATTACACACAATAAAGAAAAAATTACCCAGATTTATTTCTGAATATTCATTATCTTCAGCATTATTTTTAACAAATGATAATCCAAGATGGTACTGAATCCTCTTTGTTGAAATAAGATTCTCAACATAATGGTTAATAGACAAAAAAACATCTTTATCAATATTAGTTAATTCCAAGCTGTATACATTTAAATGGTTTAAAATTCCTGTTGAGAGTTCTCTGAAAAATGCAGAAAACTTTGCAGTAGTAGTATTGTTTTTGATTAAGGAATAATTAAATTTCAAACAAGTCTTTTCTGACTTAAATTTCAATAAGAGTTCTTTTAATAATAATGGCGAGTTTAAGAGAAAACCATTACTGTCTTCGATTAACAAAGTGTTACACTTTAATGTGTTTTCTATTCTGTTATCGATCATTTTTTCTGTGACTAAAATTAGTCGATTGATTATAAATCTCTTGGGAATGAAACGAAGAAAATTTATAGCATTTACACATCTTGTCTTTAATTTTATTTCTTCGTGGCAAAAATTTTGTCCAAAATATTCCATGAGAGGAGTAATCCATTTTGAGAGAAATTCTGTAGAGGGAGCATTGTACTCGTTGTCGAAGTGAATTTGGGATGGAAGAAAAGGTTCTAAACAGTCAAACTGAATATCGGTGGGAAGAAGTTCGAGTAGAATGTGTTCCATGCTGTATAGGGATTCATCACAACCTGTGTTGAACAGACAGATTATTCGCTTCCAGGGATACAGAGCCTTCAGGAGTCGATTAAGCTCCGATCTCAATAGTCCTCCTAGAAAAGTGTACAAAAGTTGATCTTTGGTCGGTCTAATTTTTACTTGAAACAATCCTTTTACTTCATCTTTCATTAGATTTTCGCCCAAAGTAGAGAGATAAAATGCGGCCGAAAATTCCAGAATGCTTCTGTGTATAGGTTCATACAATTCACTTTCTTCATAAAAGGAAAACGCAATGTTTTTCGAAAGAAATCCTAATTTAATGACATTGTAATGTTCGTTTGAATAGTTTGAAAGATCTCGGTCATCAAATGTTAGATCTTGGCTTTTGAGTTTCTCTAAACATAGTCGACCGAAATCTATTAATATATTTCGATAACGACAACTATTTGAATTTTTCGAAATAAAGAGATTAAAATCTTTATTTTTGTCGATCAAATTTTCCCGGACCAAATTCCTTTGGACCACGAAATTGAAGATGGCTTTATATAAATCAGTTTTTGTTTTGACCACCTCTCTCTTTTTTTCATGAAGGAATACAGCCATTATGATCAAAAACAGTGGACATTGGTAAAATTCATCGATAAGGACAGAAGATTCACGTAGCCTCTCTTCTAATTCCTCGCTGGATAGTTTTAAATATTTGCGTAGAAATTCTTTTCGTTTTTTTTCTGATACACCTTTAATTTGAATTCTTTTCTCCCAGAAAAGATAATTGTTGCTGCCTCCAACACCCAGAATGTTAAGATCGTCATCGAACCCTTCCCTCTGCAAAAGGTAATGTCCAGTACGACAAGTAACAACGATCGTCATTTTAGGGTGTATGGTTCCTTGAAGAAGGGGAAGTAGCGTTCTCTTGGTTTCTTCTGTCGCCTCATCCCAGCCATCCAGAAGAAGTAAAACTTTATTTTCAATGGATTCGATGACTTCCATCGTCTCCTCTTCTGTCTTCGTTAACCCTTGACATTGTTGATGCAAGTGAGCCGTCAAAGTTTTTTTAAAGCTTCGTAAAGGAATGACGAAAGTCAATTGGAAGACACTGCTTACATATTCCTTTTCCCTTGACCAATCTGAAAGCAACTTCATGAGAAGAGTTGTTTTGCCGAAACCAGGATGTCCTTCGATGAGAATTCGAGGTAATGTGTCCGAATCTCTCTTTACAAAAATATCTTCCAGTTGAATCAGTTTAGACGTTTCTTTTCCTCGTTTGTTCTTGTTAATCATTGTCAGTTCCACAAACAATTCATGCAGATCGAGGACTTTTTTCTCCAACCATAACGATCGAGGAAGATTTAAATGCTTGAAACGAATCTTCTGTTTATCTGCAATGTTTCGTTGAAGATCTGTTAGAAGAGAAATAGAAGGTTGAATTTAATCCAAAAATCAAACAATTCTTTCACATAAATATTTCAATTTTTTTTTATCTAGGTCATCATGGATAAAAAGCATTTCATCCATTTTATTTTTTATAAACATAAATTGAAAAGTATTGTAAGTAGAAATAAATAACTCTTTCGCCACAACAAATAGGAAAAATACAACCTGTAAGATCTTTTCGGAAGCGATTGCTACCATCCTTCAGCAGTCCAGGAGCCCCTCTAGTCGGTATCGATGAGAGAACTGCCTGTATAGGACAAACGACAATCGAACGGTGTAGTGAAAAGACACGAGCGGTCCGGGAGCAGAGCTTCCATAGCACACTCGCCCATAACGTAACCAAGGGAATTACACTGAGTTAGAGGAGAATCCTGTTATCCCTCGAGAGTCATCTTGAGAATAGAGTCCTAACTGGTAGGACGAGGAATAAGATTGTTGATTGACGTAGAGATAGCCCTGAGCATCTGCGGCTAAGATATCCAGAAGTCGGGGAAGACAACCTTGTTGATATCATCGAAATTAACTTCCAGTACATGAAGGGGTCTTCGTATCCTTATGGGACCCCTAAGGGCTAGAGGGTGGTCCAGTATACTGGCTACCAAGGGATTGTCGTGGGTCTCAATTTTAAGAAGCAATTTCTTTAGGAGCATTTGGACGTAGCTACCAATGTGGTCCATATTGAGGTCTTCATAAATGGAAAAGTTGTTGGCAACTCTCCTATCGAGCTGAACAATGGTCCTGAGGGTTACATTTTGGAAGGTCTGTATTTCCCTCCATCTTGATTTGCAGATAGACGCCCAGGCAGGCATTCCATGGAGCAAGATGGTGCGGATTACCACCTTGTACAGCAAGAATTTATTGTCTAATCCAAGGGCACTGTTTCTCCCCAAGAGCTCAATCAGGCTGAACTTTGCCTTTTTAGCCTTGTTGAGGGCATATTGGACATGGTCATTCCAGTTTAGCTTAGAGTCAATTTTTACACCAAGGTACTTGTAGTTCTTCACCCAGTCCAGTTTTTTGTCATATAAGGCCAGGGTCCCTGGAGGATTCTTGCGTTTACGTGTAATATACATAGCTTTACATTTGTCAACGTTGAGCTCTAACCTCCATTTGTCGAACCATTTTTCGCACTGTAGCAAAGCCTTTTGTAAGCGACTAATAACGTGTGCGGGATTCCTTGCGCTTGTTGTGATGGCCGCATCGTCAACGAATAGCTAGAGTTTGCATTTTGCGAATTCCGGTAGGTCTTGAATGAAGAAATTGAACAGCGCCGGCCCCAGGACTGAACCCTGAGGAACACCCGCGTTGACATCACAAGGATTAGACAAGGTGTTTCCAACCCTGACACGGTAGGATCTATGCGACAAAAAGGAACAAACCAAGGCAATAGGTTCATCAGGGAAACCACAATTTATCATTTTAAAGATGAGGCCGTCGTGCCAAACCTGGTCGAAGGCTTTATGGACTTCGAGAGAAACAATTCCACCGTACATCGAGTAATTGAGATAACTGTTCAAGTCTTCAACCAGCCTCCATACCTGGAGCTGGCAGGAGTGATTCGAACGAAAGCCAAATTGCTCCTTGCGAATTAGATTATTTGATTCACAAAAATCATTGAACCTCTTCAGAATTATGCGTTCGAAGACCTTAGAAAATGTAGGCAATAAGCTAATGGGCCTGTAGCTGACAGGAAGAGCGGGATTGAGGCCAGGCTTTGGTATAGAGAGGATGACTGAGTTTTTCCAGGACTCTGGGAAGTAGCCGTGGTTCCAGCAGTCGTTTAAAATCTTTGTGATAGCGCAGATTACCTTTGGAGGCAAATTCTCAAGAGCACCGTTAGTGATGGCGTCTAGTCCAGTAGCCTTGTTACTCTTAACATGCTTAATGATATTCGATACCTCGGCGTTGTCAATGACATAGGGAGACTTTTTTTCACGGTGGATGAGATCAAACTTAATGCAGCTTTCTTTAACTTGACGTGTGTTCTCGATACCAGCCAGTCTATCTTCAAGAGGGGTGGTGAATTGACTCTTAAGTGAGTTTGCGATGAGTTGGGCCTTTTCCTCGGGACTGCTAACAAAGTTCCCATCATCCGTAAGCAGAGGAGGTAAATCGGTGTTCTTCTTATTCTTGAGGGTCCTGACTGTGCACCAGAGGGTGTTGTCCTGGACTGACAGGCTCTTGATTTTGCTGCACCATCTTAGGATTCGTAGTTCCTTGATCTGGTCGCTGACCTTGCGTGTTAACCTGTTGTACTTAGTCTTGAACTGCAGACACCTAGTACGTTGCCACAATCTTCTGAAGGAGTTCTTATCGCGTATGAGTTGCCTGATGGATGGGGGGAGATCGAGATGGTCGGGTCTCTTCCGGTCAATGTCAGTAGCACTAGCATCACTGGCTGATTTAATCGATTGAGTGATTTCACTAATATTACTATCAATGTCAACATTGTTGGCAGGATCAGTATATGGGATGTTATACTCTTTAAGCAAATCTCTAAAAAGCTTCCAATCCTTCTTCCGTCTGAGACTGACCCTCAGGTCAAGGTTTAAGCCCTCAAAGTTGAGAGCGACTGGGCGATGATTGGAGGATAAGTCGTTCACAGTAAAGATATTAAATGGTTTGAAAAACCCCTTGAGGACAGCAATGTCAAGTACATCACTAACGGGCGAGTGATCGCAATAGTAGGTGTCGTCAAGAGGACCGATGAATAAGGTATCAGTTTGGTTTAACAAGTAGCCTTGGAGAATGGAACCGTTACGATTCATACGTTTAGAATTCCAATGTGGGTGTTTGGCATTCAAGTCACCCGCCATAATGACTGGAATGGGACCGTTTAGTAAATCATCGAGCTCGCAGAGATCGAGCTTGTGCCTGGGCGAGTTGTACAAGAAGATAAATTTAACTTCCCCTACGTCCACGTCATTTATAATGACTGACACGGCATCCATTCCCACGAAGCTGGTTGTGGTAGTCTCACGACGGTCGATGCCTTGTTTTACTATGAGTGCTGCCCCACCAGACGCAGGGCTGGCTGCATTTATAATGGGTCTATCCTTGCGGTAGACAGAAAAACCAGGCAGGTCAAAGGTCCGACTCGGCTTGAGATGAGTCTCACACACAAACGCAATATCAATATTCCAACAAGTAAGGAAGTTTAAAACTCTATACGATTGCGAGAGAGCCCCCTCGCGTTCCAAATAGTGCATCGAAGCTTTCCTTGCTTAATTACTCTATAAGGGTGTCTATCCATGATTAATTTCTGTTTCGGCTGAGACAAATTGAGGCAAATCTTTGCTCTCTTCCTTGAAAAGATTCATTAAGTTCCCCACATATCTGTATACTCTGGTCAATTCATTGGGGTCTATAATTCCATTGCTATCAGAACTGGAGGCGACAGAAGCAAATGTTCTACCATCCAGCAAATTTCCTAGCCTGGGGGTACTTTGGGCATTTCGTATAGCTAGATGTGTGTTGACCTTCACAGCGAATACATTTAGGCGGGTCTTTACCTTTTATATTGGTACAGTCCCTTGACTGATGATCGCCTGCGCACTTGTTACAACGTGGTGACTCGGTGCAACCCTGAGATACGTGCCCAAAACGTAAACAATTGTAACATTGCAATGGCCTTTTTTTACCCCTAAATAATTCAACTGCTACAGCAAGTGGACCGATACGTTTCAGATTTAGGAAGGACTTATTATGTTCAGTGTTTGGAAGAGGACTAGAACCATTGGCATCTCGACTGCACCGTTTGGTTTTTTAAGCCTAATTGCTTTGTCCGGGAAGTAGTTGGTACTTCTGAGGTCTTCACAGAATTCTTCGAGGTCGTATGTTTTGTCAACGTTACGAACAACGTATTTCAGTAGCTTTTCAGACTTTAAGTTATTTCAGTTGGTGGTGTTGGTTTTTAAGAACATCATTGTTTTTGATTCCAGACACTAGAGTTTTGTGCGTCTCTTCGTCATGACATTTGACCTTAATGGTGTCTGAACGACCCGTGTGGGCAGTATTTTATCCAGAGCCACGTGATTTTTAATCTCGTCTAGAATTTCCTTGATTGGTTTTCCATGATGACGAATAATAATCGGAGGAATGTAAGTAGCTCCCTTTCCATGGGTGACATTGCTTTGGGAATAACTAAGCTTAGCTTTGTTACCAGGTAGGGCCACAGAGACACCATCGTTGATATTGACAGTGGATTGAATGTTGTCTATCCTAACACCGCTTTTGTTCTTTTTATTTTGCGCAATACGCCAGTTACCGCCATCACTGTCAGCAGAATCATTTTCGTGTCTTCTTTTGACGCTAGTTCGTAGTGAGGAGTTTCCTTCTTTGACCGCTTCCAGGCAAGTAGAAACGTTTTCATCATTATGTATGGGATCAGGATTTACAACTATCATGGGTGAATCAGAAGTACTGGGAGACAGGACCCGTAGACTATGGCAACGCTATCGTGAACCTTGGCTCAAAACCAAGTACAACAGGTTAGTGCGAAGAGTTCAAGAAGAGATAAAAGAGCTTCGCGACGCTAGATGGAATGAAAAACTCAAAAGCTTGTCGGCTCGCGACAATTCCATTTGGAGTATGGTTAGAGCTTTACAGAAGAAGAAGAATGTTATGGTTCCTCCACTCCGTGCACCACAAGGTAACTATGTGCAAACTGATCAGGACAAGGCCCAGGTCATTGCAGATTCACTGGAAATGCAGTTTGTTACTCCCACCAACGATAAGCCTGAGAGCCAAATCATGTCTCAGCGTGTGGAAGAAGGTATTTTCAACTTTGATGAAGTCCCGCAGCATTTTACGAAGTACAACATCGAGGCTGGAGAGATCGCCAACATCATAAGTAAACTGAAAAAGAAGAAGGCTCCAGGAAATGACAAGGTGAGTAATAACGCCCTTATGAATCTCCCAAAGAACTTTATTGACTTTCTCACCAATATCATTAGCGACTGCTGGAAATTTTCTTACTTCCCTGTGGCTTGGAAGAAATCTATTGTGTTGAGTATCCCAAAGCAGGGGCAAAATCCTGCAATTCCCGCGAGCTATCGACCTATTAGCTTGCTACCCTCGATGTCCAAGGTGTTGGAGAGAACGATCCTCGTCAGATTCCAAGATCACTGTCTAGCAAATGACCTTTTACAGGAAGAGCAGTTTGGCTTTCGTGCTGTCCACTCTTGTCCGATGCAGATATGGAGGCTCGTTGAACACCTGAGCACCCCCCTGAACCTATCCAGGTACTGTGGGGTGGTATTTCTCGATGTCAGTAAGGCTTTTGACCAAGTGTGGCATGAGGGCCTTGTCTACAAAATGATCAGAGACGGGTTTCCTGCCGATTTGATTTTGATGGTGAAATCCTTTCTTGACGGCAGATCCTATCAAGCCAAAGTTGGAGAAAATCTTTCCACACCCCGTGTTGTAAAGGCCGGTGTCCCTCAGGGTTCTGTCCTCGGGCCTATGCTATTTAATTACTTTGTATATGATTTCCCAAAACCCGATAATTGTAATCTGTATTTTTATGCGGATGACACTGCCATTATGACATGGGCACACCAGCCGGCTCACGTTATCACTCGGCTGCAGTGCGCCTTGAAGCAGTTCGAAGACTGGTTTAACTGCTGGAAGTTGAACCTTAACGTCGGAAAGTGCAAGGCTTTGTACCTCAATAGGAAGCTCAAGCATCCCCCAGATTCTCTTGTTCTGTTTAATAAGAAACTGGACTGGGTGGACAACTACAAGTACCTGGGAGTTAACATTGACTCAAGACTCTCATGGAACCAGCATATGTCCTATGCTCTGAACAAAGCGAAGAGGGCTAAGTACAGTATCATAGCTCTTATGGGTCGCAACAGCGCCCTCAGCATTGACAACAAGCTACTTCTGTACAAATCGATTATCCGGACCATACTCCTCTATGGCATGCCTGCGTGGGCGACTATCTGTAAAAGCAGATGGAGTGAACTACAGTCATTCCAGAATGTTACCCTGAGGACCATTGCCCAGCTGGATAGAAGGACGGTGAAAAACCAATCCATCCACCTCGATTTAAACATGGCCCATATCGGTAAGTTTATACAGGATCTCCTTTTGATTATGATACAGAAGATGAAGACTCACGACAATAAGCTTGTGAAAGGGATACTGGAGAACTCAATGAATATGAACTGGCATACGAGGTATCGTAAACCGAGGCACGTTCTTGACATCAATTTTGAAGATATTAGCAACGTCTCTTTCCCAGACTACTGGAAGATGTGATAATCTTATTTCTCCTTGTATTTTTTATTTCGTTTGTTTTTTGTTTCTGACAATCGTCAATCTTATTTTTTTTTTGTATAATATGGAAGACCGCTTGGGTTGGTTAGGCTTCTTGACTACCTCAGTGTATTTCCTTTGGAGTTTATTCTGGTTAGATGAGCTTTGTGAAAGCGCTGCTTTCGTCCCATCCTAACGAATGTACACTTCACTGTTCGATTGTCGACAACTTTCATAACTTCAGGATAATTCTCTAATATTCTATTTGCTTTTAGAGAATTATCCTTTTTTGCTTTGATAAAGGATAGGCTCTATCCGAAACGTCAGCTTTTTATTTGATTTTATAGTCTTATTTTGATTTTACTTATTTTTATTATTATTTTGTTATTTGTTAATTATTATTTTATTTTTCATTTTTATTTATTAACGATTATCCATTGTATTCCAGGGTTTTTGTGTCTCGTCCTTTCTTCTTATAAATATCCGTTCATTTATCCACATAGATTTTAATTTTTACTTAATAAATTGCAAAAAAAGAATTAAATATATTGAGATATCGTAATGCAATTCCTTATGAGAAAACTTTAAAAAATGTAGGACATAATAGCCTTTATAACATCAACCCAGTGGCCAATTTATTGCCATCACCTATGCAAAACATTGGTAAGAAAGCTGGTTGTTTGCACCAATTAATCAGAGAATGGGGTAAAAAAGTAAATTTGACTGACTTTGAACGCAGAATGAAGTTGAAATTTTAATGTGTGGATTAGCAAAACGTCAGCGACGGAGAAGTGTTCGAGAGCAGAAGTTCTTAAGGTTTTTAAAGTAACTTCACTTCCCCTGACGAAAAAATAACGGGTGTCAGGTGTATGGTTAATTAGGGCTATTGGATGCTTGCACTCAGAGACGGATTGGGGAAATTTATCAGTCCAACAAAAGGCACTCTAACTATCCAGTACAAGTAATCTTAATCAAAGTCAAACTCTGATGACTCACTTTACGAGGGTTATTCTATACGTTTTTAGTTAGGAACGCTGCACGCATCTTACGAAAACCATTCTTTTAGCACTTTTCGAAGTACTCACCTTCGGCTTCTACAAAGTTTCATTCTCTAACTCAGTCGGACACGCATTTTTTCCAGTCCTGAACAGTGAGCTTCAAAATGTAATCGTTGTCCACTGCTAAGATGTCATCGTCACTGTCGGAATGGAATCCCCTGAGCTTCCTCTTGATTGCAGGGAACAAAAAGAATTCACAAGATAGCAAGTCTGGAGAAAGTTTCCCGAGTTTCACAAAAAAATCTTAGTTGTCTTAATGGCGGCATGTGTTAGGGCGTTGTCATGATGCCACAAGAAACCTCTTGATCCGGTCTTCAGCCACTTCTGCTTCCATTTTTCTAGAATCTTTGGCACGCAGGATGTCACATATCACTCTTCTGTCTTTTTTATTTTCAGTTATAACAGTGTACACAAAGCCAGTGGAACCAAAGAAATTTGCCACCATCACTCCGAGAACGTTTGTATATCTGTGGTGGTCCTTGCCATTTAGGGAGCCACTGCCTGGATTGTACCTTAGTTTCGGGGTCATAATGATAGAGCCATTTTTCGTCACCTGTGCAGATGTTTGTGCCTCGTTGTTGAAACCTTTGATCATTTCTTGGCACCATTGCACTCGGGCTGATTTCTGCTCTAGGGTCAACAAACGAAAGATCCATCGTGATGAAACCTTCAGAGTTGCAGGTGTTCATGCAAGATTGTTTTAACCGCTGATAATCCGATGCCCAGGGCTGCTTCAATATGGGAATATAATACCCGACTGTCATTCGCGAATATATCCAACATAGAACGGATGTTTTTCGGCATAACTGCATCGGCTGGCCATCTACTGCAAGGTTCGTCTTCAAGTGACCATCTTTCCCTCTTAAACTCGCGATACCAAGACGAAACTGCGGCTTTACTCGGGATCAAATTTGTCAGACAAATCAAGTTTTCAATTGCACCATGTAGATGACATGCCACAGATATTGATAAAACTGCAAGAAAGCATTGAACCATACGTGCATTATAGATTAGACTATACGTTTTAGTACAAATGTTTACGCCCTCTGATTCGTGTGGATCAATATCTGATGGCGGAAGGTATTTAAATATTGTTACAGACCAATTCCACCCATTTATGCTTGTTGACGATACTGGTGATGGACAATGCTTCATTCTTACAGTTAGGGGACATCAAAACAAACAGTTTTTACCATATCATGGGGGATCGGATCCCTACCAGTGTCCGGCAATGGGGAGAGAAATGATGTAACGTAAAAATGAAAAAAAAACAACCTTAATATCAATTAGTTTATTGACACGTTAAAACAACGCTTACAAAAGTGCTCAAAGTGTCCACCAGACATTTCAATACATGTATTGCATCGTCGCAACATTGACCCCCGTAGATTGCCAAAGAGTCCTGACATTTCACGGACTTCTTCGCTGGCGACTGCAATGCGGGCAACCAGCTTTTCAATGGTGGTGATAGGTGTGCGGTAGACGAGTGCCTTCATGTGACCCCACAAGAAGAAGGCAAGGGGAGTAAGATCCGGTGACTTGGGAGGCCATGCAACTGGTCCACCTCTACCCATCCAACAATTAGCAAATGTGTCATTAAGATGGTCATGCACAATGCGAGAGAAATGTGCGGGCGCCCCATCATGTTGGAACCACATCCGCCGCAGAATATCTCAGAATGCTTTGTGAATATCCCTTTTATCAGGAAATTTTAATGCATGCACATCTTTTTTGTCATGTGCATTCATTATCATAATTTACCAGTATGATCACTTCTCTCCCCCATAGCTGTACAATGGTACGTTCCGACCCCCCCATGCTATGATAAAAACTGTTTGTTTTAATGTCCTTTAATTATGGATGACCTTTATGGGTTCATCACGCTTCTTAACTACTTCAGTGTAATTCCCTTGGCATTTATTTAGGAAGGGTGAGATTATGGAAGCTTAGCTTCAAGTGCCACTCGAATAACGTTTCACTACACTGCTCGATTGTCGATTGTCGATGTCCCTTAACTGTGTGTAACGTTTGGTAACTACTACCTTTAGAAACACCCAGTATAGTGCACAGCGGGTTAAAGAGGATGACGGGCACTTTACCTCACTGAATTGGTCACTGGATTTCAGTTTAATTTAGTGATATAAGGTCAACAGCATAAGTTGCTGGATCTATAAACTTCAAATCGTAGAGAATTAGAGAGTGCAGTTCATCGAATATGGTATATTTCCCGAGCCATCTATCGACACCACTTAGAATCTATACTTAAACAAACTGAAGTAGAATTCAGAGTAAAAGATAACCTACCGATGAGATGCACAAAATAAATTGCTTCAGCTAGTGATGTTAGGCATCAAACATCAGAAAATAAACAATTGTTAGCAGATGAGGCTGAGTTATGCTCTAGGGAATGCTTTCATGTCAGCGCATCATTTCGCTGATACTTTTCGCTCCTTACGCACTGCCGGCAACCATTCGATAATGCCTAAGAGGCCTTAAGATCCGGGTATAAGAATTTCCTCACAAGAAAACAGTTTAGAATTGTAGTTTTCTGTAGGGCATTATACTGACTTGTCTATGAGTTTATGTCGTGTAGTGATGTTAGATAAGATGATAGGGGCAGTTTGTTTTTGTCAGCTCCCAGAGGCGTTTTATTTGGTATGAAACTATCTATTTTAATTATTAGATCGCTGATCTAACATCTATGCATGCTCTCTCAAGCTGGGAGCAAAACACTAATTCTTTCTGTACTTAATCAAGATTATTTAGAAAATATTCTATTATAACACAAATACATATTCTGTATATTTATAAAGCACTAGAATTATGTAAATTTATTTATTTATTGATATACTAGATGTATCGGTTTCATATACCGGTAACAATATGTTTTTTCTTAAGAAAATGCTCCAATTATAATGCCTACCGATTTCCTGCGTTGATCGGGAGATGACTACGGCTCAGCCGGAAAGATTTCAACTCGTCCATTGATATCTTGGAAGAATACTTGTTGTTCGGCAGAAATTTTCATTTGAATCAAAAGCTGATAACTGTTGGAATAAGTGCAAAGGATCGAACACAGGGAACTGAAAAATAGAAAGACCAGGAGCATTGATCTGAAGACAAACTCATATTTCACCAAAATGTGTAAAACATATTGTCGCTGGTATGTGAAACTCTATACTTCAAATAATAACATAAGATCCAATAGGGTAAAAAATTTTAATAACAGCCGACGAGTTTCGGTAAAAAACGCCATCATCATGGGCAGAAAAAATAATATTACAGAGGAGAAATAACAAGACTCTGTAATATAAGGGTGGTCAAAAGGTCTATAGCCCTCAAATTAATAACGATATTAGAATCTCAAAATGTCTTCACTCCAACAAATAGGAATGTCATAGGAACACCAACAAAATAGCAATCCTCTACTTACTGCTAATCAGAAAGGGATTTCGGGTTTAGGACCTTTGTTATATGCGCTTGCCTCGTCCTCTATGTATAATAAGACTTCAACATATACATCTTGGCTGTTCTTAAGACACTTAGTGACAGCATGGCTGTACAGTGTCTGCGATGGTAGAGGCGTGAGCGTAATACTCGTGGTTCCTGGTTCGAATCTAGGTCGCAGAATTATTCCTTCCATTTTTCAAATAATATCATTACACGAAATTTAATATTAAGTAGTAAACGCGAGTACGATTAGGAAAAATATGTAAAAAAAAAAAAAAAAAAAAAAAAAAAAAAGCTGTATTGGATTGGACAAAATAATATGAACGCCTTTGATTTTAGACGTTTTGTGACATGCCTTAGATTCTTTAGTTTCATAAAACTATTTGACATATAGTCCAACAGACAAATCAAGAGAATTGCTCCTCCTGCAATACATTACGTGGTCATGACGTTGGCTAAGTTCATCAGCCAATTAGCGGCGACCTTAGCCTCATTGCACAAGTCCTTTATTTATCGTTAATAGTTCCTGGTTAAAGTCCGTTTTGTTCACCACGTGTTCAGGGAACCCTACGAGAGAGATAGGCCTGGGCACTTAAAATACACGTGATCATTGGGGTCTTAGCAACAACCTAACCTTGAATTGTTTCCATCTTGGATTTTAATAATCATTGTTTTTTTTCGTTTGTTGGAAACAATGATGGTTGGTTGTTGCTTTCAGGTAATATAACCTGATTGTTGCACTGATTAATATTTGGTGATCAAATAATAATCAGGTAATATTTGATGCCAGGGCCTGCCTATCTTTCTGGTAGGTCTCGGTGCTTAAGCAACACATCAAACAAGAGAGTATTACGATTCTTCAGAGGAAAATTAATTTTGCATTAGTTACAAAAATAAAAACAACTATTAAGGACCACCAATTTAACAGCAATTCATTTAACAGCGGCCCTTAGTGTGACAATGTATTTTACTCCAACGTGTTTCCATGATAACGATATGATTGACACTATGGTTATATGTTGAATTCAAACTACCAAAACGGGTTTTAAACCGAGAATTACAAAATTAGTAAATCTAAATTTTCTTCACATTTTCCACTGCAGACCACGGTCTATAGATATTCATTGTCATCGAGCTCCTTAGTTAAAATGAAGCTAAAGTTTCTAGCTCCCAGTAGGGCCGGAACTCTATTGAAAAGTGGCGCTGCATATAAAATCTGCCCAACTGCGCCTGCAGCGCCACCCTATCGGTAGACAGAAACTTTACTTTCGTATTCAGTTTCAATGAAAATCTCTATCGCAGATTGCGGTCGGCTATAGTGCGATCTATGCGGCATCCGGCGCAATCTATTTTCCTTAGCTTCTCGAAACAATGGAAAATGGCCGAAGCTCGATGACCATGAATATCTATAGACCGTGCTGCAGACACAAGCTTCTGGAGGAAAAAGGCAAATAAGTGAAATATCGTTATTTCATCTCATGCAAAAAATAGCTGCTTGGTAACCCCTCTCGTTTGCATACCAGATCATCTTTGTTACATTAAAACATATAGGACAATAGACGTTCTACAAATACCAGGAGAACAAGTTTTCGTCACCAGAAATACATCGGGATTTCAGATCAGTTCGTCGAGCGTTAATTTGTCGGAGTTCATCGAACGTCATTTCATCGAGGATGTCAGTTGGTCGAGCGGTTATTTCGTTGGAGGTCAATTAGTCGAACGTCAATTCGTCAAGGGTGTCAATTGGTCGGGCGGTCAATTTATTGGAGACAAATTCGTTGTTCGAGATAATAAATAAATGGTCGGAAAAAACTTCAATAAAATTTATTAACGAAAAACAATAGACGTCATTAAAGCAAAACTGGTCCGCTTTGGTTCGGAGGTTCTGGACTTAGCGCCCTCGGACTACCACATCTTTGGTTCCATGAAGAGATTTCTATGTGGTCAGAGGTTTGAGACTGATGAGGAACTCAAATCTGCCATGCGCCATTCGCTATATCCACAGCCGACGAAGTTCTATGAGCGGGGTATTCTGAAACTGATGCAGCATTGGGATTAATGCCTAAATCATCTCGGTGCCTATGTGAAAAGTAGATAATAGTAGTTTCAGCTGCACTTTGTTGCATTCTGATTAAAGTAAGAAAAGTCAGTGTCCCTTCTGTCTCTGTGGCCATCTACGGCACGCATTCTGATCAAAGTAATTTTACCAGTATGTTTTGCTATATCCTTTGAAAAAAATAAATGGCGTTACTTTCTGATATCTCTTCTTACCTAATATATGAAAAAGCACACACAGAAATATGCAATACACTGTATGCTGTTTACAATACGGTATGTCGTAATGGCTTTCGTTATCTTATAAAATGTATGCATAATATAAGGCGGTATGAACAATTTCGGTATCAAAAACTACAAAATTTAAAAAGTAACTAGCTGAAATACCCGGCGTCGCTCGGAGAAAAATATAGTTTTTTTATATTTATGTATACAGGGTAGCGTGCAAACATGGGGGGGTGATAGAGGGATCAAATCTAAGCAACATTTCCTTCTTTCATTTTTTTCTCTGGGTATTGTTTTTGAGATAAAAAATGTTGGACGTCGCGTAGACGAAGTATGCCACTCAACCCGTAATTTTGGAACACGTCAAAATCATGGTCAATCATGTAATAAAAAGAACAAAAACACATTGCATACAGTACATTAATGTGACTTGTTTTTTATGAAACATGCAAATGTTTTACAATAAGTGTTCTAGATTAATAAATGGAAGGTCTTAAGAGGATTTTTTTTCCTTTTTAATTTTTTTTTTCACGCCAAACCTCAGATGGTGAAATTATTGAAGAAAATAGGACAGAAAATTCCGCAGCCTGGGTTCAAACCAGGAACCTTCTTCCTGGTTCGAACCCAGGCTGTGGAATTTTCTTTTCTTGTTTTCATCAATAATTTCAACATCTGGGGTTTGGCGTGGGAAAAAAAAAGAAAATAAATCCTCCTAAGATCTTTCACTTATTAATCCTTAATGATTATACGCCGTAGGAAAGATAGTCCCAGCCTGCGAAGTGGGTACTGCTCCAACCAGCCCTAAGGACATGTAGATAGCGATAATGCTTCCATGTCCACAGTGGCGCAATTGGTTGACGCGTCTGCATGGTGAGCAGAAGGTTCTTCGTTCGAACCTAGGCTGTGGAATTTTCTTTCTTATTTTCATCAATAATAAGTTTTCTAATTCACTCTGTCTGGCATGAATGCATACTTCACAACGTCGCCGCTTGGACTGACGTAAAAAGTTCAAAAGTTCCTGGTTCTTCGCGAATCTGGTCCGCAGCTATGGCGATTCCGGCTACCAGGTCTTCATCGGATCCCACTGGTGTCTCGTATACCAATGTCTTTAAGTGTCTCCACAGATTCCATACAACTGTTTCCTGCAGGTAGGATTTCAACTTTTTTTATGTCAAAAACAATGCCCCAGAGAAAAAAATGAAAGAGGTAAATGTTGCTTAGATTTGATCCCTGTATCACCATCACCTAGAAGCCCAGAGAAATATGCCTGCCAAATTTCAAGTTTGTAGGCTTCATAGTTCTGGAGATTTCGTAATAAATGAGTGAATGAGTGAGTGTATACATTTTTCGCTCTTTCTTTTATATAATAGTATTTTCCCCCTAAAAAAATCCTCGTCGTCCTCGGCCGGAATCGAAGCCACATCTACGGGCATCAGAGCAACACCACCTGGACAGAAGGCCTGATAACGGAAACGTCATACACTGTTACATCATCATTAGTCGACCATTGTTAATTCTGTTTCTACCAATAATGAGCCCCAAATTTGGTCGATTAATAAGGCCTTTGGCATCGAGGCCAATAAGGAAAAGTAAAGTCGTCTGCTAGACAGAGTAATGCCACGGCCTTCTAGAAACTACCAGGCCTGAACATAGAAAAGATAAAACATTGTTACGTCGAACTGGTGGTGCTATTACAGAAGTTAGTTCAACGTTACAATCTTAGTGCTTCAACAATACCCTATTGACGTAATGTTCAGGCCTGGTAGTTTCTAGGAGGCCGTGGTAATGCCCACGCAAATGGCCAGAGAGCGCCAGTGGAAAAAAAAAAATCACGCTCTAAACAATGGAGTTTCCCATCTTGTTTCTTCATCCATGACCATAGCCAAAGTAATTTTTATGGCCTATTGTTGCAGAAACTTTGCTCTGCATTGTAGGACATGACATACATTGTTGGTCCGCGCATATCGTATGCTCATGTCAGACAGACAGATCAAGCAAAAGATTATTTTTACCCTTTTGTCACGTGGATTTCGCCAGAGTAGGACATTGACGAAAGTGAAAGGAGTGGATGACGCGTCAATATTACGTAAGATGAAGAGGGCCACTCCGAAAGCGACGCGAGAAGAGAACGAGAAAAGAGGGAGAAGGAACCGATGGCTCGAACGCGAAAGGTGGCGGGATCGATTTCGCCGAGAAGTGGAGGATAAGTTGCCCACGAGCGTCAGGCGAACGAGACGAAAGAGACGCGGCAAGGAAAACAAAGAACGTCCCCGCAAGGTGAGCGAGTCAGCGACGGAAGCCGCTCACGGGGGAGTTTTCGTCGTCGAACGTCTGCCAACGGTCGGCGAGGGAGAGAGCGGCTTATGTAATCCTATCGTGAGCGAGTTGGAGAATGTCGTCGCCGCTAAACGTGACGACGAGGATTGGGAGAGTCGCCTGAAAAGTGCCATCGAGGCGTTAATAAAGGAACTGTACCGAGAAGCAAGCCCCGACGTCGCCCACGAAAGGAGAGAGGTTCAGCCGTCGTATGCGTGCTTCCCGCCGTCAGCGAATGAACGTTCCCGACGGAAGAAAACGACGCCCGTCACTTAAATCTTCGTTACCAAAGGTACGAACGAACTTTCACTTGCTTTGAGTCCCCTAACAGTAGTATCCATAGAGCAGCCCTTAACGTTACGGTGCTCAGCACTACCGTTACGGGGGCTCAACTAAGACTTTTCCGTAGAATTTTTAAAGAAGATGCCGGCGAGCTAAACGTTGAAGCTTCAGTTACAGGCATCTACCCCTTTTCACTCGGAGCGTACCTCATGGGTGAGGCCGGAGGTTTCATCACGAGAAGCCGAGCCTCAGAACTACGAGAAGCCGAGAACTCGTCGAGCCGAGCCGAGAACTCAGAACTCGTATTAAATTAACGTCGAACATTATCTTCAATTCCCTTTTCGTCGCGGGATTCTCTTTTCGACGGAGCTTTTCAGCACGTGCGAACGCAGTTTCGTCTGACGACGAGATTCTACGCCCACGAGTCTGGAGAGGTGTAGAAGAGAGTTCAGAAGCGTTGTCTCGACATTTTCTACTATTCGCATGCCGATTTGCTCCTCAATAATGTTTAGCCTATGTTCTTTCTGAATATTCATTTCAGTGCCAGTGGTGTGTCCACGTAGTCAAGTAGTTTCATAGTTATTTATCTTCAAGCGACGAAGACTACGTCACTTGTGATTTATAGCTGTATTGTGAAGTAATATTGTGGTGCTACATTCTCTGTTCGCCTACAGTGATAAAAGTGTGTTACTCCACATATAAAATTTATTATCTACAAAAGTGTTTTGCATCCCGATTAGATTTGTGTATACATAAGTGTATTGCAGCCTTTATAAATCGTCGGTTACGTAAGAGCATGTTATAAATTTTGTCTCAGTATTTGTTCTTATGTGAGCAGCGTTCTTTAATGGTGTTGTGTGTGTCATACCGTTATTCTGATGTGCTACATAATTTGTGTATAAATGTACCGAGGAGCGTATTTGTGTTTGCCTTCCTCATCCGCACGTCGGTTAAATCCAAACAGTGTTTCGACGGGCAGCTCTCGTGAATCCTGTCATTTCTTTCTTACGTCACAGAGCTTCCAACATCCATATCTTGCAATAGTTTGCCCGGACGTCTCGGCGAGATAACCACAGCCTCGTCATTCGTCGGGTATTCATCCCTTCATCGTATCCAGAGCCCCATTGCTTGGATCTCATCTTTCCGTTTCCCCGAGCTACATTTGTCTACTGTCGTCTCGGCGAGATAACCGCAGCCTCGTCATTCAGCAGTATCTCATTTCCTATTCAATTTACCATTTGGAAGTCTTCACATCAACTATGTATTCCCGGACTTGACGTTTTAAATCCGTTTCAACAGAAGTCACGTGTCAACTTTTCACGTTGCCGAACTTTGACCGAAGTCTTTTCCATTTGTGAGTGTATTCAAACTCAGAGGCGCAATCAAATTTATTTCCTTGGAGAAAAGGAGAACTTTTGGACTTTCAAATATTTCGTTTTCATTATACTTCCACTGCAGAACAGTTATCATTATTTACGTTTATTTTTCAACAACATTAAGTGGCAGCGCCACCTATTATCATTTGAGTTTAAACAGTTTCAATAAAGTCTTTATTAAAACTAATAAACTTTGCTCGTTCCTATCTCTTGTTAAATTAAACTCTGCAAAATCCACATGACACCTTTACCTTTTGGGCCAACCTGACACCCGGCACATGTAAATCTTACCCTGAACCAACGAACATCTGGTGCAAGAATGAGCTCAACAGGATAAGTGGTTCAAAAGTTTTAAGGACATTTACAGACGCACCCTGAATTTTGATATAGACCTTTCCATTGAAACCGAAACTGCAGTAACTGCAAAGAAGCAGGACAATAAAAAACTTGCGTTTCCTGCCTTGAAATGTGCAAACACCAATGATGTATATTAAAGATAGACTCCGAAGCAATTGTTGTAACTTGAAGCAAATTGGGAAGCTCCATGCCCAGAACTGTGAGTGAAGATGATGCAAAACATATGGCTAAACATGAGAGTAGCTGAATAATAATTCTATTACACGACGATCACGGAGTGATAAGTTTATCTTATCGTTTACTTTGTATTTGAAGTATTTTATTATATTTTATAAACAATTTTTCGATCATGGTTTAAATTTCAATTTCGTTTCGATCGTCTTTCAGTTATGTATTTTCATTTTAGTTACGTATTTTTGATGTATGCTCGTGGAAAATGATTCCTGGTCCTTTTTCGTGTCTGTTTGTACAGTTGTATGCAGAACCACTTTGAGAAATGGTTTTGAATTAATTATTCCTCGGGCCCAAAATTTTCAAAAACAAAGCAGCCAGACAGCTGTTTACTCCACGGCTCACTCCTGTCCAGAACTGTCTATCTCCTGTCCACGGCTCACTCGCTGTTTAAAATAGGATTCGGAGTCTATCTTTAATATACGTCATTGGCAAACAATACTACACATCCGGAGGAAAACGGAAGTTTTTTTGCTGTCCTGCTTCTGCGCAGTTAGTCCAGTTTCGGTTTCAAGGGAAAGGTCTATATAAAAAAGATAAACAAATTCTGGCGCCATCTCTTGAGTAAACAAACAAACATAAACCAAGATATATGATTTTTACCCCCTCCCCCCATGTCTTTGGAGACATGTAAACCTTACTCTGGACATAATGAACATATGTTGCGAATATGAGCTCAATCGGATAAGTGGTTCAAAAGTTTTTAGAACATTTACAGACGCACCCTGAGCCTGAATTTTTATATATAAAGATTAGTAAAAGTACCAATGTTCGAAATACAGAAAAAAAAATAAATAAAATATTTATTGCTTTATTTTTAAAAAGTGCGTTAAACATTTCACTTGCAAAGACTATCTTACTGAAATAGAAAGCAGCGATTAATCTTTTCAGCTAAAAGTACTGTAATAAGCCCACACCTGATCCCTAGTCCCACTCTGAATGGCCAAGTCCATTTTAAACTTCTACGATGTTCATTCAAACTACTAGAATTTATAATCGAACAATTCCGGTTAGCTCAACTCCTGCCAAGAAAGTAAAAACGCTTTTGGAATAGACTGTAAAAACCCTTGTTGAACTCGGTGTTGGGTGTGAGTGAGGGGGTTGAAATTAAATTTCTTTAAATGAAAAACAACATTAGTGTTAGAAACAACAACTGAGAAACTGGATAAAATTAATAAAGGAGAAAGAAACCTCTTGTCCATAAGAATTTATTATTCCGTAAGCGCATTTCGGCTCTACCCATTTATACACTTTAATGCGATGCAAGCGACACTTGAAAATTTGCATACGACATTTCCACGTTTGGCATTTTAGTGTACATTATTGTTAATTACATACCGTATAACGGGGTAATTTTGAGACACTTTTTCAAGTTTTTTTTTTGTCTCCTGTTAGTACTTTTTATTCCTTATCGCTGTAACTCCGCTTCTACATGAATTTGACCTTCCCTCTTTCTAAATATGGGCAAGGCATTACTCTACAAGCAGGGACTTTCTTAAAAACA
This sequence comes from Rhysida immarginata, assembly GCA_023313115.1. Taxonomy (NCBI): domain Eukaryota; kingdom Metazoa; phylum Arthropoda; class Chilopoda; order Scolopendromorpha; family Scolopendridae; genus Rhysida; species Rhysida immarginata. The sequence goes on along the minus strand of JAHWFO010101150.1, from coordinate 488,474 downwards.
CTCTAAAATGTTGTATACCAATTTTACCCCATCTTGTGGGGAAACTTTAGGACAGTACCATCTTGACTTTAAAAGACTATGAGAAATTTATATTTCCCAATTTTAAACATCAGTTGTTTATTTATGAAACTTCTGGCACTCTAAAATGTTTATAAACATCGAGCTCTTTGACTCTGTTAATTGCCTTGACGCCCAGATGGTTCGGGTGGGTGGATAAGCTGCACTATTTCTTTCTTTGAGTAGTAAATTTAGTCGGGCTTTTCTGGCTGTTTCTATTGAACACTGGACTTTTCCATGGCGGTGATAAGTAATTTCGTCATTGTTTTTCACCTCGGTGATCCTTTTCGGATAGAGTTCTCCCTTGTAATTTACCAGCATGCACTGAACCACACTGAGATTTAGGAGGCCACTTTCAGGTTGTGAGGCATGACGTTGAGGGGATTGGCTCATCGTCCAAGTCGCCGAGTTCCATTTGTAAGGCCATGCTGTCGTCAGTGTCTTGTAACGATACAGCAATGCTCCTATCACTGTTGCTGCTCTCTCTTTTCGTAGTCTTGCTGTTGCGCTCGTGAACCTTTGGATGTTGATGTCGAACAACATAAGATAACTAAAATCACTTTTGGGAAAATTTTGGGACTGTCCTAAAGTTAGCTGGCTCAGAGCTGACTTTTTACAATCTTGAGGTTATAAGGTAACATAATGAGATCAAAAAAGTCACTATAAAAGAAAACTGGTATCAAAGCATGTAGTATTCAATATGCACAGTTTCTTCCTGGAGTATAAAGTTTCCGGAGAAACGAAGAGACTTGAAAATGTACCTGTAGAAAGAAGATGGCCTGAGATAGATTACATTGGAGCCAAACTTCCCAAATGATGCCTCAAAATTGCGCGGCGTGAAGCGTGTTGGAGAAATTAAAAAGGCGCAAAATTACACACTGTCCCAAACTTACAGACCTCGTCCAAAGTTACCCCGTTTACGGTATTGTAATTGTTTACATCTCGGTTTACTGTACACTTTATCGCTCTAAAACATAACTTTCTGAGCTCATTCACATTTATAAAAATTTCACTTGCATATACTTCATTGAATTATTTATTATCTTTTGTAAATTATATCCCAAGTTTACATCCACTCTTAAGTTGTCAAGAGTAGTAGCAAAATAATGCTCTTCCATACTATGTTTTCGCACAAGTTTAGAAGATTCCATCCTTCTTTCCTATAGCATGTGCAACTTTCACCTATCAAAAACACCTTATCCGATCATATGTCTCGAATACATAAGCATATTTATTTATTTGTTTACTTTCAAACCAGCTTCATTTCAAAAAGAAGATCCAATATTTAGACAATGTATACTGCAATGAAATGATTTGATTATTTACGAGGGTGAATCAAAAAGTAAGTTACATTCAGCACCATCTGTGTTCGAAGAGCGCCGACATTATTCGCCGTTTTTAAGGATGTTCACTGCGTACCCAAGAGTATTATTGTCATGGCGCATCAACTGGCTATACCCCAAGTTGGAGATTCGCGGAACAATACGTTTTTGTGGGCGAAAGGCTTAAATTGCAATGAAGTCCATCAGGAAATTTGCAGAGTCTACAGGGATAATGTGATTTCTCCTGCAAATGTGAAGTGGTGCCAGCAGTTCGAAAATGGGCGCTCAGATTTGACGGACGAATACCGCGCAGGAAGACCATCCACGTCTAACACTCCCAAACACATTGCCCGCGTTAGTGAGATGATTCAAGGCAATCGACGAAACAGAATTAAAGAAATCGCCAGAACGCACTGATGACGGCGTCAAAGACGCAGTGCTGACATGGTTGAGAAACGCTGGAGTGGATTTTTACCACAGCGGCATGGAAAAGTTAATTTCACATTCAGACAAGTGTTTACAATTGTTGGGTGATTATGTAGAAAAGTGAAATAAATGGTGCACGTTTCCTCAGAATGTGTGTATGAGATCTTTCTGTTTCAGAGTGAACTTGGTTTTTGATTAACCCTCATACTTTCCAAATATGCGAGTTTAAAATATGCTTCAACTCATTTATTATTTCAATTTGTTCTTTAATCTTAAGCAAAGGTTACACATCTGAAGAGATAATAAATAATTAAGAATGGTCTTGAACCGAGCTATGAGATTTACATCTCTTTATAAATACGGCAACACATTTTTTGTTATGCACTTTTACCTGTGTTAACTTTACATGGTTGGAAAGTTCCTGTGCTCTAGATGTGCACAATATATTTTGTTTGCGTATTTGTTCACGTTAACACAGGTAAAAAGCGTTTCAAAAAAAGATAGCATTAAGGAACAGGTTGTGCGCCATATTTGTCGAACGCATGTACGTAGCATTGCCTTTTTTATTGTTTTTTTTTTAAATATAAAATATCAAATAAACTCAAATCGTTGTTGATGTTCATTTGAAACAATGGACTATATTAAAGATAGACTCCGAATCCTATTGTTAACACCGGCAAAAAGTGTAGCAAATTGAGCCATGGCAGTTCTGTGCAGGAGTGAGCCGTGGAGTAATTAACTGTCTGGCTGCTTTGTTTTTGAAGATTTTGGGTCCGAGGAATAATTAATTCAAAACCATTCCTCAAAGTTGTTCTGCGTCCAACTGTACAAACAGATACAAAAAAGGACCAGGAATCATTTTCCACAAGCATAGATCAAAAATACGTAACTAAAATAAAAATACATACTGAAAGACGACCGAAACGAAATTGAAATTGAAACCATGATCGAAAAACTGTTTTTAAAATATAATAAAATACTTCAAATACAAAGTAAACGAAAAGATAAACTTATCACTCCGTGATCGGCGTGTGAAAGAATTATTAATCAGCTACTCTCATGTTTGGCCATGTGTTTTGCATCACTTTCGGCCATGACAGTTCTGGGCATGGAGCTTTCCAATTTGCTTCAAGTAACAACAATTGCTTCGGAGTCTATCTTTAATATACGTCATTGATTTGAAAGTATTAGACAACCGTATAACAAATACTCTGAAGCTTTGAAAGTCAACGAACTGATTTCAGAACCTGAAGATCCCAAAGTATAAGATAGTACCTTTAATGTACAAGTACATTATTCCATAGAAACAACTGCTTAAACATTGTTATTAATCAACTATTCAAAATATTTCTGTAATTAGTAGGTAAGCATTTTATGTATTTTTCGTCGTTTTCTAAGCTATTTTAAGGTTTTTCATACACTTTGAAAATAATATTTTTAGTTAAAAAATAAAATAAATACCAATTTTGAAGTTTTTGATTTTTATTTATTTATTAAAACTTTTGTTAACACTCTTTCTTTAGTAACAAAAAAAGTTATCGATTTTTGGTCCGAAACAGAACTTAATTTTCCACAGTGGGGCGGGGGGAGAAACGCAGAGATAGGGAGGGACAATTTAGCTTAAATATAAATTTTATATTTAGATAATAATTCGATAGATACATTAAAAGATACCTTTAGATTGCTTTAAATATTATTCCGAGAAATTTTCAAAGTTATCATTGCGGTGAAATGAATCGAGAAAGTCAGAAATGTCATGCAAAGCATTTTGGATATTTATTGTGTTATCTATTTTTCATTCTTCAAAGTTTATGAATAAGCAAGAATGAGGCTAGAACAATAACACATATATTTTTTTTTCTCAGAAATGTGATCGAATTTCGATCATTGGGGGATCCTAGTTTTTTTAAATACAGTATACTTAAATAGCTTTAAGGGTTTAACTTACCTTTTAATCTAAAATTAGCACTTCCTCTTAAAGGAGCCCTTTTTACTGCGTCTAAGAAAGAAAATAAATATACAATCTGACAATTGTTTTTAATTGGGAATTATTGAAAATATTAGGATTCTTTTAAAAAAGACAATGATGCACTTTAACAATAACAACAGAAAGAGTAATAATTATTAAATATCTTCATTTCCTAATATAATATGGATAAATAAGAAAACTATATATCCAAAGAGCCCTTTCTGAAAGTATGATTCCATTTTCGCATTCTCTGTACCTCTGATGAAACCTCACTCAATTCAGTCATAATTATTAAAAATTTACTTAGATAACAGGCTACTGCCTACTGATATTCAAGCAAATTCATTTAAAAAAAACTTAGGGTTGACTAAATCTGGAATCTGGAATGAGATTTTACTTGTACAAGAAATATGGACTTGCCGACTTCGGCAGAAAATATTCATAAATTGCTCTGTTTAGCCCGTCGGCAGTAATCATATACAGCAGCAATACATTATAAGTAAAAAGTATGGATTTACTTCTTTTAAACTGCTGTAGTAAGATCTTTCATTGCCTTCTAAAGTTACAATTTCCAGTACAATGCAAGATCACGTTTACAAAGTGATATGATGGTTAAATACTGAAGCTATGCTTCAAGATTAGATAACTAAATTAAGATGAAAAACGAAGGAAAAATTCCGCGACCTGAATTGAACCAGGGACCACGTGTATCTAGCTGGTCGCCTCTACCAAATAGTCCGACACAGACACTGGTATAGCATGGCTGTCTCCAAGTCTGTCTACAGTACAAAACACTGATAAGCAGTCAAACTGGAAGTTCAATGATAGGCCAGACTCGCAGGTCAAGCAGTCCTCATCAGCCTGCTGATGGTTTAGAAAGGAGGAATTCCTAACCTGCAAGCCTGGTGCCTGCCCTGTCATTGGATTTCCACTTTGACTGCTTCGTATCTTTAGGACACTTGGAGATATCTAGCTATTTTTAATTTTATTAACCTATACCAAATACAGGGTGAGTCAAAAATCGCAGTACACCCTGATTTTTCGAACACCTTGCAGGAAATCTGAATATTCCAGTAAGGTATGGGTGAGGTAATCTATCTTTTACGGTATGTACTGAAATAGGCCATCTTGAATCTAAGTCTTTTTTAAATGGAAAGGGGGTCGTATGATATATCAAATAACATCAGCATTTTCTATCAATTGCATTCCTGTAAACAGATTTGAAGTAGCAGTTGTGGTTCAAAAGTTACAGCACATTTTGTTTCATTTTGTAGCAGGTAACTGAAGATGGCTTTGACCACGGAGGAGAGAATTGAGATCATTTTGATGTCTGGAGAAGGAAGTATTCCGTGTCATAGCTGCAGATTATAACAATCGGCATCCAGAAAGACCTCCAATTTCACACAACACTGTAATGTGCTTAATTAAGAAATTCCGAGAAACTGGGACTATGGTTGGCAAGGCACGGAGCGGCCGTCCAATAAGTGCTACTGACGAGACAACCTTAACAATGGTTTTGGCGTCCTTCGTCAAGAGCCCACAACGCAGCACATGATATTTGTCAGCAGAATGTGGAATCAGCCAGTCATCGATCGTACGAATCCTTCATGCTCATCAATGCATCCATACAAGATTCAGATACTTCAGTATCTAGCAGAGGATGATCCAGACAGGCGTATGCAGTTTTGCACGTGGGCCCTAGAGCAACATCGACAAGATCCCTCTTTTGCACAAGGTATCTTGTTCAGTGATGAGGCAAACTTATGTCAGTGGTGAAGTCAACGTCACAACCACAGGTATTGGAGTGATCACTGTCCATACAGGATGGAACCTTCCAAGGTAGTTGGTGACGTAAAGGTTATTTTGTGGTGTGGAATATGGCGTATCTGTGTAATTGGACCCATTTTCATTGACCTGAACCTAAATGCTCAACGCTATCTGGAAATGCTGCAAGAAGTGGTGTTTCCCTCACTTCTGAATGAAGATGGCAGCTTTCCCTCTTACTTTGAACAGGATGGTGCTCCGCCACACTATGGTGCAGATGTTCGTCAGTGGTTAGATGTTCAGTTTCCTGGTCATTGGATTGGCCGACGTTGTGCTGTGGAATGGCCACCCAGATCACCTGATCTCACACCACTTGACTTTTATCTGTGGGGTCATTTAAAGCAACTCGTATATCAGAGAAAATCAGAAACAGACACCATCTCCAGCAACGCATTGAAGAAGCGTGTGCTAGCATTTCTGCGGAAATCCTTCTGCGAGTGCATGACAATTGAATTCAGCGCCTTCAAAAGTGTCTTGACCAAGAGGGACACCATGTTGAACACATTAAATGACTGTCCTTTATGGAGAACAGTCCAGCCTATAATTCCAAGCAAAATGTGTTGTAACTTTTGAACCATAACTGCTACTTCAAATCTGTTTACAAGAATGAAATTGTCAGAATATGCTGATGTTATCTGATATATCATACGACTCTTTTTCCATTTAAAAAAATTGACTTAGAATCAAGACGGCCGATTTCAAGATGGCGACCATGTTCGGTGCATACCGTAAAAGATAGACCACCTCACCATACCTTGCTGCAAGGTTTTCGAAAAAAACAGTGTACTGCAACTTTTGACTCACCCTGTAGTTTTCGAGTTACACGCTCTATTACCAGACTTTTGCCTCATCTTGTTTAGAGGATGTGCTTCAGGGATATAACCGATCACTTTTTTTGTGTCCGTGCATTTTGTTTGATTTTATTTTCATCTTTGTAAGCAATGAAAAATTGTAGCTTAAGTAATTTCAATATTTGCTTTTCAAAAAGAATTTTTAAATAGTAACCGAGAAAGGGAATAAAGCGGTTAGAAAGAACAAGAACGTAGAGTAAAGTTGCTTAAGATGAAATAGTTTTCTATATGCGCATTTGTAGGGCTCGTATCGCCTATTAGACAATCTCCAAAGCAATGTGGCAATATGAGATAAGTTTCTAATAAAACACTTTAGAAAATAATTCATATTAGGTACCTTATAATAAATTTAATATTTAATAATAACGTTCCTTCTAGCTCACAAATTAATCTCCTCGGTCATTTGTCAACCACAGAAATTTTCTTTTTTTCAATTTCGTATTGTAAATCGAATTTTAATCTAAAAGTTTTAATCTGCCTAAAGATTAAAGCATTTGTATCAAATTTACAAAATGTTAAAAAATATATATTTTTTACCTTTTATTCGGGTGAATACCCTTCCTGTGAAGCTGCTTAATGAATCTAAAAAAAATATACAATTCCAATATATGAAAATGTAGGGAATTCTTAAAAACTATTATAAGTTTTCATCTTAAAGTAAAAGTTTCCTTCTTCAAATCCAATACAAATAATCAACATTTTCCCAATTAATAGTGTCTATTAAATCATAAATAATTTATTATAAAAAACGGGATTCCATAAGCATCCGGTAAACGATTTATTACGTGTATAACCGATTTTGAATTACCTTCATCAAAAAAGACAAATTATACAGAGTAAGAAAGTTCTAGAAACAGAAACTAATGAAAACTAATTGGCCAATAAGGGACGTTTGGCTGATGGATTGCCTAAACTTAGGATAATTTTTAAGTTTCTACATTGTTTATTTCTCATTATTTAGAATTATTCTTGTTAAGTTGCCATCTGTAATTATCATTCCATTTGTATTTTGTTAATATTTCCATCAAGCTTCAAGCCACACGACCAAATCCACGATTGCCTTTACAGGACCACCGTAGAAACAGGAATCAGGCCTATCGACTTCCGTAACATTCCGATGACGTCCCCAGATATCCCGAGCAGTCCCATATGGACTACTATGCTTTTGGTCTATTCAAAAGGTCCTTTGGAAATCGATGATGTCGCACATTACTGCAAAGACTGCAAATGAAACATGGGGTACTATTCCCTCTGTGCCCTTCAGTGTGAACTATTTATTGCCAACTCCTATGTCGTACTTTAGCCAAGATGCAGCACATACATTACAACAGATGGTGGCAGATGTGGTTTCAATAGATGTAGAAAGCATTCCAATTTCGAGTTCATATGAACGTGAATCAACCTCTGTAAAACGGACAAGAATAGGTGAAACGGGCTGCAATTCGACCAGGAGTGGCACGAGGCCCCAGTCTGCAAGATGATTAGTGACGGGTTTCCTCCTGATTTTATTTCGATGATGATACCCGTTCTTACTAACAGGTATTATCAAGCTAAAGTTGGCGAAAATATTCACGCCCTGTATGGTAAAGGCCGGTATTCCACAAGGTTTAGTCATCGGGCTTCTTCTGTTTAATTATTTTGTGCACGATTTCCCAAAACCTGAAAAATATACTTTAATTGACATTGGGCGAGGTCAAAAATGCACTAACCGAGTTGGGTTGGTGAAGCAATGATTATTGCTCGATTGTTAACATATTGTTGACTATCGTTGCAACAATGATTTTCTTCACTAACTCAACTCGGTGTTAGCATTTTTGACCTCGCCCATTATTTCTTCGATGGTCCCAAATCGATGTTTTTGTTTAATGATCAGCCACGATCTCTTGTGCTGGCTGAACCTCTCTTTTTTATAATCATATACAGGGTGTTTTTGAATTGAGTACAGATTTTTTGGGAGATGATAGAAGAGGTCCTTAGAAGTATTTTTTTGTCATATGAACATGGGTCCCCGCAGCTCCGTTTACTTACAATACTGCATTGAACAATCAAATGACACCGGGACGCAGTGTGCCTTGGTAGGCCTAGATTATTTTATTTTTAACAATTAACACACTCAATCTACTGTAATAACTTTTAAAGTAATTGTTTGCAAAGAAATTTCAAGGCGCACGTGCTTGTTTGTTGAAAAGTCTTAGGACAAACTTCGTCAAGGAGATTCCATGGTATCCAACCCCTTTGTAAAATACGATTAGTCCATATGTAAATGGTGGTCATTTCGAACAACTACTGTAAAAGTCATACAGTAGATTGCTTGTGTTAATTGTTAAAAATAAAATAATCTAGGCTTACCAACGCACACTGCGTCCCGGTGTCATTTGATTGTTCAATGCAGTATTGTAAGTAAACGGAGCTGCGGGGACCCCATGCTCATATGACAAAAAATACTTCTAAGGACTTCTTCTATCATCTCCCAAAAAATCTGTACTCAATTCAAAAACACCCTGTATTTGTTATTTTTAGCAACCCCCATCATGACAGGGACGCACCAGCCATCTCACGTTATCACTCGTCTGCAGAACGCCTTGAAGAAATTTGAAGTTGATTTAATTGCTGGAAGCTGAACTTTAACGTCGAAAAATGGAAGGCTGTTTACTTCAATAAAAAGCTTCAGCGTCGCCAACAAAACAACCGCAAGTACTTTGTCGTTATAATCGAATCAAGACTCTCCTGGAACCATCACGTAACTTTTGCTCTGGGAAAGCGAAAAAGGCCAAGTACAGTCTCATAGCTCTCCTGGGTCGAAACAGTGCCCTTAGCATCGACAATAAGCTACTCTTGTACAAGATGATTACTCGAATCATCCTCCTCTATGGCATGCTTGCGTGGGCGAGTATATGTAAAAGCAGATGGAGTGAGCTCCGGTCGTTCTAGAATGTTACCCTGATAACCATTGCGCAGTTTGGAAGAAGAATCGTGAAAACTCAATACATTCACTCAGATTTGAACATCTGAGATCTCTTGATGATTATGGTGCAGAAGGTGAAGACCCATGACAACAACTTAGTGGCAAGAACACTGAAAAAGTCAGTGGAAATGAAGTGGCATATGAAGTATCGAAACCCAAGGCATATTCTTGATGTCAACTTTGAAAACACTGGCAACGTTTATTTCCTGGATTATTGGAAGATGTGATACCACACATTGTTCCTTTTGACTTCTGATAATCGTCAAGGTTATTTTCTATTCTTTTTAATAATGTGGAAGACCTTTGGATTAGTCAGGCTTTTTGCCTACCTCAGTGTATTTCATGTGATGTTCATTCTGGAAGGGTGAGCTTTGTGAAAGCACTGCTTCCGTCCCATCTGAACAAATGTACACTTCACTGCTCGATTGCCGATTGAAAGTAATTTAGTGCACAGCATCCTTATGTGAAGACACCCATCTTTCGTAGCAAAGGTAAGTAATCGGTTTTGGTTATTTTTTATCGTCAGTTTACCACGTATTAGACGACATCATAAGAAAATATTTTCAATTGAAAGTTTAGTTGATAGGCATGTAATGAACAAGAAATTAATCCTCCCGAGGAAGGTATACGAAATAGGCGGAAGCACTGAGATCATCTATTTTTACTATTTTACCTACTTTCAGTTTTTAATCGAAAAATTGCCTTTCTCGCATGTTGTATTTAGCAAATGAAAAAGATCTCTTATCTTCTTTCGTTTCTCATCATTTCCGATCGAATGATATATCACATGCCATATGTTGCCATATTTTTAAAGACCAAGTGACTATCATCCCCGCAACTCCGACCCCATTGGCACGATATAGCCCAAACTTTATAATAATGTAGATCTTGCCTAGAGGAATCTGCATACCGAATTTAATTTCTTTACACACCTAAATTCACGTAGATCTTTTGGTCCCCTCTAACTCCCACCCCCGAAACTGCGATCCCAGTGGGACAATCAAAGTCTAACTAAATAGTGAAGGTATACATGCCCATAGTAGCCACGTTCCGAATTTCAACCTTTTACCTCAAAAACTGCTGAAATTATGAAAGAAACAGATGGACATTGTGAAACCAACAAGTAGCTCCATTCTTCCGATACTTAATATGAAACACACAAGAATTTCACAATATTTTAAAAAATGTTTGCTGTAACTTTTTTTTTTATAATAAACGCATTTGTATCAAACCGGTATCCTTGTTTTTTTTATACATTTTGCTTTTGAAACCGAAAGTTAAATTTGGGAATCATGCCAAAACCGCTTAAGTCAAACTTTTAATCTGGTCCCCAAACGATTCGAGTTATCCGAATTAGAGTGCTTTCCTTCCGCTCCGGGACTAAAACCCTCTTTAATTCGAAGTGATTAACCTCCATAAATCAATATTTTGGAGGAAAGTTATCTCTACAACTCGAAGTTAACGCTAACAAATTCACCCAGAAATCGAATTTTATCAATATAGACCGCTATACATCGAGAGATAAACCTCTTCCCTATTAGAAGTTTTCATAAGCAATTTTGATTGGCTTTACAAGCGATTGCAACTGACCAAATAATTTGCATTATAAATTGTATAATCTAATAGGCAAAAAATATATAAAAAAAGATTTTCGACATGTTTCACATTTGAAGGAAGGGTCAAAATTAAAGAAGTAGACGCAGCAGAATTTGAAGTTCTAATCACTATACACTCCTGCACAGAACCATAAAGACGAGAAGCGCATCATCATGATCGAGAGGTGCATCATCATGATCGAGAAGTGCATCATCATGATCGAGAAGTGCAATGTGAATGGAACGTCATTCGCCGGATTGTGATTCGTTCGCGCGAATGATTATCCGCTCAACGACATTCCTGAAACGTCGTTCGCCTCGAATTACGTAGAAAACGAGACTCTGGAGCCTCGACCCAGATTTTTCACTATAGCCTCAAAACAGATTCCTTCAGCAGCCACAGACATTCGTGTTTGGCCATTTTAGAAACGGAATCTCACATGCTTGCGTGCAGTGTGAACACTTCTCGACCGTCAATCATAACCCGTGGAATCACGATTGAGCCGAACCATCATTCACGAATAATGATTCGTGAATCGTGTTTCGCAGTGTGAACGAGGTAAAAGAATTCCTGAAGTGGACCCTCAAAAACAAACATGTTGTGAAATTTAAAAGTTTATTATAATTTGGAAGTACTTAATGTAAAGATTTTTTGGTACTTTTTGTTTAAAAAGTCATATCTCAAGCTAATTTTTCAAATCTCTTTAAAATTTTAAAGATAACAAGTAAAAAGTATGTATTTCATAAGAAAACATAAAAGAATGAGAAAAACAATTTTTTGGTGTAATAAAATAAAATTTTAATAAAAAATGAACATTTTTTAATTATATAAGAGTAGGAGTTGTAATAATATTGTATAATTAATTTAAAAAATAGTAACTCCATTTTAATTAAAGGAAATAGAAAAAAATAAAATAAATATTAAAAACAATTGATAAAGGAAAGTCACCATTTATGAAGTGGACAGAACACAGATGAAACGAAGGTCTTGTGGAGCTTATCATAACTCTTCTTCTCCTGTTACTGCGTTTCTTCCTGTGTTTTTCTTGTAAGAATTCTCCACAAGACCTTTTTTTCACCTGTGTTTCGTCTGCTTCATCCAGATCTACAAGACCTTCATTTTTATCTGTGTTCCGTTCACTTCATAAATTGTATTTCTCCACATTGGGTGACTTTCCTTTATCAATTGTTTTTAATATTTATTTTATTTTTTTCTATTTCCTTTAATTAAAATGGAGTTACTATTTTTTAATTAATTATACAATATTTTTTAATGTTCTCAATCGATTTCAACTATTTTGAAAAAAACACATTGAATCGTTATTTATTAATGATTTAGAACTTGAAAAAATATTGGTGATCTTTGTTATAAGCTTTTATTTAACTTACTTTTATGTAAGTGTGTGTGAGGGTGTGAGTGTGTGTGTGAGTGTGTGTGTGAGTGTGTCAAATCTTGTAACCAATATTAAACCAACTTCCCGACAAGCTAGAGAGCTGAAACATGATACACATACACAGGACCGATGAAAATGTTAAAAAAAAATTACAAATCAGTTCACTGGTTCGTGTTCTAATGGTACTAATTCATTACTACGAATTGTCCAATTGCCACAACAAACAATTCGTTTAGATGAGCATTAAATGTATCCGTTGATTATTGTTGCTAAACAAAAATAAAATCGTGGTTTGAAAAACTCTTTTTAGCACATTTTCGTAGAAAAGTGCTTATGTGATCGGTTTGTCCAGCTGTCCGTCCGTCCGTCTGTAGACACAATTTCCCACAATTCATTGCGTTGCAATAGAAAGAGTGCATGTATTGAATTGCTGGAAGGCACGAATTATCCTCCCATTCGGGAAAACGCGTGTTCAGAACATGGGTTCGGCTCTGCGCGTGCTCTAAACGTTAATAAGATGCTGCGCGTGCAGGATGCACGTGTTTGACGATTATAGAAAGGGCAGATCGGTCTCTAAATCAAAAGAATTTTTTTATTCCTAGGGAGCTTAGTATTTATTACGATAACTTGAAAACGAATTAACTTTTTCAGTCTGTTTTCACCAACGATATGAAATGAGTAGATCGCTCATGAGCTACTTTCAGCGCCACCAACGCGTCCCCATTTGAAAGCTTTTCATTGCTTTGGTTGGCAAAAAATGGCCTTCATCGTAAGTTTACGTTTGAAGTTTGCAAAGACAAACACAGTAAAACTCAATGTCGATTTCTTGTCCGGCTCTAAATTGTAGTAATAGATATATTAAAAGTTCACCACTGATCTTACACAGGTGTGTTTTTATCTTTCTGCATCTTAGAATGTTTTTCTCATGTAAAAATCCTGGTCATCTTTTATATCGTGGTTGTTGATACATAAAAGATGTCGATATTCAACCATGTTACCGTCGTTTCAGTGATACCAGAATGATTGTTTAGAGGTATTTATGAAATTATATACCGCATTTATTAAAAAGCAACTAAATTTGGGAGAGGTCCCTTATGAAATTTCAGACTACAAGCACGATGTTGGTGGGGAGGGAGGTGCTTTCTCAGCTGGCGACAAAGCGGATATATAGTAATGGCCAACCACACTAATGGCGCCTACACTAACAATAGAGATTAGTTCCACTTTTCGCCGCATTCAAAAATTGCCCCTTGGGGCAATCTTTGGTTGGCGGCCAAATAAGCGATCTACTCATTTCATATCGTTGGTTTTCACCAATCCATTAATGTGGGACAGAGCACGAACAAGTACGAACGTGAGATAGCCGGAATAGGTATTTGCTCTAATCGAACGTGCTTTAATGGTACCATTATGATACCCCCTTAAAAATTTCCTATGACCAGACATGGCATGTAATATATCAAACAAATCGTCACAACATATAATGAACGAATACCTAGTGATACGATAGGGTTACTAGTGATAGCAGCTAGTGGTCTAATGGCACGTGCAAGGATGTCTTGTGAATGAATATAACCCGTAAATAAAGATAGTGTGAATTGTTAAGTAGTACGTGTTTTAATGGTTCCAAATGTAACCGTTGGAACTTTCAATACTAAGATATGGCATGTAATATTTCAAACAACTCATAACAACGTGCCATGAGTGAATATCACGAGAAAATAATGATAATGGTTATTGGTTAAGTAGCCGTGCCCTAATGTTACCATATTTTACTATATGGTACCATTGAAACTTTCAATAATAAGATATGGCATGTAATATATCAAACAACTCGTAACAACGTGTCATGAGTGAATATAACGAGAAAATAATGATAATGGTTATTGGTTAAGTAGCACGTGCCCTAATAGTCCCATACGATACCATATGGTGCCATGTAATACCATTGGAAATTTCAATACTACTGTAAGATAAGGGTTGTAATATATCAAACAACTCGTAAAACGTGCCATGAATGACTATCACGAGAAAATAATGACAATAGTTAATGGTTTAGTAGCACGTGCCCTAATGGTGCCATATGATACCATATGGTACCATTGGAACTTTCTAAGCTAAGATGTGGCATGTAATATATAAAACAATTCGTAACAACGTGCCATGAGTGAATATCACGAGAAAATAATGATAATGGTTATTGGTTAAGTAGCATGTGCCCTAATAGTCCCATATGATACCATATGGTGCCATTGGAACTTTCAATTCTAAGATATGGCATGTAATATATCAAACGACTCGTAACAACGTGCCATGAGTGAATATCACGAGAAAATAATGATAATGGTTATTGGTTAAGTATCACGTGCCCTAATGTTACCATATTTTACTATATGGTACCATTGAAACTTTCAATAATAAGATATGGCATGTAATATATCAAACAACTCGTAATAACGTGTCATGAGTGAATATAACGAGAAAATAATGATAGTGGGAATTGGTTTTGTAGTACGTGCCCTAATGGTATAATATAATATTGTTAGAACTTTTAATGCTAAGATATGGTGTGTAATATATCAACCAACTCCTTAGGAGTTGTTAGATCTATTGTTATCCATAGCTTATTTGTATTAAGTGTATAATGATGTTAGGCTTAATGGTATCTAAAACTCATTACTGTTATACATATTGCTAATTAATAGGTAATCGCTTGCTTCAATAGTAGATGATAACGTAGAAACACCTTAGTAGTTTAATGTGAAAAAATAATAGATGCTTACACATAACGCTTCGTTTAACATTATGTGGGAATTCTTACAAATTAAACAACTTTTATTTTTTTTAATGTATAAGGAATAACTTCACTGTCCATTTATCTTTCAGTTCTTCAAGTTTATTCGTTTAAATTCTCTCTATACATTAGCTTACTTAAATAGTAATTCACAATTTAGTTTTCATATTTATTTATTTTCTCTAAAGTGTTTTAAAATGTTGGTTAATTCTATATATCAATGTACGATGCTATAACACGAAAATGTGCTACCTTTATCCGCTTTGGCGGTAAAATCATTCTTTTTTTTTTTCTCTTATCGTGTTTTTACGTGAATGCCATCATTTTTTGTCAAGCTATACAATCTTACCACTGGATTGCTAAGCAAGTAACTCTCCATCCTTATGCAATTTATTACAACAAAAATAATGAAATAAAAAATAAACATTTTGTAATAGTATCGGAAAACTTACAACATGATTCTGTGGCAGTAAATTTATTCAATTGCAAATTAGTTGATTATTTGATATATAATTTCGGTTTACAACATGTTAACAAAATATTTGATTTTCCTGACGGTGCTGGTTCTCAGTACAAAATTCGAAGTCTATAATTTTAGAAAAATGACTTTGCCCATTCGTATAGATCTTTTCGTGAAGTAATTGGTCGTCCATTAACACGCTGCTGACTACAGGGTGATTCAGAAGTTACTGTGCAGTTCTGCATTTCTTTTGCTTCAATTCTTCTGAGTTGTTAAGAGTTCTCCCGCATCAATTATTTATTCTCTGAATATTCTGAATTGATAGTTACACTTCCAGAGTAGAATGTCCCCCTTGTCCTCTTATTTAATACAGGGTGATTCAAAAGTTATTGCGAGTGGATACCCCCACCAACCAGCCACTCCACAGTAACTTTTGAATCGCCCTGTAGTTTGCGTGCATGTCTTTTGACAGTACCTCCGAGGCCATTGCAAGCCCCTTTACCATGAAGCTATTCAAGTCGTGAAAAAGTTCCACTCAGCTTCTACATCATGTTCTTCTTTATGATAAAGTAAATTGATGAAGTTTGACTTTTTTGTACTGAGAACCAGCACCGTCGGAAAAATAAAATATTTTGTTAACATTTTCTGAGCCGAAATTATTTTTCAAATAATCAACTAATTTGTAACTGAATAAATTTACTGCCGCAGAACCATATTGTAAGTTTTCCAATACTATTACGAAATTTTTATTTTTTATTTAATTATTTTTGTTATAATTTAAAAAATAAAATTGGTGATCCTTGTTATACGCTTTCATTTAGCTTGCTTTTATATTTGTGTATGTGTGTGGTGTGTGTGTGTGTGCGTGTATGTTCCGCGTCTAGTATACATCTTTCGGTGAAGTAATTGGTCGTCCATTGACAAGCTGCATACTTGTTTTGCGTGCATATTTTTTGACAGTATCTCCGAGGCCATCGTAAGCCCCTTTACCATTCGAAGTCGCAAAAAAGTTCCACTCAGTTTCCACATCATGTTCTTTATGATAAAGTAAATTGATAAGGTTTGACTTGTTTTTGTACTGAGAACCAGCACCGTCGAAAAAATAAAATATTTTATTAACATTTTGTAAGCCGAATATATTTTTCAAATAATCAACGTTGGTTTCGGAGATAGGTGCTCGAAGTGGGACTTGGTCAAATTTCGGGGTTTGCTCTGCTTTTGCGTCAAAATGAGCCTTGTTCAACAGTAAACAGACAACGTTTGTTGACAACTCGGCTCCTATGGCTAATTTACTGCCACTAAATCATGTTTACGAAATTTTTATTCTTTATTTCTTTACTTTTGTTGTAATAAATTGCATAAGGATGAAGAGTTACTTGCTTACCAGCCCAGTGGTAAGGTTGATTAGCTTGACAAAAAATGATGGCATTCATGTACAGAGGTTGAGTCAAAAGTAGTGGCCGATTCGGGAGATGGGGGGGGGGGGGGTTAGAGTTTGACGAATACTGGGCGAAGACCATTTACCACAAGGGTATATCGCAGTTTATTAAGAGAAAAGAGTGGGTTGGTTGGTTTGTTTGATATTAACGTCCTTTTCAACTGCTATGGTCGTTTCAGGACGCCTTTATAGGGGCCGCAAATTTTGCCTCGCAAGTGTTCTTTAACGTGCAGCCGGCAAACGACTACACGGGAACAACGGCTTTACGTCCCTTCCGAAAGAAGTGCGTGATCTCATGATTTCCCCCCTGAAAAAAAATCCCCGTCGTCCTCGGACGGGGTCGAACCCGCATACTCGGTCATCAGAAGCGATCACGCAACCACTGAGCCACCGAGACCGATGGAAAGAGTGAGAAGAAACGTCAGTACGAATTTGAATGCCACAGAAATTGTGCCACCTGCGTCAGCCAGTGTAAAAATATGGTGATACGCGGACTCCTTCGTCACTATTGGAAAAAGGGGACCAGTGCGTGAGCAGCAGCCGCCGAAATTTGCCGGGTGGAAAATCAGGGTGTGACCAATGAACGGACAGCACGACGGTGGTTCTCCCGCTTTTCGTCTGGAGACATGGGCCAGGTTCGAGAAGAAGCTCATGCTGTGCGTCTGGTGGTCATGCAAAGACCTGGTGCACTTTGACTTGGTCCCTGATGGTCGTGGTGTCACCGCTAACCCGTATGCTGAACAGCTCGAGCGAATGTTCGCCGTCCTGGCCGTCCAGCAGCCTGCCCTGGTCAACCGCACCGGGCGCGAAGAATATCGCTTAAGTTGCAGGAGTTAGAGGGCATCGAGGTTCTGCCAGATCCAGCATACAGCCCCGACCTGACACCTTCCGACTACCATCTCTTCCGGACCATAGCACACTTCCTGCGTGGATGGCGCTTCGCCAATGTTAGTGAGGTTGAGGCCGTGCGTGACTTTTTCGCCCAGAAACCGGAGGAGTAGTTTCGCGAGGACATCCGCCAACTGGCTGATCGTTGGATGAAGACCATCGAGCATGATGGACTCTACTTTGAGAATTAGCAATGAGTAGTTCCTGTCTGGTGCCCATTAAAAGTTTGCGCGGTGATCGGCCACTACTTTTGACTCGGCCTCCGTAAAAACACGATAACAGGAAAAAAAGAGGGGTTTTTAAACCACGCTTAATTTTTGTTTAGCAACAATAAACAACGGATGCATTTAACCCTCGTCATTACTAATTGTTTGTTGTGCCAATTGGACAATTCTTAGTAATGCGAGATCGAAACTGTCGACATGCGCGAATCAAATGGTCATGGTTCATATTGGTCATTACTCGAACAATGGCAGCTTTCAATTCATCTTTGGTGTTATGGGGTTTTCATTGACCTCTCTCTCCACAATGCTCCATACGTAGTAGTCCAACGGATTCAGGTCAGGGGAATTAGGAGGCCAAAGGAGGAGAAAATCCACAGCAAATCAGCTTCACACGGATGGATTTTTCAGCTTGTTTAAGAGCCTTTTCGATCTGAGTAGGCGGTTTTCCCGTGTTTTGTCTGACAAACTGAACTCTTCGCATAACATACGAGTGATATCTGATCTGATGTTTTCATGGACAACATTTCTGATTGTTCCTTCCGACACATGGAGATCTTTGGCAAGTGACCTCATGGATGTTTTGGGATTGTCATCGATGGCCTGATGCACTTGCTGAACAAATTCAGGTTTCTGATGATGTCAACGCTTATACGCTTATACGCTTATGCCTTATACGCTTTGCTACTGGTGCAACATTGCCATCTTCGGTCTCCAACTCCTTCCGCACTTTGTGGACGAATGATCTTGCAACCTTTAGAATCGTGATATCTCTAAATCGCCGTGCTCTGCCTTTATTGCTACAAATACTGCATGTCTCTTCATGATTTGTGTTACTTGATGGTCCGCCATTTTGCTTTCCGGAAACGGAAAGGACATACAATTTCCTATAGTGCAGCAGCAGCCAAACGAAGATGTATCCTCAAATACCTTACGCACCTTTTGATTAAATCTCTTGCTATGTGGCAGTTTATCTCGACAAAATTCAAGATTTTCAATGAATAATTTGTTACGGGCTCTGGCTCTGTCGATAATCAACTGTTGATTGAGCTTATTAACGCCCGGTGGAGCCAGTGGAGAAATGGAACTCAACGCATGTGAAATCTGGTGAAATCAGAGACCGTTAAAGATATGAGAAAGAGTCACTCAAGGTCAGCTTGGGCTGGCCAGGTTGGCTGAAGTTTCTAACACATTTGAATTGCAGTGAAGCACACCGTTGAAAATTTTCGTTTCTTGAGTGACTCTTTCTCGCCCATTTTCTCAAAATATATCAAGGGGAAGAGTGTGATAAAAAATTGTTTTTAGACTAAAGTGGTGTTGCTCCACAGGATAGCAATTGGAAATTTTTCTCTATCTTTAAGAGTTCTTGAGTTAGCAAATGGATAACCTTAAATTTGGGGGTCAAAGCCAAATTTGAATGCGGCAATGAATCCCCCCCCCCCACTATTACCTATAAACCACACTCTTCAGATCTCGCCTGCCTTGCAGCTTTGGCATATCTATTTATTTATTTATTTGCCATGTTATCAGACTTTTTGAACACCCTGTCTAATTAAAATAATAATTATTATAGTACCATTAGAACACGAATCAATGAACCAACTTGTAATTTTTTTAACATTATCATCGGTCCTGTGCATGTGTATCAAGTTTCAGTCCTCTAGCTTGTCGAGAAGTTGGTTTAATATTGATTATAAAATCTGATCCCGACACACAAACGCGGTCACAGACATAGAAAAGCGTATAAAAAAAGATCACCAAATTTTTTTTTCAAATTCTAAACAGTTAATAAATACAGATTCAATGTGTTTTTTTCAAAATTGTTGAAATCGATTTAGAACATTAAAAAAATATTCGTTTTTTTGTTAAAAATTTACCTTTTTTTACCCTAAAAAATTGTTTTTCTCATTCTTTTATGTTTTGTCATGAAATACTTACTTTTTACTTGTTATCTTTAAAATTTCAAAGATTTAAAAAAAATTAGCTCGAGATATGACTTTGTACCAAAAAATGTATTTGTTTACAACTTTTTAACAAATGGAAATTTTTCAAAAGTATTTTGGTAATTTTAATACTCCATTAAATACTACCAAATAATAATAATTTTTAAATTTCACGACATGTTTGTTTTTGAGGGGCCCACTTCAGGAATTCTTACCATAGTTGTGGCCAATTTTTTAAAACTTGGAAATAAGTGTGCTATTTTGAAGAATCATGGACCGCGATGTAAGTTTTCAGTGAGAGAAGCAAAGATGACTATGCAACAGTTCTTTTTTGCGCCTAAATTGCGGCGGAAGTGGCGCATCCAGAAACACGAAACATTGTTAGAAGACTAATTAAGATAACTTACATCTTAAAGGGAAAAAATTGAAAGCAGCTCCACGATTGAATGCTATCCACAAACAAAAACGTTACAACTGGGCAGTGGAGAAAGTTGGATGGGGTGATCAGGGAATGCATATGATTTTTTTCTGAAGAAAAAAAAACAACTTTAAATTGGATGGACCAGACTGTTTTCATTTTTATATTCATGATCTTCGGAAAGAAAAGCGTGCTATCAAGAAGACATATTGTGTGGGGAGGAATTTTTAACGGCCTGACATTTTTAGGCATAGCAACAGTACGAATGAATACCAATGCCAGGACATTTTAGAAATGTATCTCCTACCATTCTGGAATATTCTTGTGGATGAAATTGGATTATTTCAGCAAGACAATGCACGGCCACATACGGCTCGCAAAACCAAGAGATTTCCTCAGAATCATAACATTACATGGCCAGTATTTTATTTTTTATTTTACTACATTCCAACGGGAAATCCCATATATACAAGTAAAAGAGGAAAAAAGAAAACATAATATAATTACATAACAGAAAAAATATTAAAAAATAATAAATTATTGATGGTGACAGAAAAATCAAACTATTAAAAAAAAAAAAAACACAGAATATTTAAAAAATACCATCTAAGGATAAAAGAAAATTCCTTATATCAGAGACATTGCAATTAAAAAGATCAATATAATTAGATATAAAATTACCCAATCTTTGAATACGGATAATGGTAGAATTATACTCGTAATTCGTAGTACAACGAGGGATAAAAAACATTTCGATACTACGTGTAATACTGGGAAGGCCGATCAAAACATTTAAAAGAACGTAGTAACAAGCCAAGAATTTTATTTGCCTTCCTGGTAATACGACTAATATGAACGTCAAAACTCAATGAACTAGTAAAATTAACACCAAGGTCCAATACCCAATCACAACGAGATAATTTGTTATCCAGTATACAATAATCAAACTTAATATAAGTGTGAGATTTATAATAAGACATACATTTACATTTATTAGGATTTAAGATCATTCGATTCAAGTTACACCAATTATAAACTATCTGCAAATTGTTTTGCAGCAATTCACAGTCCTGTAATGAGGAAATTGGAAAATAGAGTTTCGCATCATCTGCAAAAAGCAACAGGCGTACACCAACCAAATTAACTAAGTCATTAATAAATAGATTAAATAAAATTGGACCAAGATGTGAGCCTTGAGGGACACCTGTGCGAGCAATAAAGGAAGAGGAATATGAAGATGCAAATCTAACTGTCAATTGACGCTGCTCAAGATAAGATTCAAACCAAGCAAGTAAGGAACCAGTAATGCCACAAAGTTTCAACTTACTCAGAAGTAGAACATGATCGACTTTATCAAATGCCTTTGTAAAGTCTAAATAAATAACATCCATCTGTTGACGACGCTTAAAGGCCAATAATATATCCTGTTCAAGAGTCACCAAATTTGTAACAGTATTACGACCAGCCATAAATCCATGTTGATCGCAAGATATGAATCTGGTTAAATAATTGTTGATATTATTCAACAATATCTTTTCAATAACCTTGGCCAGAGCATTCTGAATTACTATGGGACGATAGTTATTAACGTCAGTTAAGGACCCTGATTTATGAATAGGGATGACATAACTCATTTTCAAAACCTCAGGGTAAACCCCATAATAAAAGGATAGATTAATTAATTTTGCTAAAGGATAATATAATAAAGTGGCACAGGATTTTAAAACTTTGGGTGGTATTCCGTCCGGCCCACACCCTTTAAACTGATTTAAATTATTAAGAGCATTATATACTTCCTCAAAAGTCACCAAACAAGAAGATAATGAAAAGGAAGTAATATCTTGAATAGATTCATGATTTAAATTAGCATTATTATTAAAATTTTGAGGATCCGATATATGTTCCTCAGATGCTGAATCAACATTGAACACCGAAGAAAAAAATTGTGCAAATAAATCGGCCATTAATTTAGGATCATCAACAGAACGATCATTATATTTCAAGACATTTAAAGTTGTTGAACTACGGCGATAATTACTAAGAAAACTCCAAAAGGATTTTGGATTAATAGACAAAGAGTCTTGAATCCGAGTTATGTACTCCTTAAAATATAACCTGGAAGACTCGCGACAACGTCTACGAATGGAAACAAATTTAAGATAATCTGCTAATTTCAATGAACGCTTAAGTTGTTTGTGAAGAATCTTCTTCTCTATAATAAGCTTTCTAAGTGAAGGGGGGAACCAAGGAGGAAATTTATCACTTCTAGTGATCCTTGATGGGGTGTATTTCAGAATAATATTACTAAGAGTACTAGAAAACGTAGAAAATAAATCATTAATATCTTGGTTCCAGTCCCAGCTATTCCAGTCAATCGCTGTGAGTTCTAAAAAAATCTGATCTAAGTTACAGCTTCGATAATCCATATAAGTACGGGAAATCCCATATTTACTTTCAATTCTTACAGGAAACAAAAAACAAAGTGGAGGATGGTGTATATCTATTGCAACAATAGGATCAAAATCCTCGAAGACAACAACTTTATTATTAGAAGATAAAATAAGATCAAGAATAACTCCACGTTTATTTATTATTTGATTAAGCTGACTCAGATTATAATGAGAAATCATATTTAATATAGCAGACGATGCTGGAGATGGTGAAAAGGTATCTAATTGATTCCAATCAATATTAGGTAAATTAAAGTCACCGACAATTATAAGATTCATATCCATTTTAAAATTAGACATAACATGATCAACACATAATGAGAAGTCATTATATCTTATAGAGGGTGAACCAGGAGGCAAATATACATTGCCAAGAACTAAATATTGATTATATCCAAGGGAAATGGAAACAAATAAATATGAAGGGATGGAAAATCTTTGACTTAAACGGATGGAAAATCTTTGGGGGATACTTTCACCCCAGGTATATGCCAATGGGAAGCAATATGAAAGTGTACTTGAGCGTATTACAGCCGGGAAAGAATACTAGTTTAACTTGCCCGTTACCTGTGTTCAGTCCCTCATCCAAAGCATGCCACCTCATATTGGACAGGGTATAAATAATCATAGCGGTTCAGTTAACTATTAAAAACTGGAGAAGTAATTTCTTTTCTAATGTCAGGAATAAATTTAGGTTAAATCAACCTGTATTTATGGCTTTGTGCACACTTTATTGACTCCGTTCACGACAAAAAAATGTTTTCATTATATTTGGTCTCAAATTGATTTCAAAAAATAAATCATGTTGTTCCCATCTAGATAAACCCGTATACAAGCATTCAAAGTCGTATGTTCACAAGTGTTAATATCAGTAGGATTTATCTTATTTAAGATGTTGTATTTATGATTCTGTGCAGGAGTGGGCTTTCTACAATTTTAAAAAATGCAAATCGCATTACGCAGAGGACACCCAATAATCTGCATTGGGGCATTTTCACACGGTTAGTCAAATCTCACACAAAACCTCTATTATTTAAATTTTATTTTATTCAACCTCGATGATTCAAATTTTATTTTACTTAAGCTCGTTAAATCGAAGCGTTTTGCTCTTCCCTTGAAATTCGATTTAACGAGTTTCTACTGTATATTATGAAAAGCCAAAAACCAAACATCTTTCCTCATGAAGTCGCAGAACTGCTCTTTTTGTGAAGATGACGTCTTCAAGTTCTCAACAAAACGCACGCCAGCTTCGAAGAAATGTTTTATCTACGCGAATCCGTCAATAGTCGGTTTGAATATAAGCTTAATACCGCCAATGACTAAAAAGAAAGTTCAACCGACCAACACCGTCCCTTCCCCGTGTAATTAAAATACATTAGATAATAACTGATTTGAAGAATAATATTCTTTACATAACACATAAGAATTCAAAAGAAAGTTCAAATAAAGGCCATGCTGAGATATGTAGACAGACGATGAATATGGAAGAATAAATTCTTTAGAATGTGTAAAAAATATTATTCCTCAAATCTATTAGAAATTAACACAAAGTTTCCAGGGTAAATACATTAAATAACCTCTCTAAATTTTTTACGTTTAAAAAGAATTTCTTGGCTCTCTCTATTGTTTTTAATATCTGAAATAATTTATTGACTCTCTATATTAGGTGATCAATATCATATGAATAGTGTATGATTGTATCGCACCATTTTAATTCTTTAAAAATAACAAAATCAATCTTAAACATCTATAAGGTATTAGATTATAAATGTTAGTCTTAAATATATTAGGAAACCTGCTTACCCTTGTTTCTGATCTTCAAAAGAACATCGTTGAGTATTCCAATAGTAGCGCTTTTTCCATTCATTTGTCGCCATTTCATTAGTATTTGATATGGTATTTCCTGATAGTCGTGGTGATGAATCGCTTTGTTTGTTTCAATGTCTAAAATGCTTTGTTCCGTCAGCCCTAAGAGCCTGGCCAATGATCTGTGTTCACCTTGCGAAATCGTTTCAGATATTCTCCAAATATCTTCGTCCGTAATTTGAACTGTAAAATAAAGTTTTAGCTCGTATAACTATATACATTGATATACATGTAATGAAATCTAAATATTTACAAATTCCGAATTAAATACTTATAAATTCACTGAATAACAGCTCTTTGCTTTAAATTCTCTATACAATTTTCCTTATACTGAACAAAAATTTCAAACACATAACAAATCGAAAAGGGAAGGAAAAATTTCGAGTCCAGGTCTTATCCTCTTCTCATTGAGTTGAATTTCATCAATTTATTTGATGGTTTAAGGATAAGGAGGATTCCCGATTTCCAAATCCGGGCCTAGTCTGCCGATTGAGCTGTTTTGTGGTATCATAGAAATCCATGTAGACTTATTGTAACAGCTTGGTAGTTCATGTCCGTGGTAGCTCAATTGGTTAGAGCAGTGCCAGCGTTAGGCATGGTCCCTGGTCCAGGTCGCGGAATTTTTTCCTCCCCTTTTCTATTTGTAACTGTGATGTGTTTGAAGAATTTCTTCAGTATAATTATTACTATTATCTCTCATTCTTTCAAGTAATTTGGGAGAATAGACTTTTGGATACCCTGTATAATTACAAATAGAAAAAAAGAAAGTTTTTTGGGTATCTATAAATTCATTACGGTCAATATTGCTTCAGATAATGCGCCAAAAAAGGAAAAACCTTTAATCCACAAGTACGAGGGACGGTCATAGAATCAACATGAAAGAACGATCGCTTTTGAAAGTGTGTGATACCACTGGAAAGCGATATCCTCGAGTGCTGCAGAATACAACGCGGCGTTTGCTGCAGTACCGCTACACGCCGCCAGAATTTCGAAAGCAACATGGCGCAGCCCGTCGAAAAATTGGAGAGGCGAGCCGTGATAAGGTGACAATGTCCATCATACGAGACAGGTCAAGCAAATCCATGACGAGTTAGGAGCCGTTTATGGTGATAATGTCCCATCATACGAGACAGGCGTTATGTGACATTGACGTTTCTAGCGTGGCCAGAGAAGCGTGGAAGACGAATCTGAGTGGACGCCCCTCCATCTGTGACGAGCCATAAATTGCGAAGCAGACGGTCGTTTCACCGTGGAACAGAGCATGGGAAAGGTCAACGTCAGCCATGGCACTGTTTGCAAGATCCTACACGCAGAACTCCACATGACGAAGGTCGCTGCTAGATGGCGCCTTGTTTGCACACGTCTCTGCAAAATGAGCGGCACAAGGATGCAATTTCAGAGATTTTGAACTTGTGTCAGGCTGACCCGAAGGATTTTTTCGAGCGGCTTGTTATTATGGAAGAATGCTAGGTCAATCATTATGACCATGAAACGAAAAACCAGAGCAAGCAGTGGAAACGCACCTCTTCCCCGTAGCCAAGAAGGCGAAGTCACAGGCAAAGTCGGGAAAGATCATGTTGAGCGGTTTTAGGGACTCACGAGGGATTGTTTTGACGAACTATGCGCGAAAAGGCAGACAATCACGGGAGCATACTACCAGGACCTCCTGCGGGAGTTACGGGAGGTCATCAAGTCAAATTGGCGAGGTAAGTGGTCACTTCGTTACGACAACGTACCATTCCCCACAAGAGACCATGGGTGTTGTGGCGGAGCTGGGATTCAAAATAGTGTCCCATCTGCCGTATACGAACGACCTAGTCCCAAGCGACTTCTTCCTCTTCCCTCGTCTGAAGAACCCGCTTTGCGGACGGCATTTCCAAGAGGACGACGAGGTCATCATCGAGATGGAGCCTGAAAGAACATAGCCAATAGAGAACTTCAATAAGTGAGAACATAACCTCAATAGCCAAAAAGAGAACTTCTATAAAACTGGCATACAGCAAGTCGTCCATCGTTGGGAAAAGTGTGTGGCCCTGGGAGGTGCATATGTTGAGAAGGACTGATACTACCACCGTGTAGAGCCACCCCATCTCTCAGTTATCCGGCTGATTTTAATGACGTTATGACCGCCTCTCTTATTTGCTTAATTCCCTTGTGGATTAGAGGTTTTCTCTTTTGGTTGTTCTATTCCATAGTATTTGCTTATTTTTTATTCAGATAGAAAGGATAAATAAGATCTTCAATTAGCATTCTATAAATTGTCTTTATTGTGCAGACTTCAAAACTCTAGTCCAAATTGCTTACTTTCGGTGCAACACGTTCCCATCAATTCCAGAGCAAGCGTTGGTGATTCCATCCCACATTTCTGGCAGGTGGCCGGTAGTAATGATATGGAACCCTTCACGAAAGCCCACACACAAAAAACTCAAGACACAAGTCAGAAACGTGGAATCAAAGACAGCAGTTGGCGATCTTCATTCCCGAAACCAATGACTCCTTCGGTTTGGCAGGATAATGTTCAAGAAGTCACGGAATGACAGCGGAAATCTGGCTGACAAGCAAACATTACATAGTTGCACAAAGAGATTTCGATGAAATTTAGTGTTTTTATAGTTTATGATGCACACACTTTAATACATAAGAGACATTTTCCAAATTGTGTATTGTTGAAGAGATATTGAGGGGTATCGTTGTTGAAATTGCATATTTTGGAGCTTATTTAGAATTTTTTTTTACATGAGAGGGATAAAAAATTTTATTGTCATAGTTTCTGTTATTTTTATAATTTCATACAGAAAAGAACAATTAAAAGGTATTTTGTATTGGAATACTTATTTAAATCATCATATGGTATATGTACAGGGTGTCCAAAAAGTCTGGTAACATGGCAGATATCTCAAAGCTGGCAGGTAGGCGAGATCTGATGGGTGCGATTTATAAGTAATAGAGGGGGGAATTCATTGCGATTTCTGCAGTTAAAAGTGAAGTTTCAGCAGCTGGTTTTGTACACTGTGGATGGCAGGTAACATGCAGAGAAGCTACAACAACCATTTGGGGGAGGGGGGGAGGCCGGATAACGAACCGTTTCCTACAGTACCCGTTTCACCCTCCTGAATGGTTGATTAGGTACACCTGAAGTTATTATCAGGCCCACCTGTTAATAACCAATAAATGGGACGTTATTTCAAGAATCTGTTGTAGCTGATACCCTTGCAATTTCCCGTTCTCCCCTACCCTCAGTATCTGATACACTATTCACAAGCATGTCCTTATTCATATATATCCTCCAGCACGTCTCTCATACATGCTCATAAAAATCATTCACCGAGTCATGCTATCTATTACATTTACCCATTCATAATGTTTCACATTTAAAGTAAGCATAAACTTTTTAAGTTCGTTTTTGGTAATGATAGCTTGCTCATTCATTGTTTTTACATGAAAGATAAAGTTTTAAAACCAGAATTTAAAGGACGTAAAATCACAAATGGAAAAATAAAGCTTTTTAAATCTCAATGTTTTATTATACAGGGTGTCCAAAAAGCAGATATCTCAAAGCTGCCAGGTAGGCGAGATCTTATATGTATGGTTTATAGGTAATAGGGGGGGTGGAGAATTCATTGCCGCACTCAAATTTGACTTTGACCCCCAAATTTAAGGTCATCCATTTTCTAACTCGAAAACTTGCAAGGGTATCAGCTACAACGGATTCTTGAAATAACGTCCCATTTATTGGTTATTAACAGGTGAGCCTGCTAATAACTTCAGGTGTACCTAATCAACCATTCAGGAGGGTGAAACGGGTACTGTAGGAAACGGTTCGTTATCCGGCCTCCCCCCTCCCCCAAACGGTTGTTGTAGCTTCTCGGCATGTTACCTGCCATCCACTGTGTACAAAACCAGCTGCTGAAACTTCACTTCTAACTGCGGAAATCTCATAAACGGTTCGTTATCCTCACCATGTTTATATGAACTTTTGTTTTCATCTCGCTGTGGGAATCACCACCAGAAGTTTATTTATTTATTTATTTATTTATTTATTTATTTATTTAGAAAGGAAAGGATGAATTAACCCACAGGTGCCAGTATGGTCAAGAATGACTGACAGGTAGGCCACTGAGGGGCATCCAACATATAAATAAAATACAAATGCTAACTGATTAATATGAGTCATGATAATACAGACAACAATAAACTAAACATAACAACAATAAATACGGCGTAGTAATCAACAGCTGTAACAAAGTTCGTTAAATTAATAAGAAATGTACTGTAACTAATATAAACTACATTACCAAGTCGTTCTAACAAATTCTGTGTAGATAACAACAGAAAATTGATCATAACAAAATCATATGCGAAAACCAGGGTCAAGATTACGGACATAACATAGGAGCTGCTTATAAAATTTGCTAAAATTCCTTTTAGAACGAAGATTGGGAGGTAAATGTGACCAAAACATGATGCCGACGTATGATAAACATCGTCGGCGATAATTATGTATTGTTAAAGGAGGAATAATTTGATCTTTTAGTCTTGTAGTGTAGTGATGGTTTGTTAGATTACGATTCAACTCAAAAGTTGGTGAGGCAGACCACATTGAATTAATAATTTTATAAACAAAAAGACAAAGTTTGTGACAAGATTTTAGATACACCCTGTATAATCAACAGCACATGCTTTAAGTACACAATTTTTTTATACACAAAGTGAGCATAAATTATTGGTACCATAAAAAGGTACGTTATTATAAATGCTATGTCGACGCGGTTTACAACAATGCACAGTGGGCCGAATCGATAAATTAGCTGGACAAAAGTAATTTTTCAACATACATTTATCGACCAAAATTCAAGTTAGTAATTAATCAGACACGTCTAATGATGTGTTTCCTGTTGTCATTGGTTGTTCATCTCTGCTAGAATTGACACAGTAGCAACGAAAAGTAGCAACAAGTCGAACATTGAATGCGATTGCATAGTTTTTCATTCTCGCACAAATCCTTTACATTTGAGAAACACCTTTGTACTTAAGATGGAGACAAGAGCCAAAGATTAATCGTTTTATTTGGTTTATGTAAATGTCTTATTTTATTTCAGGGTAATATTGTCAGGGGTGAAACTCCTACTTAAGTTGCCATAGAATTAGAAATTGCAAACATTTCAGAAGCATTAAGCCTACAAAAAACTATCGGCAACTACCGATGCCATTATAAGGTTTAGTAACTTATACAATGCTTCTGTTTTAAGAAAAAGTAATAATTAGCGGCTCATGACTGCCCTAATTTGTTTTACATGCCAGTCAATATTCATAAAATACTGGATCCCAGGTGATAAGTTAACATGATAATGTTTTAAGGCTGGACATCTATCTATAAAAATCGTGATGCGAAAACCGACACCAAAAAATGTTACGGAAACAGTTTTGCATTGTTGTTGCACGCTTAACCATTGTTGGCGCCGGTTTGAATTAAACGCCGGAACTGAAAAGTCATCTGACTATTGTTGTCTGACCAATAATTTTTCTTCAAATCTTTACTACAGATATACAGTATTATGAAATACTAGATGATATACCCGGTGTTGCTCGGGCTGGTTGTTTGATGAAATTTTGCAATATCTGAATTTGAATATAAATAAGAAGACATAAAAAATATCTTTAATGACTTATATATTCACTTTGGAAAAACGAAAAGAATTCTTTAAAATGGTCGTCCTGGAATTTTGTGTCCAATTGGGTTTCCCCAGGAAAGGCTGTGAATATTCAATCGTTTCTGTCTATATTAAAAATACTTCATAGATGGAATATGAGAGTTGAGGAATTCTGTTAAGCCTGATCAACATCCTTCATCAACATGTAACCGTTTCAATAGAGTTATATTCAGTCAGAGAGCAGTGCCCTCTCACACAATCAGTTGAGATCTTTATAATTTTCTAATATGTTTAGAGAAACATTATCTATAACTTCTCTAAAAGAAGTACTACATTACAAAAAACGTATGAAAAATAAATTTTCTCCAATTATTAGCTCATTAGAAAAAGTACCTTCACTTTTCACCAAAAGCTTGAGAAGATTTTCAAAAAAGTACCTTCACTTGTATTCATTTATAGAATAATTTCTTATATCTCTCTAAAGATTTTAATAAAAAACTAATGATTTTTATTTATTTGCTAGAAGAGGTACCCGGCGTTGCCCGGGATAATTACACTTGCACAAACTTTGCCTTGCATTGTGGGTCATGAGATATTGATTGTTGGTTCATGCAGTGTGTTTGTGAATTGCGTGCTGATACCATTGTTGATACATATTGTTGTACAAACTTTGCCTTGCATTGTTGGTCATGAGATATTTCTCATTAATATGCCTTGCCATAACCATGAATATCGATTTTTTATCGATATTTATTATTTTTCCGAAATCTGAGGTAGACAGTGACCTTCCTCATGCTTTGAAGGTCATGTATGCGAAATTTCATCAAGATCGGAATAAAACTGTAGATTTGTATAAAAAACAGACCCACAGACAGACCCACAGACAGACCCACAAACATCCTTCTTTATATATATAGATAGATTTATTGCTTTTTATAACTGCCCCCCCCCCCCTTAAAACGTGAGTCATTAAGGCAAGCAACAATGTAACCCTTATTGTTTCCAACAAAGGAAAAAATACTGATTGCTAAAGTCCAAGATGGAAACAATGAAGATTAGACCAATTGTTTCAAATCCTAGACCAATCAGAAAGCCGAATGCCAGCCACACACATCTCAGTTTTATATATAAGATATTGAAAGTATGGTAACAGATAGCGCAACTATACGTGACCACCGAGAGAGAAGGCCTCCGCAATGAAACTGAATACATTGTTACATCATCATAGATAGTGCAAATTATTATTGGTAGAAATACGAATAACAATGCACTATCTATGTGATGCAACAATGTATTCAGTTTCATTGCGGAGGCTTTCTCTCTCGGTGGTCACGATCTATACCACGCTGTCTTACCTAGCCGTGTAATAGCCGAATGTTTTGCTTTCAGCATTTTGAATGAAGACTAATGAATGCTAGTGTATTGGAATAAACTCTTTTCTATTACAATAAATATATTTTATTATTCACTATTTAATTCATAAGTTATTATTTTGAAACATTTAGATTTTTTGAAGTCTTCAACTTATCTATAATTTAAGCGCTGGTTGAATTTCTATGTGCTTTGAAGTGCTATATTTATTTCTACAGATTCCTTCCTCTCTATACGTGCCGGCTAAAAAACGCGTTACGGATGATGCAATAATTTTAATTTTTCGTCATACAAAATACACTCGTTTTGTGATTTTAGATACTGCGAAAAGTTTGCGCGTGCCGTGTTCGATTGTGACCACAGATGCGAGTAAGAAGAGGCACCTTAAACATAGACACTGAGAACAGTATATATACATTTTGGAAAATTTCTCTTTTGTATTAATTTGTGTGTATCGCACATACGCAAAATTTCATGAAAATCCTTTTGTGCAACTATGTAATGTTTTCTTGTGAGCATCATCTATTGAAAAATACAATTCACACTATTGTTTGCACATTTGTTGTATGAGCCAATTTTCAAGATGTCCAGTATGCTTATCTGTCACAATCGCGTATGCAAATAAAAAACTGAATTTTGAAATTTCAGATACCGATTTTTAGAGAGGAACAGCCGTGCTCCACAGAAGAATAGGGACTGCCGCTTCTCCTGTTGGCTTTCCGCATCACTGAACAGAATTTTTTACAGGGAACACTTCTTGCTCCAAAAGCTCTTGCGATGCTGCGCAAAATCAAAGCGACGTATATAATCATCGGGATTCGAGTTAGCAGCAATTTGCAGATGATATGGCTTCTTTACCAATCGCTTAAGTAACGCCTTTTAAAGGCTCGTGACCGGTCGTAAGCGGAACAGCTAATTCTCTGCTTTCTTTGCGTGTTGACTTCAGCGGATTACGAAAGATGCTGGCCCGTTTGCGCTTTTCTTTGGACACAGGAGTATCTCGTAGATGTAAACTTCTTATACCGTCGCCTAAACACACAGCAAGTGCCTCTTTCTGGAACTTCGTTTCAACTTATCGTTGGACAGCTAAGCTGTTACAGACTGACTCGAATGAAATTCGAGAACTTGCATCGTCTTTACTGACAATCGCTATTTTGCAACTCTTTCCCCTCTAGCAGCGATAGGAAGAAATGCTTTCATGCCGACGATTCTTACAAAACCTAAAGATCTTCTTACTATCTTGTACAGTTCATTTCAAAAGCGTTTTCACTTGTTTGGCAGGAGTTGAGCTAAGCAAAGTTGATCGGTTATAAAGTCCAGTAGTTGAAATGAACATCGAAGAAGTTTAAAATGGATTTGGCCGTTCAGAGTGGAAATAGGGATGAGGTTTGTGACTTGTGTGGGCGAATTACAGTATTTTAACCGAAAAGATTAATCGCTGCTTTTTATTTCAGTAAGATAGACTTTGCAGATGAAATATTGAACACACTTATTAAAAACAAAGAAATAAATATTTAAAAATATCTCAAGAATGTTCGAGTGAGGGTTTATCCGACGTAAAACATCAGATGTATAAATTATTGATGAAAATAGGAACGAAACTCCACAGACTGAATTCGAACCGGGAACCTTCGAAGAGCTGAAGTTTCCCGGTTCGAATCCAAGCTGTGGGATTTCCTTTCCTATTTTTCATCATAAATATTAAGTTTATTTATTTATTTTTTCTGTATTTAGAACAGATTGATCTTTTACTTATTACTTTTTAAATTCTCTAATATTTAGATACCGAAATTGCTTAAGCCGTCATAAATTATGCTTATATTTTATAAGATAACGAAAGCCATTACAATATATCCTATAGTAAACAGCATACTACCATAAATATATGCTTTTGTCATATATTAGATACGGTATTGTTAAATATGTAACATATATATTATTCTTTTCCGTCGTGGATGAGAATATAAGTTTGTTTGCCGATACGTTATTTTTTAAGCTTAAACCCAGAAGATATTTCATTTCGAAAGATTAGTAGCTATTCCCTATGAAATACCATTATAGAATTATACCTTATATATTATTATTTTGTTAAATCTGCAGCCAACTTAAAGCTAATTTTCTACTAGTGATTATTTTATGAAAAACATCTAATGATTTAATACGTGTATTCGCCATTTTATTGTTGAGCGTGCTTTGCCAAGTTATCGCTTACTTCCTCGTGTAGTTTTCACGTTATTATAAGAAGTCATAATTTAGGGCTTATTATTGGTAGAAATACGATTAACAATGCCTTTCTATGATGATGTAACAATGTATGAATTTTCAATGCACAGGCTTTCTTTTTAGGAGGTGTTGGAACAGTCAAAGACACTACAACGTACCGCATATGGTAATTGGTTCCACGCAGTGAGAGAATTAAATGGAAATTTTTTAAATTTGAAATTCGATAATTTTGGTAATGTAAACTTATATTTTTGAGGTCTACAAACTTCAGCAGTATGTTTAAACCTAGGAGGATTAATACAAAGGAGGCGCCCTCCTATTCACTGGCTCATTGTTGAGTTGAAGCCATATCCGCCATATTAGTAGACCCCTGCATGGCTGTTATCTACATGAGCAACGTGTAAATATTGCATTAATACCAATGACGTATATTAAAGATAGACTCCGAATCCTATTGTTGTAACTTGAAGCAAATTGGGAAGCTCCATGCCCAGAACTGTCATGGCTGAAAGTGAGTGAAGATGATGCAAAACACATGGCTAAACACGAGAGTAGCTGATTAATAATTCTTTCACACGCCAATCACGGAGTGATAAGTTTATCTTTTCTTTGACTTTGTATTTGAAGTATTTTATTATATTTTATAAACAATTTTTCGACATGGTTTCAGTTTCAATTTCGTTTCGATTATCTTTCAGTAACGTATTTTCATTTTAGTTACGTATTTTTGATTTATTTTTGTGGAAAATGATTCTTGATCCTTTTTCTTGTCTGTTTGTGCAAAACAACTTTAAATAATGGTTTTGATTTAATTATTCCTCGGGCCCAAAATCTTCAAAAACAAAGCAGCCAGACAGCTAATTAATCCACGGCTCACTCCTGCCCAGAACTGTCATGGCTCAATTTGCTTCACTTTTTGCCGCTGTTAACAATAGGATTCGGAGTCTATCTTTAATATACGTCATTGATTAATAAGCTAAAATTGAACAACAAGGCATGATTGTTTGTCTCTTATGGCAAGAAATTTATGAAATTTCTATTTATGAAATAGTTAATCTATACCGGCTTGGGGTCTTCCAATATGGCCGACGCCTCAACAATAGGCTTCAAGATTATGACGTCATGCCGTCTCCTGTTATTAAACCTCCTTGGTTTAAACCACGGTCTGGTCATCGAGCTTCGGCCATTTTCCATTGTTTAGAGAAGCTAAGGAAAACAGATCGCGCCAGGTGCCGCATAGATCGCACTATAGCCGACCGCAACCTGCGATAGAGATTTCCATTGAAACTGAATACGAAAGTAAAATTTCTGTCTGTCGATAGGGTGGCGCAGTTGGGCAGATTGTACATGCAGCGCCACTTTTCAATAGAGTTCCCGCCCTACCTGGAGCTAGAAACTTTAGCTTCATTTTAACAATAGAGCTCGATGACCATGAATATTATTAGATTGGAAATAACGACGCCATGTTTGAAGCTAATTGACAGTTGAGGTAAAAACTTGAAATATGAGAATAAGAAAATAAACATTCGGTTTATTACAATCATATTTATCATGGTGCTGCTTGCAGGAAATAAATTTAGTCTAAACTTGGCTTATATTATTAATATGAGCAACTTAACTAGCGTCAGCCATGACAGTTGAGGTTAAATAGCAGCAGTTGAGGTCGACACATGCAAGTTATCTCTGCTTCATAGTGGTGGCGCTGATGATCAGTTATTTTCCCTCTAATAATATTAATCTCGTTGGTTTAAACCAATTCAATACGAAATGGCATGGTGATGTTGGTGACGCAAAGCATTAGCAATGTTCTTAAAACGACAATAAACAATATAGGAATCAAGGGTAAACAATTGGAATTTAATACAACAATCAGTATTTGAGGCAAAACGGGATAGTTTAAAAGATGTGCGTATGCAATTGTTTATAACTACTTTCAAAGTTTTTAGACGATATAGCTAGGTACTAGATGTGCGTATATTGTTTCTTAGCAACAGGGATAAATAGGCATAATAAGTGATGTCAAACTGTTTTAATTGAAATCTGATTTTGAGCCGTTAATAGGAAGTTTTTCTTTATTTTTAATACATCAATGTATATTATTATTATTTTAACACAAATGCAGTATAATAATGTGAAAACTACATGAAGAAGTAAGCGATAAGTTGGCAAAGCACGCTCAACAATGTAATGGCGAAAACACGAATTAAATCATTAGATGTTTTTCATGGAATAATCAGTAGTAGAAAATTAAGTTTGCTGCACATTTAACAAAATAATAATATATAATGTATACATCTATTATGGTATTTCATAGGGAATAGCTACCAGTCATTCGAAATGAAATACAGTATATTCTGAGTTTATGCTTAAAAAAGTAACATATTCTCATCCATGACGGGAATAAATAATGTATAACAATACAGTATCTTATATATGAAGAAAGCATATATTTATGCAGTATACAGTATGCTGTTTACTATACGGTAAATCGTATTGGCTTTCGTTTTCTTATAAAATATAAGCATAATATTATATTACGGTACGAACAATTTTGGTAACAAAATATTAGAGAATTTAAAAAGTAATAAGTAACAAGATAAGATGAAAAAATCTGTTGTGGGCACCACGTGACTTCCTTGTACGTTTATTAAATTACATATACACATTTTTGCTCCACTTCATTTAAACTTAGTTCATTTGAAAATGAGATACGATCCTCCAATTCTTTAATAAAGTTACACAATTACTAAAATATTAGTTTTTAATAATATCAGTTATTTACACACTTAAATTTATAACACTTGTCACTACATTTTGTGAATTTTCAGTAGGTCTCACATCTCGTCTGTACTTTGGTTTAAAAGAATGACTTTCAAACATTTAGGTAAAATTGCAGAAAAATGAGCAATGTTTGTTTCACCATCAGTACATAGTATGGATATAGGCTTTAAAGACATTGAATCATTGTCATTGGAGTCATTCCACGAGAAATCGACCAGGTGGAGTTGCTCGACCATTTTAGATTTTTTTATTTTTACACAATGGGTAATCCTATCACTGAAAGATACAAAACAATTTTTATTTTATTTTTATCTTCAGCCATCTTGATTTTAGACGCCTTGTTTCTCGCCGCGCCAGGCAAAAAAAAAGGCGTTTCAGGGGCTTTGAAAAGTGGCTACCATTTCACTTCCGTATAAAATAAAAAGTTCTGGGGCATCACAAAGAGGGCATCATAAGCTTTCAGAAAATATACAGATATGTTTGAAAATTTTCTCGATACTTGATTTTCTCGACTCAAGCAATATTCGCGAGCGAAAGTCTCATTTTTGATGACATATTAAGATGACTGGAAAATGGAATTAAAATTTGTAAATTTTTTTGTGAATACTATGGGCAGGGTCGTTATTACCTATACAGAAACAATATTTGGATTTGGCAGCGTTCCTCTTTTATCTGAGCTCAAATTTGGGAAATTTTTCAATTTCTTAATTTAAAGTCACATTTCTTAAAAGGGGAACAAGAAAATTTTTTTTTTTTTTTTTTTTTTTTTTTACCAAGATACCTCTTCTAGTGCCCAACAAAACCTGTAAGTATCATTTTGGGCATTAAAAGGGTTTAGTAGTTACAGAACCTCAATTATGTATAAAAATTAATTACAAGTAACTACTCGAAAAACCTGAATAAGATTGGAAACGTTAAATATTGAAATGTTTATTTCTTGTTAGAAAAAAATTTTCTTCCTGTTATATATAATAGTGATTCTATGTTTTTTAAATACAACAGCCTGTATAA
The DNA here is from genome assembly GCA_023313115.1 of Rhysida immarginata. Taxonomy (NCBI): domain Eukaryota; kingdom Metazoa; phylum Arthropoda; class Chilopoda; order Scolopendromorpha; family Scolopendridae; genus Rhysida; species Rhysida immarginata. The sequence continues at coordinate 450,556 of JAHWFO010101150.1, read as the reverse complement.
AAAACCCGTCAAATTTCATGACCAATCTGTAAAAAGAAGCAGCAAAATAAACGAGAACAAAAGTAGTCACAAATATTACGCGAAAAGTGAGCCTGGTCGAATGACAAACTCACAAGTACTTGTTTGGCTCTGAATGTATGTACCAATTTTGATGTGTAAATTGGTATGTAGGTATGTGACCAACTTTGTGCAGCTATCTCTTCCGAAACGGCCAATAGCATAACCGAATAAAAATTACACTTACATGGGGGTGGGGGGTACATTAAATTGTGCCTTGGCGTGTTTTTTCTGTCAATTGGTTAAGCCTTTTTAAAGATATTAATTTTTTCTAAAACTCAAAAATTGGCTTTAGTCTTCAAACCAGCGAACCAAACTCAGTAACTCGACATGTACGGTTTCCTCTCATTAAGACAATATTTTTAAATAACATGTTAGGCTCTGAGGAGTCGTTTTGGAGTTATTAACGATCCCCTTCCCCCCCCCCCCGGGGGGGAGTTTTTTTTTTGGTTTGTTTATTCGTACTTAGAGGAATCCTTAAATTATGCATTGATGTATTTTAGAGAAATTAAATTTTTTTCTGAAAAAGAAGAAATGACAGAAGCATTCATCTCATCGACCCAAACACAATAAAAACAACATGGATGGCTCTTCTTCACAGAAACGAACTAATATTGTGTGCCCAAATGAAAAGGAGACTTTCACTGTAACGCCGTTGTATCTAATCGAAGTTGGTAAATATAGTTGTCAATAGATGTAGCGTCTTACCGGCTCCCGACGTCTAAAAACAGCTCACTCTACCATGAAGGCCGGAAAAGTGATGCTCAGTTTCTTTTTCGACGAAGAAGGACCCATACTTTTCGACTGGCTAGAACGGGGTGAAACAGTTAACGCTGAAAGGACGGTACTGCAAAACGTTCTGAAGCCGAAACGGGCCATCGAAAACAAGTGCAGAGAGAAGCTCTCGAAATGGATAATGCTGCTCCACTTGATGTCAAGAAGATCCTCCAACTGCCGGAAACATTTCATGGGAAGTCCTCAAACATCCTCCGTATAGCATCCTCCGACATCTCCCCATGGACTATCTTGGACGTTAAATATCTTGGACTTTATTACATGTATCAGGAAGAAAATATTTTTTAACAGGAAATAAGCATTTCAATGTTTAAGGCTTTCAATTTTATTCAGATTTTTCGAATACTTACTTGTAACTAATTTTTATACATATTTGAAGGTCTGTAGCTTCTAAACCCTTTTGATGCCCAAAATGATACTTACAGGTTTTGTTGAGCACTAGAAGAGGTATCTTGGTAAAAAAAAAAATAAATAAAATTTTTTACCTGGTCTCCCTTTTGAAATTTTTGACCTTGAAATCATCAAAAATGAAAATTTCCCAAATTTGAGCTAAGATAAAAGTAGAACGGTGCCAAATCCAAATATTTTTTCTGTACAGGTTATAACTACCCTACTCATAGTATTCATAAAAAATGTCTGTTTATTTTCCAAAAATACCTTAACTTTTTATTTAATACGGGAGTGAAATGGTAGGCACTTTTCAAAACCCCTGAAACGCCTTTTTTTATTTTGCCTTCCGCGTCGATAAACAATGCGTCTAGAACCAAGATGACTGAAGATAAAAATTAAATAAATTTTTTGTACTTTTGAATGTTAGGGCTAACCATGATATAAAAATAAAAAAAAAATCTGAAATGGTCGAGGAACCTTTTATTACCAAATTGATCAATTTCTAGTGGAATGACCCAATGTTAGAAGTATTTTTTGTAAACAAGAAATGATTTTTATTCAATAGTCATGAATCACCTGTATCTTGTAATTCCCTTTAAGTCTTTCTTTTATTCATGTCGTCACCTTTTATTAGGAGCTTTAGCATAAAAGCTACTTATAAGAATGCGCCCTTGGTCTGTACGTTTATCCGGCCGTCCGGTCGTCGTGTCCGCCGTTTGCACGATAACTTGAAAACAGATTAACTTTTTCAAATTCTGTTTACAGAAATATGACCATCAAAGTCTTAGCTCGGCCGAATCAAGTTTTCAGAATTTTTCGTGGATCCCTTCAAGTCGAATTCACGTGCTAAAACAATGAGTGTAAAGAATACAATGATAATGGCATGTCATATAACAATCGATTTGTCAAGAAGGAATATATTGTTACTTTCTGTTCATCTTTTAAGCATTAGTGGCATCGGCGCGCGCACGTGAACTCGCTTTGTCGACGCACGATTGCTCAATTTCTCATAATCTATAAGCTTTGTTATTAGATAACGGAAAAATAGAGCTACTTATTGGTTTTATTTTACACAAGATTTGAATCACCCTTCATCATTTCTACATTTTTTGAGGTAGAAAGTTGAAATTCGGAATGTAGCTTACTATGGACATGTACATCTTCACTATTTAGTTTGGTTTTGATTAGCCCAATAAGGTCGGAGTTTTGGGGGTGAAAATTAGAGGGGACCAAAAGGTCTAGGTGTATTTATGCATATAAAGGAGTGAAATTCGGTATAAGCAAGATCTCCATTATATGAAGATTTTTTTTCCCCGAGGTATCCATGCCTTTTCGACTCGGTGGCGGAATGCATCGAAATAATAGGGACTACATTGAAAAATAGTGTACCAAAACTGTGAAAAAATATTTCCGGTTTTCATTTGACTGACCCTCGTAAGTAGAATAAGAATGGAGCTACTTATTGGTTTTATAATGTCAGTCCGTCCCCTTCATAATTTCTACATTTTTTGAGGTAGAAGGTTGAAATTCGGAATGTAGCTTACTATGGGCATGTCCATCTGCAGTGTTTAGTTTGATTTTGATTGGTATACGAGGGTCGGAATTACGGGGGTGGGATTCAGAGAGGTCAACATATCTATGGGCTATTTAGGTACGTAAAGGCGTAAAATCCAGATTCCTCTAGGCAAGATCTACATTACTATGAAGTTTAGGCCCAATTGTTCCAGTGGGATCGGATTTGCGGGGATGGCAGTCACTTGGTCCTTAGAACTATGGAAACATATGGCATGTGATATATCATACGTTCGGAAATGATGAGAAAGGAAAAAAGATACGAGACTTTTTTACATTTTTTACATATTACGTTCGAGAAAATCAATTTATTGATTAAAAAAAACTTGGGGAGAGGTAAAAAGTGCAGATGAAGGGGTAAAAATAGATGACTTGCCTTATCCTACTCGGTAGGCGGGGGAAGGGGGCTTGATTTCTTTTTAATAATCGTATAAATGTATTTCTGCTTCACTGCTAAAGCTCCTCCTTGGAATGTTTACAAGATTTTATTTTATAATTATCTTCCTTAAAACGTGAATCATTAAGGCAAGCATCGTAGATAACGAAAAATACAGGCAATGGCATTGAAAATTACCTGATCTTGTTAGTCAAAGCAACAATGTAAACCTTCGCTGTTTCTTTCTTGAATTTTAGCAATCAGTATTTTTTCGTTTGTTGGGAACAATCAAGGTTACATTTTTGCTTGCTGTTTCCTGGTGCCATCTCTTGAGCGCTTCATTGATTTACCGTTATGTCTCCACCATAAATTGACCTCGGAACAATTTCACCTGCCTAAAACCTTCCCTGGGCCAACCTGAATCACCTTGCAAAGTTTCATCAAGATTGGTCCGGCCATTTGAATGCATAGCAAACAGACAGACATACAGAGAATTTTATATACAGGCTGTCCCAAATTGATTTATACACTCTTTGAAACGTTATAACTCAGCACCAAAATGAGATAGAAATAGAAGGTTTGTTGTATCTTATTCCTTAACTTCCTTAAGTCCGTACAGTCGGGTGCAAAAAAGCTTTTTATCTGCTCCGCAGGAACTGAGCTTACCGGATGATGATCGGTTGCAAAATCAGATACTTTTACTGAGAGTCAAGGCAGATAAGACTGGACCTGTCCTTTCTGAATGAAAATAAGGTAGGAGGTATGCGCTTGGGATGTGCTATTCACGTGTTCAACTATGACTTAAGTTTAAAACCTTTATCCACTAGACTGTACATGTTCAAAATGTCACCTTCTGCCGCAGTACACTCCCAACACCGACCTCGAACAGAGCGACATACCGACTGGATTGTAGCTAATGGAATGATATCATTGAAGGAATGTTCCATCTGATCTCTTAATTCCGTCAGTGTTTGTAGGTTTGTGGCGTACACCGTGTTCTTTAAAGTTCCCCAAATGTAAAAGTCGAGAAGGATTAAATCGGGAGATCGAGGAGGGAACTCCGTAGCACTTCCTCTTCCTCCTATCCATCTGTGATTGTCTCGGAGTTTTGTTATTGTTACCCTTGTTGGCGGTGATGTACCAAATTCAACTCACCAACCTCGTTGAACCTCAACAACATTTTCCACTTTCCAGTAACACTTCAGTACCCACTAACGTTCATAGAATGAACGTCTCACCGCCATTTTGGTGTATAAACAAATGAACAACAATGAGCGCGTTGCTATGATTTTACAGTGACGTCTGGATCATACACAATAAACCTTATATTTCTATCTTATTTCGTTGCTGAGATATAACGTTTCAAAGAGTGTATACATCACTTTGGGACACTCTGCAGAAGATAATTACCAACGTAACTTATTTTGGGGTTCCAGTTCATCTTATAACTTATCCAGAGTTAGGAAGCTTCAAAAGTGGTTCCTCAGAATCCTATTGAATGTCCCTAAAGGTTCTTCCGTTTCTCATTATTTTTCTATACAAGGCATCTTCACAATAGATCAAATTTATACCATACAGCTCTGCTTATTTATGTACAAGATTTTGAATTCCCTCTTACTTGTTACAACTCCTGTGAATATAGTGCTAAATCAAGATCGGCTCAATTACCCTACCAGATGGCGTGTGATATACAGTATATTAACTGTTTCTAAATTTAAATATAGAAGAGCCTGGGCCAAATTACCACCAACATTAAGTCTCTTGGCGCCATATTCTCAATTTCGGTCACGGCTGAAGAAACATATAATGACCTTTCTTCTTTATCTTGCTATTATTAAACTAATTAGGATTGAGTCGACCAGGTGTATCTCTTGCTATTTCTTGCTGAGTTCTTTTTGTAGTTTAGTATTAGAGATAATAGTTAATAAATAAAAATGAAAAATAAAATAATAATTAACAAATAACAAAATAATAATAAAAATAAGTAAAATCAAAATAAGACTATAAAATCAAATAAAATAAAATCAAATAAACTTAGGCTTGTAATAGTTTAGTATTACTTGTAGACTTGTAAACTTTTTTGTAAATTTTGTTGTTTGTCCTATTGGATCTGTAGCATTTTTAAGGTTGAACCTGATTTAGTTACCGTAATGATGTATTAATCTTATTCACATGTGGCTTTTAATAGGCCTCATGCTGTGGGCCTTGGTTTATTGCTCAGAGATCATTTCGTTTTGCTTATGTTTTAGTAGGTTTTGGGCCTTTGTACTCTATACTAATTATAGCATACTTATGTTTGTCCTATTGTTACACTGCTTTGCAATGAAATTGCCTTATCAACAAGGAGTTATCCGACCTTATCCATATTTACTGGAAGGGGGGGTTCTTCTACCTCCGACTAGTAAACGATTAGGTGCATGCTCACGGGACATGACCATTTGGGTTGATACAGGGTGTCCTGTTGCCTGTATAGGCTCATCAGTTGACACCTGTGCGAGATGTTCCATGCAACTGCCGCGTCGACGATTATCGGCCTTTGAATGAGGTCTGTGTAGCGGGACGCACGGATGGTAGGCCGATGTTGGAGGCAATGGCGAAAGGAAGGCACACATGCCAGAAGACCAGGCTCTGGGGCCCGGAGAAGCACGTCAGCTCGTACCGAGGGCGGATACTGCGAACAGCGCTAGCGGACAGAACCATCACCCTGCGGCAACTGCGCGACAACATCACTATTCCCTGTACTGCTTCAGTGTCAATAGCGAAAATAGCATGCAGGTTACACGCTGCGACAGTGTCTGCCAGGCGTCCATTGTTGTGTTTTCCTTTGACACCTGAGCACCGAGGGATACGCCTGCAATGGTGTTGTGAACGAGTGGGCTGGCGAATGGAATAGCGCCTGGTGGTCTTCAGCGACGAATCCCGCTTTTGTTTGAACGCCGACGACAGACGCGGACGGGTGTGGCGCAGACCATTGGAACAATGCATCCGGTACCGCCATCGTGGACCAACACCCGGGATCATGGTCTGGAGTGCCATCGGCTACGATACCAGAACGCCTTTAGTCAAAATAAACGCCTTTAGACATCCAAGGCACCCTGACAGCAGCACAGTATGTCACAGAGATTCTGCAGCTCGTATTATTTCCCCTTTCTGCACACCATACCCGGCGCAGTATTTCAGCAAGATAACGCCAGACCGCACACGCAAACATGAGCATGGCATGTCTGCATGATGTCAACTGCTTGCCATGGCCCGCGAGGTCCCCACACCTTTCGCCAATTGAGCACGTGTGGGACATGGTGGGACGTCGTTTACGATCACTCCGCAATCTCCATGATCTGAGACAGCAGGTTCACCAGACCTGGGCAGACGTACACCAAGATGACATTCGCCAACTGTATGATCACCTACACTTGCGGCTGAAACAATGCATCGCCGCTAAAGGTGGTGCCGCAACCTACTGGTGCCGCTTTCCGTTGGGACACCCTGTACAAACGAGTGCACGTCTTGGCTCCATAACGTACTAAAGGTGTGTTCAGATGTATCTCTTTCTGTATACCTACTTTTGGCTCATTCGGATAACTCCTTGTGGGTGGGGCAATTTCATTGCAAAGCAGTGTACTTAGCCAATACCTAATATTTTGTTTTTGAGGTTTGTTTTGGGTGCGGACTTGTGTCCACGCTTTGTTGCCCCGTTGGATCAACTTGCCGGCTCACGGCCTTGTACCCTATGATGTTGTTATCAACATTAACACAAACTTTTAATGGTTTATCAATCTTAAGTTTGTACTATTGTATTATCCGAATTTTATGTTGTGTCGCTGTTCCATCTTGAATAATTTTAATCACTGTAACAATAAGTTTGTTTGTTCATTTGATTTAATGTGCTGTGCCTGCGGGGACCTAACTTGTCGATCTTTGACCATACCTGTCCCCGTGGGCATCGATGTAATCCATTTATCCTAATCTAAATAAATAAATGAATAAATAACATTCAGCACAACAAAACGATCGTAGAAACAAAGTTTAAATTAACCACAGCGCAACAATAGGCAAAGGGAAACAAAGCCTTTGTTTACATGGCCGTGTCTGCAAAGACTTTAACAATGCCTTCGGTAAAGATAACCGAAAGGACTATTAAAACCATAAGAATCACAGAGAGAGAGAAGGCCTCTGCATTGAAACCTAATATATTGTTACATCATCACAGAGTGTGCATTGTTATTCGTATTTCAACCAATAATAAGCCCGAATTTGCACTATCTATGATGATGTAACAATGTATTAAGTTTCAATGCGGAGTTCTTCTCTCTCGGTGGTCACGACTGTACGCTATCCAACAATCAAACGCCGACGTCACAAATTGCTCCACGCAAACAAAACTCCATAGACGTGTAAGAAAATCTCTTGTGGAGACCACAAATACACATTTTTGGCCCAGTCGATTACAATGAAAAGAGGAGGTGCACAACTAGATGGAACAACAGTCCTAACTACAAAATTTCAACATTCTACAGCTAATCGTTTTTGAGTTATGCGAGATATATACGTACGTACGTACAGACGTCACACCGAAACTAGTCAAAATGGATTCAGGGATGGTCAAAATGTATATTTCCGTTGAAATCTGAAAACCGATATTTTTCGCGATTACAATACTTCTTTTACTTAGTACAAGGAAGTAAAAAAGGGTTTTTTCAAAACACGCTTTTATAATGTTTTATTATTATATCTCTTCAAGCCGGCTTCAACAATTTGAAAAACTAATTGTTTGGTCGAAACAATTAAGCAATTCGTATAACAATCGTTCCTCTAACTTATTGAATGAGACGACTGAATCGTTCCAGAACACGAATCTGTAAACGATTTGAAAAATGTTTCCTTTAACATACATGCATTGTCATTGTTCCTGTGTAGGTGTATCAAATTTCAGCTCTCTAGCTTGTCGAGAAGTTGGTCTAATACTGATTACAAGATTTGACGGATACACAAACCTACAGAAAAGCAATTTGAATAAAAGCGTATAATAATAATAATAATAATAATAATAATAATAATAATAATAATAAT
>JAHWFO010101150.1:414355-442286 GCA_023313115.1 Rhysida immarginata | reverse complement strand
ATAATAATAATAATAATAATAATAATAATAATAATAATAATAATAATAATAAATATATCAATGTTCGAAATACAGAAAAATAAATAAATATTTATTGATGAAAATAGGAAAAAAAATTCCAAAGCTTGGATTCGAACAGGGAAAGTTTTCGAAGGTTCCCGGTTCGAATTCAGCCTGTTCCTGTTTTTCATCAATATTTTAAACATCTGAAATGTAAAATAAACCCTCATCGAACATTCTTGAGATATTTTTAAATATTTATTGCTTTGTTTTTAATAAGTGTGTTAAATATTTCATCTGCAAAGCCTATCGTACTGAAATAATAAGCAGCGATTAACCTTTTCAGTTAAAACTACTGTAATTTGCCCACATCTCATCCCTATTTCCACTCTGGACGGCCAAGTCCATTTTAAACTTCTACGATCGTCGTTCAAACTACTAGACTTTATAAGCGATCAACTTCGCTTAGCTCAACTCCTGCCAAGCAAGTGAAAGCGCCTTTGGAATGAACTGTGCATTGGTTTTTAAAGAAAAATCCACTCTAAGAGATCAAAAAATTTTACTTTTTTTTTATTAACCATTGGAGGCAAGCTGCAGGTATGGCATTAAGCAAAACGTCATTAAAAGTTTCCCATTACCATTTAAATTCGTTGTACTTAAGCATAATAAAAGGCAAAAATATTTTATGTATATAAATGTTAGCAGATCATGTCAGAAATACTTTTTGTTACTTGTGTCTTATTCCAGAATTTTACATGGTTGGGACACATTAATATGACCACTTCTCATACATGTTGGAACGTCCCATGGTATGCAGGTTAAAAATCATTGCATATCATTAAAAGCTGACAAGAGCAGACGTGTAGTAGCATCCGTTAAGACGGCAATTGTCGCCGTCATGGGCAGAGCAAGTGACCTGTTGGACCTCCAAAAAGGGATGATCATTGGCTATCGGGCCAAGGGGGGCAGCATTTCAGAAACGGCCACCTTTCTGAACTGCTCTAGTGTTGCTGTTGTGAAGGTGTACCGAGACTGGACGAACCAGACAGTTTCGAGCAACCGAAGAGGTAACTGTGGGGCCCCATGGGCCATCGATCCTAAAGGCGAGCGTCGGTTAGGACGCCTGGCCAAGACCAATCGGCGTGCCATTGTTGAGCAACTGAAACAGCAAATGAACAGTGGGGCCACTAGGCGTGTCAGCACCAAGACAGTGCAACGATCCCTCTTGAGGTTGGGGCTTCGGAGCAGGCGTATGGTAATAACACCCATGTTGACACCTGTGCATCGCCGAAAACGCCTCCAATTCGCAATGGACTATCGCCATTGGACCTCGGCCGAGTGGCAAAGGGTTGCTTTCTCTGACGAGTCGCGGTTTCTGGTGAACAGAGTGGACGGACGATGGAGAATTCACCGGGAAGCATCTGAGAACAGGCATCCCGACGCCATCGTTGGCAGACGACAGGCTGGTGGGGGAAGTGTGACTGTTTGGGGGATGTTTTCGTGGTATGGTCTGAGTCCACTGATACTGCTGGAGGGTACAGTGAATGCTGTTCTTCAGCGAATGTAAATCTGCATATAATACAAATTTAAAGTACAAGTTGTGGTCTTTTTTTGAGCTGATAACATTAGAGAAGAAAGCTTTTTAAATGAATTAAAATCAAAATGAATTAACATTGTTAAATTAAGTCGTCGCAGACCAGGTACACCCCTTCATGTCGACAGTGTTTCCTCAGGGTGATGGCACCTTTCAACAGGACAATGCTCCGTGCCATATTGCAAAAATTGTCCACGACTGGTTCGAGGAGCATGAGGATGAATTCAAGCTACTCCCATGGCCACCAAACTCCCCGGACCTCAACCCCATTGAACATTTGTGGGAACATCTCGATCGCCATGTCCGTAAGCTGGACCCTCCACCACGCACGGTGATGGAATTACGGGATGCACTGATCGCCGAATGGTCCCAGATACCTGCAACCACTTTCTGAGGACTTATTGACTCTCTGCAACGTCGACTAGGTGCTGTGCTTGCCGCCAAAGGTGGATATTCGAGATACTGGAAGGTGGTCATATTAATGTATCCCGACCCTGTAAAAGAGAAGGAGTTGTGATAATATTTCAATAATTAAACATAAATAAAGCCCTTTTAATAGAAACTAAGATTAAAAATAAAATAAAAAAAATACAAATAACTAAAGTCACCACATAATTTAGTAACTACGAGACCATCATCGTGCTACTTACTTCTTCCTGCTGCAAGACCATCATCATTCTTACTAACTTCTTTTTACCAGATCATGTGGTGACTTTAGTTATTTGTATTTTATTTTATTTTTAATCTTAGTTTCTATTAAAAAATTATTTATGTTTAATTATTAAAAATTTATTCCAGAATAATTTTTTTATAACTCAATCAAATCATAAACCTTGTGAAATCAGGTATATTTATTTATATATTTTTTTGTTATGTTAACGCTATATGTAGCGAAGAAATGTATGTAGCGACAAATAAAACTTAATGATCAGTGTGCAATTTATTAGTTAACATTATACCTTCATTGCTTGAAGACGTTACTCCTGAATTACTTGGCGATGCCAACATTATCCCTAAATCATTTCAGTAGCATCAGTCGATTGTTGGATATAAGTTCGTTTTTGTCACAATTTCAAGTAACTGAGAACTGCACTTAAAATTTTTGATGTTATCTGCGAATTGCATTCTTCTTTGATGTGATCTCGAGATTAAGAAAATTAGCGGTTGGGTCCAAATGGGGAACATCAGACCAGGGATTGAGAAGAATTCAGAAGACCATTTGCTTTTGTCCATCTTCATCGTTTGAACGCCCATCTTCCCTTCAGGTTTCACACATTCAAATCTTCATCTTCAATGGGGGTTTGAGATAGGATGTCGAAGATATTTTTCTTGTGATCTGTGTGGAAAAAATTTAATATTATTGTAGGTAATCGATTATAGCAAGAAACTGTCTGAGATAATTTCCTAATATGCGATATCAGCCTAACTTTCAAACAATAGAGAGTAGTCTGATAAGTTTTTAGCTGACCATAAGAAAAACGATATTCAAAGAATTAAAAGCACTTTTATTCAATACAGTCCCTCTTAACATCAACAAAGTTTTTACATTTTTTTCCTATGTAAGCTATGAAGCTATGCCTTCTTAAAACGACTCTAAAGTTTGGTCCTCAAACCAGACTTCCGCAGCACTGATGAGTGCAGCCAAATTTTCTTCCTTTTAAACTTTATGTTTTAATTAGGAAATAAAATTTAGTCTGAATGAGCCAAATCCAGAGAATAAGCGTGGTGTTCCAAATTTTGGAACCCAATTTAATGAATTTTTGTCATGGACTGGTAGGTACTGTATGTAAATTTCAAATTTGGTCGACATCCAGACTGAAACAACCCAAAAAATATTAACTCTCAATGTTAAATTTTAGAAATGTTTTTATAGATAAAAGATTATATAAAACTCTCGTGCTATCTGCGACATGACTACTAAATGCATCTTATTGAAAGGCCCTTTCGGCGATTATTTTTTAAGGTTCATAACTCATTTTAATCAATAATATCGTATTAGGCAATCTTTACTTATCTTGTACAGGGTGACAATAAATTATGGTAACTCATTTTTTACAATTGACAACTAATGAATAGAACATGGTCCCTTGGTAATAACATGTTCAGTCGGTTTCGAAGTGGGCTCCTTTGGCGGCGATACAAAGCCCCAAACGTGTCTTGAAATTTTCAGCAATGAGCCGCAAGTCGTCGGGCGACAGTCGGTCCCATTCTTGGCGCTGCGTTTGCTTGACCAGTGCCTACTATTATTATTTCAAAACACACATTACTTACTTGAAACACGGACGACTTGCCCAAGAACATGCAGTGATTGCAATGAATTAAAAATTATTTGGTGGCGCTTTAATATATTTGCGCCTGGACGTGTCCATTTCTGTTGCCATAATTTATTGTCGCCCTGTAATCTTATCTTACTTTATTATTATTATATATATAAAATTCATTTTCTCTTTGCTGTTTGTATGTTCGTGGCCTTCGAGATATTAGGCCTCCGCGTCGGGCTTGAACTAGCGTGCCGAGGCAGTTTCAATTTTTGACCGCCAGTTGGCGCTCGTCAGGGATAAACAACTACTTTCTACGTCATCGCTATGCTAATTTATCTGACTTTATCTCGCAAAATTCTGGCTCTCATGATAAAATTAGGTCTAATAAAGAAAACTATCTTTCATGGAAATGATTTTATAGGGAAATTCTTATTATATGCTTACATTGACAGTGGAATAAAATTCTATAAGTATGTGAAAAAAAAACCCTACCCTCATCCATCCCTGCCTGTACTTATGGGAGGTTCTCCTTGTTATAGACAATCGACAATCGAACAGTGAAGTGTACATTCGTTAGGATGGGACGAAAGCAGCGCTTTCACAAAGCTCATCTAACCAGAATAAACTCCAAAGGAAATACACTGAGGTAGTCAAGAAGCCTAACCAACCCAAGCGGTCTTCCATATTATACAAAAAAGAAAATAAGATTGACGATTGTCATAAACAAAAAACAAACGAAATAAAAAATACAAGGAGAAATAAGATTATCACATCTTCCAGTAGTCTGGGAAAGAGACGTTGCTAATATCTTCAAAATCGATGTCAAGAACGTGCCTCGGTTTACGATACCTCGTATGCCAGTTCATATTCATTGAGTTCTCCAGTATCCCTTTCACAAGCTTATTGTCGTGAGTCTTCATCTTCTGTATCATAATCAAAAGGAGATCCTGTATAAACTTACCGATATGGGCCATGTTTAAATCGAGGTGGATGGATTGGTTTTTCACCGTCCTTCTATCCAGCTGGGCAATGGTCCTCAGGGTAACATTCTGGAATGACTGTAGTTCACTCCATCTGCTTTTACAGATAGTCGCCCACGCAGGCATGCCATAGAGGAGTATGGTCCGGATAATCGATTTGTACAGAAGTAGCTTGTTGTCAATGCTGAGGGCGCTGTTGCGACCCATAAGAGCTATGATACTGTACTTAGCCCTCTTCGCTTTGTTCAGAGCATAGGACATATGCTGGTTCCATGAGAGTCTTGAGTCAATGTTAACTCCCAGGTACTTGTAGTTGTCCACCCAGTCCAGTTTCTTATTAAACAGAACAAGAGAATCTGGGGGATGCTTGAGCTTCCTATTGAGGTACAAAGCCTTGCACTTTCCGACGTTAAGGTTCAACTTCCAGCAGTTAAACCAGTCTTCGAACTGCTTCAAGGCGCACTGCAGCCGAGTGATAACGTGAGCCGGCTGGTGTGCCCATGTCATAATGGCAGTGTCATCCGCATAAAAATACAGATTACAATTATCGGGTTTTGGGAAATCATGTACAAAGTAATTAAATAGCATAGGCCCGAGGACAGAACCCTGAGGGACACCGGCCTTTACAACACGGGGTGTGGAAAGATTTTCTCCAACCTTGGCTTGATAGGATCTGCCGTCAAGAAAGGATTTCACCATCAAGATCAAATCGGCAGGGAACCCGTCTCTGATCATTTTATAGACAAGGCCCTCATGCCACACTTGGTCAAAAGCTTTACTGACATCGAGAAATACCACCCCACAGTACCTGGATAGGTTCAGGGGGGTGCTAAGGTCTTCTTTAAATTATTTATAATGCCAGGTAAATGTTCATTCAATAATTTATGGTTAAAAAACACCGATTATATGGCATGGGTCCAAAAAGATATCAGTATCAATCGTGCATATAACAAATTATGCGGTAAAAGTTTTGATATTGGGAACATGGGCGAAGCTGGTTTGAAAAGTCATATGAAGAGCTAAAAGCATAAGATTTGTATGGTACAATCATCAACTACACCTTCAACTATTAAAAGATTTTTCCAGTCTCCAGGTAAGACTCAATTTTTTATTTTATTTTATGTTTTAATAAGTTAACGGAATTAATTAAATTACTACTTCTTCACTTTCGATTTAATAAGTTTTAAATTAAAGATTGCTTAACAATGTTTTGGCTGAAATAGAGGGCAACGCGAAATTGTTTCGTAAAGGAATTGCCCCTAATTTTTTAAAGATCATCAATTAGATTGGATTCTGGAATCTAACTTTGCGAATGTCCAAGGGCTGAATCTATGTACTTGAGCTTAAGTAAAATAATGCGTCTTGATTGCACAAATTTTGATTAAGTAATTGCTTTTTTAAAAAAAGCTTTGGATGTAACTGAGCAAAATTGCTTTGCTTAAGAGAAAACCACAAATTTTAATTTTCTTTATAACTAAATTGTTTTTTTAGTTATAAGATCCACAACGCCAAGAAATGATTCTCTATCTCAAGAAGAATTGCAAATTCCAGAAGTAAAATTAAATAGCATTCAAAGTTTCACTTCAAATTCTGAAGTATTATCAGCTGAAGTTCACATTATCAGCTAAAGTATTCCACACTAAAAGTTATGGAATCTCACAATTCTTACAAATCAAATGAAAACATTAATGTAGTTTTTCAAAGAATGTTTCCTGATAGTGAAATAGCTAAAAAATTTACATGTGGAGAAAAGAAGTGTGCATATCTAAGTGTGTTTGATATTGCACCATGTTTTCAAGAACTACAGATGTCTAATTTAGCTTCGCAAACATTTGTCTTACTATTTGATGAATCATTGAATCTGAAAAAGCAGTCAAAACAAATGGATTTTTATATTAGATTCTGGAATAATAACATAGTTCAAACAAGATATTTGACTTCAAAATTCTTGGGTCATTATAGAGCTGAAGATATGATTGAAAAATTCCACCATTGCATTTGCGATTTGAAACAAGAAAATTTATTACAATTGTCAATGGATGGACCTAATGTAAATTGGAAATTTTACAGAATAATCTCACGTGAAATTCAGAAGGATTTCAAAAAATCTCTTCTGAATATAGGTACTTGTGGACTGCATACAGTTCATGGGGCATTCAAAACTGGTGTTAAAAAATCTGGTTCTGGAGTGGAAAAATTGTTTAGCAATTATTACTTGGTTTCGCGAAAGTATTCGTATCGCGATAATATCGGTTTTGAAAGTATCGGTGTCGGTAGTATCGGTATCGACCATCACTATTGTCTACAGTCTACTTTTCAACCTTTCAATAAGAGGTTTTCAAGACGACACCGTTTTGTTGAAAAATGTTAAGTTTTAAATAAATTTTAAATCTATACTTGCAGACTCCAGGACAGTAATGGATAAGTGGTTAACACAGACGAAAATTCATAAATCTTCATTATCTAACCAAACATCAGATATAACGCCTGGTATAGAACACCAAACTCTCAAAAGATCAATTGAAGCTGACATTTCTCTATTAGAACTAAATGTTGAAATTGAAAGTGATAGCAACCAGGAAGATAGAATTAAATTGTTGATGACCGACAAGAAAAGAATTCGGTTGAACAAATTTATGCCTTCCTGGCGTCTGGAAAGTGATTTTAAGGATTGGCTTGTAAAGCATAGCACCACTAAAAATGGACACGAAATAGCTTTTTGTAAAGCGAGTAATGTTACTGTCGCAGCCCATCATAATGACATAAAGAAACACGCTCAATCGGAGCGCCACAAAACATCTATGAGAGAACTTGAACGTACACCATCTATAGAAACTGTGATTAAACCAACACCTCTAGCAAAGAAAACGAAGCGGGCAGAGTTAAAACTTAGTGTTCTTTTGGCTGTGAATAATCTGCCATTTTCTTTAATGGATAAGTTAGGACCAATGTGTGCAAATATTTTCCCGGATTTAGAAATAGCGAAACAATTAGCTCTTCGTAGAACTAAAGCAACAGAGTTGATAAAGAATAATATTTCCCCAGCTATTAGAAAATCTTTGGATGAAAATTTACAAAAAGACGGCTCATTTTTTAGTTTAATAATGGATGAGACGACTGACTGTGCATCAGTTAAGCAGTGTGCGTTTACGATTATATTTTTTGATGAAGACCAAGATAAAGTTAGAACGAAATTTTTCAATATGGTAGAGATTGCAACAGGTACTGCTGATAATCTCTTTAAAGCGCTTAAGTAATCGTTAACTGACAGGAACATCCCAATGAAAAATCTTGTCGGATTTTCTGCAGATACGACAAACGTTATGGTTGGTGCCAATCAATCAGTTTTTTCTTTGTTAAAATCGAATTGCCACATATTAAAGGTGTTAAATGTACTGCACATTCCATTCATTTAGCTGCCTCAAAAGCTTGTACGAAATTGCCTCGATCTGTTGAAGATTTAGTAAGAAATTTAGCATCACACTTTCATCGGAATTATCTCAGACAAGAAATGTTTAGGGAATTATCGCAGATTATCGCTTGTACTAGATACTAGATATCCAGGACCTGTATTATGTTTTGTTTTGTTTCTTTATTAATTTAATTACAGGTACCTTGAAGATGGGATGAGGAGAATTATGGTTTGTAAGAAGAGAAGGAACAATATAAATAAGTGAACTGACAAGCGAACTATTTGACCTTGGCACTGGAATTTGGCGCTCAAACTTTATGGTTAGATATAGGAAAGGCGTATGGGTGCACATGCGCCAGTCATTGCTGTAAACACAAATTACAGCCATTTTTAGTATGACCGTTGAAGGAGAGGTAAGCGCCATTTTAATGCACACAATAGATTATTGTGTCCTTTGAGGCGCTATAACTTGTGAACTATATCCCTGCTGCACCTCACATTATCGGCCTCGGTGGCTCATTGGTTGCGTGATCCCTTTTAATGCCCGAGGATGACGAGGATTTTTTCAGGGGTAAATCCTGAGATCACGCACTTCCTTCGAAAGGAAAGTAAAGCCGTTGGTCCCGGTTGGTGTCGTTTGCTGGCTGCACGTTAAAGAATCCTTGCAAGGCAAAATTTGCGGCCCCTATAATGCCATCCTGATAGGACCAAAGTAGTTGAAAGGGACGTTAGTATCAACCAAACCAAACCAAGCACTCACATTTTTATGGTAGATTTCCTTTGATGAGCTATACTCATGTACCAAATTACTCATGTCTCATAGTTCTCTTGCGACCAAGCGGAGGCTGGTCTTGTTGGGAGAGCGTGTGTGAGCTCAGTGCCGATTAGCGGTCGCTTGTATGAAACTCGATCGTAATGGGAATTTTCACTCGTACTTAAAGGCAAAAATTCTCACGAGCCCCGGCTCGTGCAGCAAATTACTCATATAATGGTGCACTCCTAATGTGAGACTCTACTGTATACGAATTATATTCAAAAATAAAAAAACTGGTTCTACTTAAGTGGTTTTAAAGAAAATTCATGTTTGAGTTAATAGGTGAAACGCCAACTAATTAATACTGCAGGGAGATGGGACAAAGAGTTTAGTTCGAGTTAATCGGGTTAAATTGTATACATGCTTTTCACGCTAGCTTTTCATTAATTATTTTACGAGATAAATAATTAACTCGTTTAAAATAAATAGTAATGAACCCTAAAATAGGTCACAGTTTCAATTTGTCTCTTAAGAGCAGAAGTGATTCAGGGTGTCTAGCAATTTGATTTTGTAAAATTCCCTGACCACCGGCGGCAAAATAAATGTATTTTGATAGAATATTATTGACATTTTTCGTTCCTACTTCGCATTTTTTTTTTGCTGATTTTTTTATAATTCCCTGTTTTTTTACGATTTTGTAAAATTCCCCGATTTTTCTCGGTTTCCCGGTCGGTAGCCACCGTGTGATTAAAAGATAAGAAAGATAAGCGTTGTATTAGAAAGAAAGCAATGGCAAAAGTCGTTCATTTAAGAAGTCACGTTTTACGAGGGAAAACTCCATCAATTCCTTCATTCACAGGAGTGTGGTAGGGGAGGGGGGATTCGTTATTTTATGATATTTACATCTCAGGAAAACTTAACCTGGACAAAGAATAGTAAAAAACCCAGCATCTGGTAATATCTGTAGGCAGAAGGAAAAAAACTCGTACCAAAAAAATCCGTTCGTGGAAAACCTGACTTTACGGGTTTTCCCATTTCACAGCTCCTTCTTATGTTATCATATGTTAATAGGTCTCCATAAGTGAGGAACTCAATAGTGGACCTGATATTGTTTAAAACGGTATAGTTAAACTGTAAGATCTAGAACCCTGAGTGGAATGATCGATTTGTGGCTTTTCCATGTGTTTGTTATTTGATTTTGTGTTATTGTAGGTATCATCATCATCATTCCTGGCCTTTATAAGCCTTACGGCCTTTAGCCCCAAGCACCACCATCAGGGGTGGCAGGGGGGTCGGCCCTACGCACAACCCCCATTTCTGGGGGATGATGACGAACTTAACGACTGCTGTAAGGTGGTCACAGCAGCCGGGACCAACAGCTTTACGTGCCCTCCGAAGCACGGGGGGAGATGGAAATTTCCAGGTGGTCACCCAACCTGTACTTAGCCGCGTCCAAGGTTGCTTAACTCCACCACTGCATTGAGCAAGGCGAGACAACTGGGCTACGGCTATAATAGTATGATTGTAGGTATAATAGTATATTATGTGTGGACACGAATTTGGTCAACTAACGGCATTTAGTTAGCGAACAGTGAGACTATTTGCTTGTTATCAGTGAAGTTTAATTTTATACAGTCTATAAGGAGTTATGAGAATTTTCTAAAGATGGATATTTGAAACAGAAACTGAAAGGAGATTCAATGCGATGTGTTAAGTTTGAGCATAATTGTCTCAATGGATAAAGTGATCACTGATCACTCTGCCATTGAAGGAATGGAATTGCAGGCTAATCATTTATGCAAATAAAATTAATCAGGGGTCTAAGAAAACGATTTTGCAAAATTTCCTGAATTTTTCCCTGTTGTTCACGTATTTTCCCTGACCACCGGCAGCAAAAAAATCTATTATTGCCATTTTTTAAAATTCTTCGTTCCTATTTCGCATTTTCTTTTTGCTGATTTTTTGTAAAATTCCCTGATTTTTCCAGGTTACAAAAAATCCCTGACTTATCCCGGTAGCTAGTCACCCTGAATGAATTTATAAGTTCCCATTAATGCACTTGTCTCTCATGAATCTTTCTTGTAATATATAGTGTGCTCAAATGAAAAGGAGACTTTCACTATAGCGCCGTTGTATCTAATTGAAGTTGGTAAATATGCTTTCTCAAAACAGCTCACTCTGCCATGAAGCCTTCATGATGAAGGCCGGAAAAGTGATGCTCAGTTTCTTTTTCGACGAGGATGTACCCATACTCCTCGACTGGCTAGAACGGGGTGAAACAATTGATGCTAAACGTTACTGCAACATGTTGCTGAAGCCGAAACGCGCCATCAAAAACAAGCTCTCGAAATGGATAGTGTAGCTCTAGGACAACGCTGAGCCATTCATAGCCAAGACGACACTCCACCTGCTAGAAACATTTCGATGGGAAGTCCTCAAACATCCTCTGTACAGCTCCGACACTTTTTTGTTCTGTTAATCTATCATTTCACTCAGAGCTTTGGCTATAATGAACCACATGTCCGTCATTAAAAAAATGCTATAAATCGAGATTTGGGGGACTTGTTATAAATTATTTAAAATTAATCCATTTGTGAATTAAAATTCATATTTTCACCAATGAAATTCTGATTTTTATTCTAATTAAAAAGAAGTTAAGGCACAATTTAAGGTACTCTCTATGTATAATTTTTTATTTGGTTCTGCTATTTGCCGTTTCAGAGGAGTTAGCTGTACAAAATTGGTCACTTACATACGTACATACGGATTTTTTTTTAACATACCAAAATTTCAACATATATCTTTTCGACTCATGAGGTTTTTAAATCGACTTCAGCAAAATCAAAAAAAAAAAAATAGAGTTTGTGAAAGAATCACAGTCTTAGAGAGTGGTAGGCCAATACCATTGAGTTGCCTGAACGCGTTTTTTATCACGTTTTTATCGAACTTTAAAAAAGAAAAATTCGCATACCATCCTGCATTTTTACTATAAACAGAATTCAAACTTAAATACAGTAGTAAACTTTTCTATAAGAAAAATTTGGGAAAGGGAGAAGAGGAAGATCATTAGAATAAAGCTCACCGTAGACGTCAAGAAGAAAATAGCTTTTTCCTTCATCTTGCTGATTCTGATGATTACTATTTAGATCTCTTCGAACTGATAGCAGGGAGGATTCTTTAAAAAAAATATTTTTATTCAGTCAACATTCTATATAAGGATTCAAAATAATAATTTTTTAAATATAATGAAACTATTTAAATATAAAAACTTTGTATCCAACCACATTAAAACAAAATTAATAACAAAGAGAAAGAAAAAAATTGGTTTTTTTTAGTTCCAAGCAGTGCCTATTGTAAAGTTACTGATTGAACTTAAAAGATTTCAATTATTTTCGAACGCAAAATTTTGTTACATAACTTTTGACTTCTTGAATTAAATGCTTCGTAGCAAACAACGAATTAAAGGGGCAATAACATTCGAGCACTCTGAGAATTTTATCATAGGCACACAACAGATTTAAGTTAAAAAGCTCTGCGATATATTATTTAGTCATCGCTGTATGAAGGTAAATTAAATAAAGTTCATTACGATATGAAATGATTTAAACGTGTTCATTAAACACCGTGTTTTTCTTGAATAACACATTTTTACTTAAAAAAAATAAAATAATAACAATAATAAAATAAAAAAAGGAAAAAATGATAATAATGTATCTTAAAAAAAAGTGTAAAATAAATAAAAGAAGAAACCTATAGGTATAAACTACAGAAAAATGATTATTTACACATAATTCACAATTTATTTTAGGATAATAACAGTGTCTTGGATTACGTAACGTGGTTACGTAACTTTCAAACGTGGATTATATAATCACTTCGCCGGAGTTAAGCTGTCAGCGTTATTGTCAGGAGTTATATACTCAGCTTTTCCGGATGTTCCCATTCGAGAATATAATATTGAATTCTATTTATAATTTAATAAATTTACGAAACAACGAGGGTCAAATTAATAGGCCCATTTAGCGGTTTTTGTTTTTATCTATTCTGAATGTCTTTTAATTTCTAAAATAAGATAAAATATTAGGTCGCTTTCAAGGACTTAATTTCAATTCTTTGAGGTAAATAAAGGAAAATTAAAACTGTAGCCATTTTTTTAAAATTAAAACTGTGTTGAATTAAATACACATACGTTCGTAATTTAAAATGTTGTTTTAAACCTGGAATTGTCTTTTTTAATTTGGTTTATAGGATTTCTAAATTTTACAAGATTTACTCAAAACAGTACGAAGTGAAAATGGAACTCCAGTTAGTTCACAATGAGTACGGATGCAGCATAAAAATTAAGCAGAATAAAAATTGTTTAAAATAATATTAACGCAGAAAAGTAGAGAGAGATTACACAGATATCGTATAAGAATCTAAACCTAATTAAATCCCATTAGAGTATATGTTAGAATAAGATTACGCAATAGATGGTTCACTTACTTTATATAAAAAAGCAGCAGCAAACATAAATTGTGGAAAGCCTTTCAAGAAAAGTGGTGCTTTTCTGTAAGAATCATGAAATTAAATGACCGAGGAATAAAAAAAAATTGTTTTCTTCCTGTGATTGGTTCTCTTCTCAGACAGGTTTTCCCCGTCATGCTGACGTCCACGTACCTGTTTTTCTTAATAATATATTTAATAAGAAGAACGAATGCTAAAGGCTAGCAAAACCTCTCAACCTGGAGGCTACTCGATTCAACGTTTATCTTGAAGGACAATTTCGATGAAATTCATCTACTTCAAAACAAAAGTATCACTTGCGGATCCCACGAAATTTTCTTATGATGTTACCTGTCACGATTTTATTTTATTGAATTTTA
This sequence comes from Rhysida immarginata, assembly GCA_023313115.1. NCBI lineage: Eukaryota > Metazoa > Arthropoda > Chilopoda > Scolopendromorpha > Scolopendridae > Rhysida > Rhysida immarginata. Next base: position 428,420 of record JAHWFO010101150.1, on the reverse strand, counting down.
TTTTATTTTTATTAATTTCTACTTATTAATATTGTTGTTTACTTTACTCTTAATTGTTATTCTCCTCATTGTCGTGTTTGGTGAACTATAATTAAACTAATTAGAGTCTGCTTAATTTATTCCCGTTTAGAAAAAATAAATTCTAGTTTATTTGGATTACCCACCATCCACCAGCTCAGAAATTATTATTCCAATAAGTATGCGTATTCAAATACTGTAAATTAAATACTATGCTTTTTGAAAAACTCATAAGCCCTATATTTAGTTTAGCAAACAGGTATTACTTATTTGACTTTAACAATAGTATCAATATTATTTTTAATATTTATTTATTTATATTTATGTAATTGGTTAGAAAAGATACAACAATGCCCAACAGGGCCAGTAGGTTCAAAATATCGACGAGTAAAATAGACCCTGCGTGCACCGATACAAAATATCAATAAACAATAAAACAATATCAAGTGGGTTAGTAAAAACACTATAACTAAAAACCCAACAACAAGTAAGTAACTAAAATCAAGATGTACAGACAAGATATAGATAACTTACTTATTATACTAAATAAAAAACAAAACTTATCCTAAACAGTTCATAAATGAGCTACATATGCGATACCATAGTAAAAATGGACTAAATAAAAGCACATAAGAAGTACCTACTAAAATATAATAGCTATTCTGATCATAAAAAAAGGAAAGAAAAAAAACGAGTATGCTGATTGTATTCAGCATAAACTAATTTAGTTTAACAACTTGTTCAATTGAATCTTGGAAAAACAGTAGTTTCTTCGTGACTTAAGAAAAGTCGAGTATGGTGCAGAAGAACGAATCTCTTCAAGTAAAGAAGCCCAACATTTATTTTATTTTATTTTATTTTTATGGGGTAAACAGATTACATTGGTGCTCTACAAGGCCCGTATGGTATGCACCAACGAGTTAGGCCAAGAGGGCACTAAAACAAAGGACAATAAAAATTTAAATAAGAACAAAGGTTAGTAAATAACAAGTATACAATCTACAAAATTAAATCTAAATACGGTTGATTAAATAATCAATCGTTCGAAACAATCAAAACTTAAAACAGAAAACAAAATGATCATAATGAATTAAACAAAACAAATATAAATTGAAACAAATCCAACTAAAAAAAATATATAAAAGAAAACATATAAAAAACAAATAAAATAAAATTGAATAATAAATAAAAGTAATTAAAATAAACAACCAATCTAATCAATCAAATCAAATCCAACAGAGCTCCTGAAAGTTATAGTTCTGAGTTAGTAAATTTAAGGTATTGCAAAGCAAATCCTAGAGGACTAGTGAGCTCTAAGAAAAACCTCCTGACAAGCGTATATAGGATAAGGAAAACAAATAAAACAAATCAAGGTAAATATGGTTAATAAAAATAACAGACAGATATGAACTAAAACTATTAATGAAATGACAAATCAAATGGGATATTATGAAGACAAAAAGTCCGCAGAACGCTTCGGAACAAAGAATAGGGCATCAAAATAGTGTTGGGCACTTTTTTTCAAAAATCGATTTTTAAGATCAATTTTTGGCGAAATTTTCAGTGTGCAAAATTGCTTTTACACAGTAATTAAGATTAAGATATGGAATGTAAAAATGAATTATGGTAGCTTGAAATGAAAAAAAAAACTTGGTGAAATAATTCATCATTCAAAACCAAATAATTTTACTTTGTAATTTTCACAGTAATTTTGCATTGATTGAACCATGTGATAGGTTTAGGCGCAGGTTGTGGGTGGTTATTAAACCAGACTTTTATAAAATAATTTGCTTCATAAAATAAAATAAAAATTACGTGGTAACTTTTATCTTATCGAAATTAGTAATCGAAGTGAAAAACAAATTATTTGAGAGAGAAGTTAAACCTTAATACTTAATAATTCTACTTAGATTTTACTTCAGGGTTCCCACAGAAAATCTATATCTCATTTCCCTGACTATCCCTGATATCGACGGTCTCATTTCCCTGACCAAATCGTAATTTTTTAAAAAAAAACATGGGTCTTTACAACAGCTTTTCAGACACAATTTTATTTTTCAACCTTTGGTTGCACAGCAAATTTTAGATCGTGCTCGGAGATTATCTGCGTCAAAAGTCTGCACTTCTCCAGATATCCGGATTTTATTTTTAAAGGCTGCTTGTCAGCGGTTATCTCTCCATTAACCCACCTCTTTAATGTATCACTGGGGTCTGGACGTTACCCTGCTGCATGGAAGCAAGTGGTGATCCAGCCGATCCCTAAAAAAACCGAACATTCGGCTAAACCAGCTTTTCGTCCCATCACTTTAATTTTGTTTCCAGCTAAGCTGTTGGAGACTTTAGTTGCTGACCAACTTTCTCAATACGTTGACGCTCATCTTCCAGAAGTACAACACGGTTTTCGTTCACAGAGAAGCACACAGACTAATCTCGCCATATTTTTGCACCATATTACCCATTGTCTTGATACTCGGTCCCAGGTCGATTCACTATATTTGGACTTCTCAAAAGCGTTCGACAAAGTTAGTATCCCCTTGTTGCTGTTTAAACTGCGATTTGTAGGATTGGACTTAGTGACCAATGACTGGTTCAATGATATGCTCACAGGTCGGGCTTTCAGACTAAGAAATCAGGATTATTCTTGTCCTCCCTTATATATCAAAAGTGGTGTGCCGCAGGAGTCTCCTCTGGGCCCTTTATTGTTTAACATTTTCCTTGCTGATCCCATACTAAAATCATTATTTATGCTGATGATGTTAAACTTTTTCGGACCATTAACGACTGGTCCTCATGCCACGAGCTGCAGGTCATGCTCAAACGAGTGTATCATTGGTCCTGTTGTAATGGGCTTGAACTAAATGCGTCCAAGTCATTTGTGATGTCCTTCAATCGTTCTACTGCACCGTTTGTGTTTAACTATGTTATTAATGGTTAGAACTAATACTTTGAAGGATTTAGAAGTGGTTATGTCACACAACTGTTCCTTTTCTGAGCATTTAAATCAAGTATATCTGGATATCTTCGCATCGGCATGTTGAAGAGGTCCATTCAGTTCTTTACAGAGGCAAAAACTTTTTTGCTTCTGTTTAAGACTTGTGATTCCTAAAATTATCTATTGCGCGTGGATCTGGTTTGGGGGCAATCAACAAGTTTTACATAAAATACAACGTAAATGCTTTCATAATAAAGAACTTTGGCAATAAGCTACCTTTGACGTCCGCCCATTTTCATAACATTTTTAACATTGCGCGTATTATTAGTATTTCACTTTTTAACATTCTTGTTGGTATTTTTCACGCTAAGTTGAGCGTAGGTTCTTTAGTGAATGATTTTAACTTTCAGAGTATTAGATTGACGCGTAGGGGCTTCGTTTTTACTCCCTTGTACAAATGCAAGACGTTTATTTCACGGATCGATCCGGTGTATAAAGTGATTACTAATTACTTAGATACTTTCAACGATGTTTGCTTTACGGCTTCTGATGAACTCCATTTTTCTCTTTTCTCATAACGCCTGTCTCCTCGTCCTTTCTTTCCTTTTTTTTCCCCCCTATTCATTTTCCATCTAATTTTTATTATTCCTATATTATTTTATTATTTTTTAATGTTATTATTCGAGAATCGCTGTGTTAATGTTATTGTTTTATTTTTATTATTATTAATTTTTATATGTGGTTCATTAACCCCGTTTTGGGCTTAGGCCTGTTGGGGGACAATACGGGGCCTTGCACTCCGGTTTATCTGGTGTGTTTCTCTCCGTGTTGTTGTTACAATTATTATTACTATTGTCATATTATACAAAATTAGTATTAGTATCACGAGAATTTTTGCCTCCTGGTCCGTAACTGGTTTGTAAAACTTTTACTTCGCGGTTTGCGATTTCTTTGGCTTGTGCTCAGATTAATTACAACTATCTAGAGACCATTCTATCAATTACAAAGCCACATCCACGACCTACTGTTGAAGGCAAGTGATAGATGAACCGAATGGATAAAAAAAGAGCCAAAAAAACGCTGAACCGCCCAAAAATCGCAAAATACAAATAAAATGTCGCCCAAAAAGTCGCAAATGAGAATTTCTTGTCGCAATTTACAAATAAAAGTCGCCCAAATTGCGAAAAATCGCCCAATCTGGCAACGCTGCCCTCTTCTGGAGTACGATAACGCCCGCCCGCACACGAGTCACCACACACAAGAGGCGTTGTAGAAATGTTCAAAGTGGCCTCCTGACTCGTATACGTTTGTCATTACCTCATGATCGCGTCTAATTTTGTCAGCCCATGCTATTATTCTGGACACTAAATGTTCCCGTGTATCTATCTGGACACTGTAAACCATTTGTTTCAAATGTCCCCACAGATAGTAATTCAGTGGATTAAGGTCCGATGAGCGAGGTGGCCATGCTATGGGCCGATTACGCCCAATTCATTTGTTAGGAAAGTGCATGTTAAGCCATTCAGTAGCAACTCTACCAAAGCGACGAGGGGCCCCATCGTGCTGGAACCACATCTGTTGACGGATTGCAAGAGTTCATGCAGTCTGTTTTCCAGGAAATCGGCATATCTCTAGGCATTCAGACATTCCTGCAGAATCTCCAGCTCCAATAGTTGGCCACCTCTAGGCAACAGGACAGGAACTGACGTCACCACTTGAAAAGAAATAAAAATTTGACCCATGTTAATAGACTTTTGACCTCTATAATACCGCCTTAAATTGTTTTACACACGATTCGACAATCGAACAGTGTAGTGTATCGGTATTCGAGTGGAACTTGAAGCATAGCTTCCATAATCTCACCCTTCATAATCATATTCCAAGGGAAATACACTGAGCTAGAAAAGAAGCCTGATGTACCCACAAGGGTCATCCAAAGTATGAAAGAAAATTGCCTCCTCTTGGTGGAGGAAAATTTGATTGACGACTGTCTAGACTAGAAGCAGACCACTAGTATTAGATAAAACACGACCTATGAAGTCCAGTAATCTGGAAATATGACATTATCAATGTCTTCAAAATTAATATCAAGTATATGCCTTGGATCACGATATCTCTTTCTATGTATAGGATGATTTAAAATGCCCGAGACTAGCTCGTTGCTATGATTTTCTATATCGGGCAGCATGGATTCCATGAGCCCTTGAACGTATTTGCCAATATAAGTCATTATAAATAGAGGAATTGCGAACAATTCTCCGATCTTTTTGCGCAATAGTCCTAAGGGTAACGTTTTGGAACGTTTGCAGTTCTTTCCATCTAGTCTTACATATTGTGGCCCAGACGGGCATACCATAGGTCAAGATAGTCCGAACAATGACCTTATAGAGTAGGAGTTTATTATCAATGTTTAGAGCACTATTCCGGCCCAGCAGAGCAATCAAGCTAAACTTGGCTCTCCTGGCCTTATTCAACGCATAAGTTGCGTGGGGAGTCCAGGTAAGTTTAGAGTCAATAACCACACCAAGATATTTATAAGTTTCAACCCAGTCCAGTTTTTTGCCATATAGTGTTAGAGAATCTGATGATCTCTTTCTCTTCTTGGAGACAAACATCGCCTTGCATTTGTCTACATTCAATTTTAGCCTCCACTTGCTAAACCAGCTTTCACACTCCTTTAGAGCCTTCTGCAGCCGCGAGACTACTACGGCTGGTTGACGAGCACAGGTCAGTATAGCAGCGTCATCTGCGTAAAAAAAGAGCTTACATTTAGAAGGACTTGGAAAGTCTCGCATAAAATAATTGAATAATACTGGCCCCAGGACTGAACCCTGTGGGACACCAGCTTTTACTTCATACATAGGAGATAGACCCCACAATACATAGAGAGATTAAGGGGCTCATTGATATCCGCTGCGAGCCTCCATGTTTGGAGTTGGCAGGAATGGTTTGAGCGAAAGCCAAATTGTTCATCGCGGATGAGATCGTTGGCATCACAGTACTCAATGAATCTCTTGAGAATTGTTTTTTCCAGGAGTTTGGAAATTGATGGTAACAAGCTGATGGGCCTGTAGCTAACAGGATTTGCAGGATTTTGTCCTGGCTTAGGAATGCTTAAGACAACTGATTGCTTCCAAGCATCCGGGAAGTAAGTGTTCTTCCAGCAGTCATTAATCACTTTTGCAATATCTTGAATTGTATTTTGAGGTAAATTTTTCAAAGCACTGTTCTTAATAGAGTCTTTACCTGGAGCTTTTCTCGTTTTTAAATTTTTAATGATGCTTAGGACTTCATTTACATCAGTTTTACACACGATTTGAATCACCCTGTATATGCAGAAATGGCGGCTCGCCATTAGCGAGAATTAGGCATATTGTGATTGGTCGAAGGCAGTTGAAAGGTGAAACGAATGGATAAAAAAAGAGCCAATGAGAAGGCTGCAAACCGTCAAACGTTGAACCGCCCAAAAATCACAAAATACAAATAAAATGTCGCCCAAAAAGTCGCAAATGAGAAATTCTTGTCGCAATTTACAAGTAAAAGTCGCCCAAATTGCGAAAAATCGCCCAATCTGGCAACGCTGGTCCGATTAAGTAATCAGTATTACCCCAGACATCCAAATAGGGGCACCAGTAGGAGGCCAGCGCCAAATCTCGAAAGCATATTGGCTTCTGTATCCGTTATAATAAGAACATAGGAGCAGCAGCAATGAATGACGTCGTCAATGCTCTGGTCTTCCATTGGTTCTATCAAGTTTTATACCACTCAACAATTTTGGAAAAGTGTAATTATTTGCAATGGCAAGTATAAGTTACGGAAATCGATTTTCATGAATCAAAATCGAGGAAAAAAAATCGATTTTTTTACTCGCGATTTATCGATGAAAAAATCGTTAAACTTACATCGATTTAAATCAAGATCGAATTTCCGGGGGTAAATAGGCCCAACATTTAAGCCCGGTAATTAGAGTGTGAAAAGGGAACTCGTGTATCTCATTAGAAGAACGGGTATTATGACTCACTATTAGTACGAATTGCTAAAGGGGATGTAAGGTGGATCATAGAATTGGTGTCTTAAATTTGAACCCAACATTCAGGAGACAGCGGTTTTGATTATTTAGGGAAGAAGTCGGTGGACGTATCTCACTACCAGTTCCGAGTATAATGGCTATGATTATCCTGATTACGTTGTATTATTATGGGCGTAGTCAATAATAAAAGAGAAACAGTGGGGAGGTCGTCACCTGACATTAAACAAGACACTTTATAGATTTGACAAAACAAGTACTGGTATATTTCTAAAACCATCTCGGAGCAATGGATACAGTCATGTTTTCTTTCTTTTGAAAAAGTATTTGTCATTGCTCAGAGTTCCGTGTCGTCAGTGAAACAACACATTTTAAAATAATTTTTTCTTTAAAAATACATTTTTGTATATAAATAGCACATTTTGTTTTGAAATTTTCGAAATACATGTATGTTGTAACCCGAACAATCGAACACTCAACCCGGACGTTATGTCAAAATACCGGACTGTCCGGGTCAATTCAACACTTAAAGAGAAAGCCTTACGCGCAGAAACGTCATTCGTTTTTACATCATCATAAAATTCATAATATAGGGCTTATTACAATGGTCAACAAAAAATATATTTTTTATCTGCTACTTTGACAAATGTAGATATTCTAGACTAATTTAAATGTGCTGATTCCAACTATAAACTCCAGATTTCTCTATCATGTCAGGATGTAATTTAGCAAACAGGCATTACTTATTGAAGCTTCAGCAAAAAGCTACTATAAGAATGCACGCTTGGTCTGCCAATTAACTTTTTCAAATTCTGTTTTCAGAAATATGACATCAAGATCTTAGCTCGGCTGTATCAACTTTTCAGGCTTTTTCCCTTCAAGTCGAATTAATGTGCTAAAACATTGCCTGTAAAGAATACCAAGATAATGGCATCATATAACAATCGATTCGTAAAGAATAAATACACTGTTTTTTCTGTTCATCTTTTAGGCATTATTGACAAGGGCACGCGCACCTGATAATCACTTTGTCGAGGCTCAATCACTCAATTATTGTACTGCGTTGAGCAATCGAGGCCAAGGAGATAAACAAGGGCTTGAACAAGAGATGGCCTGCGCACAGAAATTTCGTACATTGCTTTGTGGACTTCGAAAAAGCATATGACAGAGTTCCTGGGGACAAGCTCTGGCAAGTGTTGCAAGAGTATGGAGTGGATGGGCAATTAATGGTTACTATCATGTCTCTGTACGAAAGCTCTGAGATGTGTGTCCGGATAAATAGCATTAAGTCAAGACCGTTCACCGTGGATGTTGGACTCCACCAAGGGAGCGTATTTTCGCCCTTCTTGTTCATTATCTTTAATAGACAGGGGCAGCCAAGGCTATTAGCGTGTTTATGTGGGCGAATTCTTGGCGGAGAGGTTTCTCTTTGCTGACGACCTAGTGCAAGCATCTGTATGTCGTAACAAACAAGTTAAGAAGAGAAACCACAATTAATACTATCTGCAGGGGTTGGACAAAAAAATATGAGCACTTTTGATTTTGGACGTTTTGTTGAATATCTAGAAAAATATTTGACGAATTATGTTGAATATCAGGGGTGTAAAGAGCATGTTACACCTCATACATTTTAGCGAAGATTTTGTCCCAAAGATAGATAGGGGACCAGCAATAAATTGAACAAAAGAAAAAAGTGTTTGGGATCACCCTGTAAAAAATATTGCTTGGAATGCATTGTAGCTGTAGCATATGCTTGTGAGGCTTCTTTTACTTATCTGTGTTCATTTGTATGAGACTAGCACGTATACTCATGAGATAAAGGTTTCTTTAAAAAAATCGAAATATTTTCGTAATTTTTTGTTAATAACATGTAGGGTTTTCACTCAAATGCAATGCAATTTTCAGGAAACTGACAAACTACAGTGGAGACAAAACCCTGCAATCAATATATAAAAATATTAACTATTTGATAAAATATGAGCATTTGTGCTAAATAATGTTTAACTGAGCATGCGCAAGCGTTACCAAATGTCTTTTGCATAATTTATTAGCCAAATGTATAGCGATACTCTTATAAAAAGTCCAAGCAAATATCCTGAAACTTCAGAAAGATGTCGCGGATAGAATGATTTGAATTTCAGTTAAGCCTGGTTCCCACATGCGTAAAACAACGGCAGAAACCACAAAGCATAAACATTTTTGACGTCACTTCCTGCTTGAATATCTTTTTCAGTCACTTCTCTTCTTCTTTTTAGGCTATGACTCAATCCACCTCGAAAAATACAGGAGTCCTCTGTCGGGCAGAAAGACGAAAGCAGGAAGTCACGTCAGAAAATTTTATGCCTTGCGGTTTCTGCCGTTGTTGTTACGCGTTTGGGAACCAGGCTTTACTCTCAAAAATAAACAAAACGATAAGAGGTCTTCTCCAAATTTTTAGGGTCATAAGAGCGAAAGGCGGGCCTACGGCATATTGACTTCATATCAGCGTAAGTAGAAGAATTAGATACTAGTTTCTGGTCCAAAGATAAAAATTTGGAGAATATCCCTTTTCATTTTCTTTATTTTTGAGAGCAACTGAAATTCAAATCATTCTATCGGCGATATCATTCTGAATATTCACGATATCTGCGTGGGCCTTTTATAAGAGTAGCTCTACACAATTGGCTAATAAATAATGCAAAATGTCGTGATCATTTACTATGCCGGGCTAAGGTCACTGACCTCGACCTTCACCCACCCAGAGCTAGTCACAGATCGTCAACAGAGAAAGGAGGAAGCGGTAAATTTTATTGGAAGCAATTTTAATGGCTTCTAATTTAAGTTGAAAAATACAAATAAAATTGAGTAAATTTGGAAAAATAGAATGTCCTACAATAGTAGTCTTCTGGCCCTACAATAGTGCTTCACACTAAATCTGCTCTCCTCGGAACGGAGTGCACATCACTTCCATACAGGAGATATTATTTCCGTTCCGTACAAGGTGGGTTTCTCTCCTCATCACCGTTACCTCGGAGAACGGCGACCCCGCTCGGGTTGGGAGCTTGGATACAGATACTGTTGAGAGAGAAAAAGAAATAAGATAAATAATCAATCCACTTAGTCTTAACAGGAGAACAAGATTAGTCTTCCTTGAGCGATGCACTCGTTAAAGAATCTATTCCATAATCTTGACTGAAATAAGCGAGTTATAGTTAACAATTATTCCTCTTCAAAAACTAGGCACTAAGTGCTTAATGAACCGGTTTAATTGATAACAGGTAAGTAATAACTCACCCAGAGAAATGTCCGAAGAAGCCAAGCACGACTCGCACCGATAGCTCTCCGCGTGGTCGCTACTTGCAAACTTTGGAAGACGGGAAATTTCCGCTGGGCCTATCTCCAGCCTGGTATTAAAATGGAGGGTTTCCTCGTTGAAACGCTCGTCTAGTGGAAGAGGGGGGCTCGACTCTGAGAAGTCGAATTGATGATCCTCGCAATCGTCCTGTGCACTTAACGAAGCTGGAGTCGTCACTATGGCCGAATGATTTCTATCCTTCGATGTGTCTGCCGGGGTCCGTCCGCTACAGCTTTCCTTTCTTTCGTCCCGAGAGACCAAGTCCGATGCGATGGGTCGTATATATTCTCACTAATGGTGGAGCGATTCTCGTCCTTATCTAGAATTGAATTAAAAGTCAAACGATTAAAGTCCACAAATAATTCACTTTGTTCACTCGCCCGTTGCGTGGGAATCCTTCTTTGGTTCCGAGGGGCTTTAGCACGGTTGTCCTTTGGGATTGGATCCTTAGCTTTTGGCGGGACTGGATCCGCTGTCGTCGAGAGCACTTATTGTCCGTAAAATTCCGACTCTGGGTTGTTGCCAATCTCCTAGGCCCTCTTGCGATGCCCTTGCCTTCGAGACTCTGTTAGCCGTGTGTTGCTGCTAACGTTGTTTAACTCATACCCAGATGAGCGTGAACGGCGGGCGTCCTTTCGCCCTTTCTTGCCGGCGCTACGATCCTCTTGTCCCCGCTGAGATTGCGGTGGCCGTGGCGAAAGTCGTCTCCTTCGGTTGCCGTAGCTCATTCGTCTGAGGCATCTACCAAGGAAAAATCGGTCTCGGTACGCTGTTGGAGCTGAGGCTGATGGTGTTGCCTCAGCGAACGCCTAATCAAAGGATCTTAAATATTACAATGTCTAGGCGTCCAGGCGCACATGTTGTAAGTAGGTGACAGCCCATACTGGGCTACGCGCCTTATATAAACGCCACAAAAATGAGGCCCGTTCACAAATGACGAGGTGTCAAAAGGTCATCGGAAAGGTGAAATGGAAAGTCTAGTCTCCTCCGATGACCTCACCTAAACACTTAGAAGTTGAGAAGCGTTTCTTAAACTTAAACAAACCTAGCCGTGACATTCGAGGAGGAGAAAGGCTCGAAGATGAACGGCCACTTTCCTCCATACGGTCGAGAGTGATGGAGGTTGGCCCTGCGATCGACTCTAACGGGCCAGCCAAAGTTCTTTAATAAGTACCGAAAGGTGCTTTATGCTATCAGTGAGGAGAAACGTGTCTGTCCGTCTGTCTGTCTGTCTGTCTGTCTGTAACTCAAACTCCTCCGAGGTTATGAAAGATTTTCAAAATCTGTTTTCGTCAGTCGATGAATATGGTTCATGGCACGAACCAGTTACAAATATTATCTAAATCGGTTCATTTGCACGTGCACAAATGGTACCTCTATTTTCCCGCCCAGCAATTTTCAATGGGAAGAAATATTGAGTAATATATCAAACAAATCGTAATGACGAGATAGATGCGGTTATTCATTACTATTTTCGTCAGTCGATGAATATGGTACATGCCATGAAAAAATCATAAATTTAATCTAAATCGGTTCATTAGCACGTCCACAAATGGTACCATCACGACCCCACCTAGCAATTTTCAATGGACAGATATATTAAGTAATATGTCAAACAAATCTTAATGACGAGATACAAGCGAATATAAATTACTATTTCGGCCAATAAATATGGTTCAGGAAATGAACTATTTTGAAAATTGTTGCAATCGAAACATTGGCACGTGCACTAATGGTACCTTTATGACACCTTCAAAAATTTTCAATGATAAGATATGGCATGTAATATATCAAACAAATTGTGATGATGTATCATAGATGAATATCACGTAAAAGTAATGATAGTCCAAATTGGTTTCAAGGAACCTGGTTTAGTGGAACCATTATGGTTCATTGGAACTTTCAATACCAAAATATGGCATGTAATATATCAAACGATTTGGAATAAGGTGCCATGAATGATTATAACGTAAAATTCATGATAATCCAAATTGGTTTCAAGGAACCTGGTTTAGTGGAACCATTATGGTTCACTGGAACTTTCAATGCTAAAATATAGCATGTAATATATCAAACGACTTGGAAAGAGGTGTCATGAATGTATATAACGTAAAATTAATGATAGTTCAAATTGGTTTCAAGGAATCTGGTTTAGTAGAACTATTCTGGTTTTGTGGAACCATCATGGTTCATTGGAACTTTAGGTACTTAAATATGGCATGTAATATATCAAACGACTTGGAATGATGTGTCATGAATGAATATAACGTAAAATTAATGATATACGAAATTGGTTCAAAAGTACGTTGTGTAATGGTATCTTTATGGCCCCTTAGAAACTTACAATGTTAATATAGGGCTGTTTGAAAAGATAGTTCCGCGAATGGTTTAGTTTAACCTTTCGGTACTTGGTTATGTCATTCCTTAATGGTTTATTAATGAAGGCGATCACAATAGCTAGGTCCGGTTTAAATACCTCGCCAGTGGAATCGTTTAAAAGGAAGCGCATAGATTGATATGAAAAATGTACTAACCCGTAATGCTGGATCAAACGATCACAGATCGACTTCGCGAAAGGGCACTCGTAAAAAATATGGCTAACAGTCTCGTCTACGCCGCAATATATACATCCAGCGGACTCGACCACCCTCCACTGGTGGAGACGTTGGAGGGAGTGAAATCCGTGATGCAACAGTCGCCATTGGTAGTTAAACAAAGTTCGTTCGAAAGCAATAGATTTTAATAGCTTTAAGACTGCTGCCCAAGGATAATCAGAGTAGAGTCGTAAGATATCAGATGTCTCCCCTGGGTCGGACCGCTGGAAAAATCATGCAAGACGAAGATGCCCCCATTCTTGTGGATCAATGTGACGTAGCATTGGAAGAAAAGTCAATAGATTGATTGTAAATGTCACAAACTTTTGGTTGTCGAAAATACATGATCACTGTCAACAAGGGAGGTAATGGAAGCCTATTCATCTTGAAAAAGAACAGTAAATGAGAAAACACAAAGTTTGCCCAAATGGGAGGCGGGAAAAGGAATACCCCAATCATCGCAGCCAATCTGGCTGCAATAGGATAGAGCTTGATGTCCGATAAACCTAACCCTCCTCTCTCATTGTGAGGGTTAAATTTTATTATCATAAAATAAAATTTATTTAGCTCCACACAGCAGTACTGGGACGAGTGATTTGTCAAATTTATATTTGAGATTTTAATAATCCAAGTAGAATAAATTACAATCTTCTATCTATCTATATATATAAAGAAGGATGTTTGTGGGTCTGTTTGTTTGTTTGTTTGTATGTTTTTTATACAAATCTACAGTTTTATTCCGATCTTGATGAAATTTCGCATACATGACCTTCAAAGCATGAGGAAGGTCACTGTCTACTTCAGATTTCGAAAAAATAATAATTATTGATAAAAAATCGATATTCATGGTTATGGCAGGGCATATTAATGAGAAATATCGCATGACCAACAATGCAAGACAAAGTTTTTGCAACAATGGTATCAACACGCATTTCACAAACACTCTGCACGGACCAACAATATATATCTCATGACCAACAATCCAAATAAAAGTTTGTGCAACAATAGGTATCAACAATTGTTTCAACACTCAATTCACCAATAACAATGAGCTCAAAATGATGATGCAATGATAAAGCAATCCTTTCCAAGAATTAAAACAATCAACATAAAATGATGCAATATGGATAAGTTTCAATTTGTAACAATGCATAGAATTC